>CM076907.1:30776380-31172120 GCA_039519145.1 Kokia cookei | reverse complement strand
ATATATGTCTTCAGTGGTAAGACGATTTTTGTGCCATTGAAGACTATCCGAGATACCCAACGCAGATTGATATTATCTACATTGGAATAATTTGTTATCATAGAAAATACTATTGAATAGCTATTCCAACGTATATATATTGTTGCTCTATGTAGGCGTTGTGGTAAGGCCGTAAAGGTTATGCTGTCAAAGGTCGGATGACTTTGTCCGTCATTTAACAGGTAATCGAGACCGACTGCATTGTGTCTTACGAATTGAAAAAGGTTATGTTTAACGGCAACTCGAGCAAGTTTCTCGGTACTAACGTTTGCAGCTCGGTTTTCAAGCAGATGGACATTATCTATGTTTGTATTTTGTTATATCTGTAAATTTATTTTTTTAAATTTCGTGTATTAATATTAACAAATAATTGTAATTTATTGTATCTGTAAATTTAATTTGTTGCTTATTAATATTCAACAATATTTGTATTTTCTTGTATTAAAATAATTTCAAATTATATATAAAAATATTAAATATGTTGTCAAAATGTGGGGAAATAAATATTATTGACAAAGATGATATAAATTTAAAAAAAATAATAATTAGAATATACATGAAATTAGAAAAAAAAATTAAAATATACAGGAAATTAGAAATTAAATTTAAAATAAAAACAAAATTATTAATTAAATTTAAAAAGTAAATGGAAAAATAATCAAAATTGAGTAGATCCCGGTGACGTCCCCGACGCTTGTGTGTAACAGTTTGGCTTCCTCCGGGCTCGATGAGGCCGAGGCCGTAGTACAATTTGTTCAGGAGGCGTTACATTGGTGTTCGTCGGCTCATCCTCGGTGGTGTCAACGTTGGGTGTCCCGATTGGTGTACATAGAAAGGTGGTAAAATCATACGTGTTATCAATGTAATCGGGAGTAGGTTGAGTGACCTAAGGTGCCGAGCCAAAAATATCCTCCATTGTCAGTGTACGTTCTTTCGGATGGATCTCTGGTTGATATGAGGAAGAACCGGAGTAACATGTACGTTGAAGGTCGGGGTCGACGCCAAAAATCTCTTGAATGGAACGATGATAATAATCGTGTAGCAAAAAAGACGAAGAGCCGGATGTTTGATATTGGGGATCGGGTTGGTGCTCCGGCTGGTAATAGGGTTGGTCTTGATCCTCGTAATTGGGCTCATCTGCGGGCTCGTTCGCGGGCTCTCATTGGACTCATCCTCGGGCTCGAAATCTGAACCGGGGATTCGACCACGACGTCCATATGCGTTATTCGTCGGACTCCATCGATTGTCTTCCGGAATAAGTCTCCTCGGCATATACTCCCAGGGATCAACCACCGACATCCTGTATGTCGTATACCATTGCTTGTAATATGGGGTACCGGAATAATCCTGTTACACAAATACAAGGTTGAACACATATTTGCCCGGTCATTCCAAAGCACGATATATGCTTGAAGATTGTGAGCCCAATTTATTCGATTTTTACCATGTCCCTTTTTGTCGAGCTGGTGGACCTCAATGAGTTGGAAGAGAGGGTTCGGGATATTTGTATAGCACCTAACTGTGGCAAAACCTGATCCCCAGCGTGCCATTCCACCATATGAAAAATGAATACCAGCACATTACACGAGAACAGTTGGTAATTGTGTTGGTAAACAAATGGTGGAATGAAAGGCGTAATTTCGTCTAAAATATAAGGCTGCCACACAAACTGCACAGTATAAAAACACGAATTTAGTTAAAAAAAATTTGAAAATCTAAAAAATATCAGATTTTTTTGTAAAAAAATATTTCAAAAATGTAAAAAATATCATATATTTATTTTTTTAAATTCGAAAATATAAAAAACATTTCGAAAATAGAAAAAAAATTATAAAAAATTCGAAAATATATCTTACATCATCTCCTCCATGTTTGTCTAACCAGCGACGTAAATGGGGACATTTTTCGTGTTGCCCAAGTCCCAGAACTGAATGCCATCTAAAAAATTGAAAAATAATTAGAATAAAAATAATAATTAATAAAATTTAAAAAATATAAAATCGAGACATCGAGTCACCTATTAACTAGTGGCATCGAATATGACATGTGTTCGAGGTTGGCGATGGAAGGCAGTCGGTATAATATCCATGATTGGAGCATATATGTGCAGTCGCCCATGACATTAACTGCGGGATTTGTCACTCGACAAAGCTCCCGGTACAATGTCGCCAACACTGCCGAGCCCCAACTTAATTTCCTGGCTGCCTTGAAATCATCCAACAATGGGAGGTAGATGATGCTTATTCTATTTTGACTAGTATCTAGAATAAGGATACCGTCTAGTAATTGCAAAAGAAAAGCGTGAGCATGGTCGATAATGTCCAGCTACGTTGGATTTTGAGGGAGATGTCTAAAGTTTTCGTATAGCCATGTAAACTTTAAAAACGGTAATTTTCCATTTTCAATATCTGGGGGCACCTCGCCAAGTAACTGGTAGCAAGTGCCACAAGGATCGTCTACTATACCCGGACCCGTTACCGCATCACCTTCAATGGGTAGCCTGAGTTGGATTGCAACGTCTTCTAATGTAATTGTTGCCTCTCCACACGGGAGGTGAAACGTGTGAGTCTCGGGACGCCATCTTTCAACTAAGGCCGTTATTAAATCGGCCCGAATATTCATGTTTTAAATACGGGCAGCAATCCCGAACCCCGCATCTTCGATATATTGTTGAACCAATCTATGGGGCTTATAACCTGGATAATGATGCCGGGATCTAACCATCCTATAGAATTCCGAATCTGCTTAAATCGCGCTCACACGGTGTTTGTTATGACTACGAAGAATGACGTTAGGATCCATAATGTGATGGACGGAACTCGGTCAACGGCGTGCAAAGTCGGTCAATGGCGAATTTGAGGTGTTGGTGAGCTGGAATTTCGGTTTTGCTGAGTTAGAATATCGGTTTAGGTGAGCTGAAAATTGGGTGGTCCAATGCTATTTATAGTGAGGGACCATTGATGGCATTTTTGTAATTTTTGGGTGGTCCAAGGTTATTTTGGTTAATAAATTTAAAATATGATAAAAATTATAATATAATAATAATTGTTGATTTAAATATTTAAAATTAATAAATAATGTATTGTCAAATCAACACATTATTTGATAAAAATTGTAATATAATAATATTTTTTATTTAAATATTTAAAATTAATAAATAATGTATTATCAAATGAACACGATATTTGATATAAATTGTAATATAATAATAATATTTTTTATTTAAATAATGTTAAATTAATTTTAAATGTAATTTAAATTTCAACTTCAAATTTAAAGTAGAATTTTAAATTCAAACTTATATAATTATGAAGTTTAAATTATTTAAATTTAAACATGTTCATTAATTTTCAAATTAATTTCAACTAAAATTAATTTTCAAATTAATGGGTGTTAACATCATCACCCTTCACCGACCCCTCCTCATCTAAGTTTTCGGGGATGTCATCTAAATCGGGGTCTTCCAAAGCTTAATTTTCTTCATCATCTTCTATTGGGGCCAACACTTCCGGATGAAATTGTAGACGATGACACGCGTTTTGGATGTTATACGAACATCCACCGGTGTTTGGATTTTCTAGAGTGGACCCTCCATAACCCGATTGATCTTCCCAGCATACATTAAGATCAATATCTATTCTAGAACGCTGACTTACTAGATTTAAGACTTGAATTGGTTCGGGGTGTGATATCTCCGCGAACAACTTAATGGGACATGAATTTTCGATCTCAGATGGACAATAAATTTCAATCATTATCCCTAGATCATCATTATCAACAAGCTCCATTTCGGAGAACTTTATTGGATCTAATGAAACCGAAAATTTGTAAAACAGTCTCAACATTTGCTTCCTGCAACGAGTAGCTATCCTTGTACTGATCTTCCGTTTCAATTCATCCAACGAAATACGCTTGTTCAATCTCATTCTGATTTTTTCTCGTCTTTCAAATACACAACTTTCATCATCTGTATTGATAATTTTTCCATCAAAATGAACATAAATAAAGAAAATGTTGGAACTCATCTTGAAAAAACTTGAGATTATAAAAAAATGAACATAAACAAAGAAATTGTTGTACTGTTAATGAGAACAAAAAACTCAAATTTTTAGTATTGACGGTTATATATATATATATATCTGGTGCTGGAGTTAAAAGTCGATCTCGACCATTAACTATACTAGTGTTCTTTTCTTTTGATTATTTTCGTTTATTTCGTAAATTTAATTTTAATTAATATTTTTAATATATTTTTAATTTGTTGATAATATTTATTCCTTAATATTTTCACAACAAAATATTTAATAATTTTTTAATAAATCAAAATTATATTAATACGATAAAATAATAAATCTTGTTTAATATTACAACAATACAAATTAAATTTACAGATAAAATAAATTATAAATAATTGTTAATATTAATACACGAAATTTTAAATTTTGACCAATAATACAAAATAACCTACAATACCCTAAACTTGCGCAACTCGTCTCAGTTAGATAATGTCCATCTGCCTAAAAACGTGGCCAATTTCAATAAATTCTTCTAACCCTCAAGTAATACGGGTCCATATTGACTGAATACCCGGCCAAGTCATCTCGGTCGGCTGTTCGATGACAGAATTTCGTTAATCATAGCATAACATTTACGATTATACCACATAGTTAAATTTAGCGGCAATTATATCATATACATATAGGATTTTCCTCAATGGCGCAGAAAATCATCTTATCACTGAAGACATATCTTTGCCGCTTCACATGACAGTATATAATTCAACTCCGGCAATACATGACAGTATATAGTTCAACCCTGAAATTCGATTGTATACTTCACAACTATCTTCCAAAACAAAACACCCATCTAATAATAAATAATAAAACAGTATCATTTTCTTGTTATTTTGAGAGAAATATTTCTTACTTACAATTTAAAAATAAAAAAAACTAAATCCTATTTATAGAGAATGAGGAGAAGTTGGTGTCGGCTATTACATGACCAACACCAAAAAATTTAATTTTTTACCAAATAAAAAGAGAGTGTCGATCATTGCATGGCCAACATCAAAAAATTTTGAAATTTTTTTATCTGAAAAAGGAGGTGTCGGCCATTGCATGGCCAACACCAAAAAATTTGAAATTTTTTATCTGAGAAAAGGGGGTGTCGACCATTGTATGGTCTACACTAAAAAATTTTGAAAATTTTTTATCTGAGAAAAGAGGGTGTTCGCCATTGCATGGCCTACACCAAAAAATTTTGAAAATTTTTTATCTAAAAAAGGGGGTGTCGGCCATTGCACGGCCAACACAAAAAAAAATTGAAATTTTTTATCTGAAAAAGAGGGTGTCGGCCATTGCATGGCCGACACAAAAAAAATTTGAATTTTTTTTATCTGAAAAAGAGGGTGTCGGCCATTGCATGGCCAAAACCCAAATTTTTTTTTCAAATTCTCTTATTTTCGTATATCAATAAAATATCGTATTAAAAAAATACATAAGTGTCGGCCATTGCATGACCAACACCAAAAAACACAAATTTTTATGTCTGACACTAATCATTGGGCAGGTGGTGTCGGCCATTAGATGGCCAATATCAATTTTTACTGTTCATTTCAGGTTATTTTGGTGTATATTTTTGAACTTAGATCATTTTCGTAAATAATCAAAATTTTTGGGTTATTTGGATAAATTACCCAAGAATAAAACAAATCAAAAAAGAAACAAAGAGAGATCAAATAGTCAAAATTTAAACTGAAAAGAATTACTTATCCATGTGAAAAATCGAGAAAATTACGGGAAGTTATTAAAATTCCATATTAGTTTTCGGTTAAAAATTTAATTGCAATAAATCTTCAATGAACAAAATATTTAATTTTGAAAAGTTTAGTGACCATTTGTATACTTTACCCTAATAAAAATTTAGGGTGTGCTTAGACACCGCATAAAAATTGAACGTAAATATAATTATCAAGGTAGTAATTATGCACTCTCGCAATTACAAAGAATTTTAATTCTTTAGATATGATTGATAGAATGTAATTATATCATCAGTCTCCATTTCATGTTTGATCGTAAATTGTAATTACATAACTAAATAATTTTAAATTCTAAAAATTATTAAATATTATAAAAAATATCAATAATACTTGACAAAAAATTCTTCAAACAATTAACAAAACCTAAAATCAAATCATTATATATAATATGTTAGCCTAAGAAACTATTCAACAATACAATTATTAATAAAATTAATAAGAAAAATAAATAATTTATACAATTTTATCTAGTTACTCTAGTATTCCATATTCTCACTCTAACATTAAAAATATACTCATTGTTATCATCAATTGATTCTTGATTAAGTATAAATAAATAATAATAAATGCTATATAATTTAATTAATTATTTAGTAGGAAAAATCTTTTGTCAATAAAATTTTTAATTATTAAAGCGAGATCAATAAAATAAATATAATTATATTTTTTAAAAATAAAATTAAAATGTTTATGGTATAAAAATAATTTTTTAAACTTAAATCATATGTCAACATTGTTAATTGGTTATAAAGTTATAAGGTAATTAAATTTGAATGCGCTAATTCTCATGTCGTGTGATTATTTTATTTATTTTATTTCAATTTTTAATAGAATTTTTTAATTTCAATGGAAACTACCTTACAGTATAAAAAATTCATTGAATAAAAAGTTTATATTAAATAAATAATATATTTACTCATTGAAGATTTCATGAATCATATTAATATTTCTATTATTATGAATTTTAGAAGTAGTCATTACCATATCAATAGATATATTGTTTTTGTTTAAATACTTGTACGTGTTGATATAAGGGTGTTTTGATGTACAATTTTGAGTTTATCAATATATGCAAATATAAATTTTAAATTTAGTAATTAATTTCAATAACTTAAATAAATGATTATATATTATTTTTAAATATAATTATAAAAAATAAAAGTAGTTAAAATAATAATATAAAAAAATTGATCTAAAAATATTAAAAAAATTTACCAATCAATATGGATCGGTATGCATTCGTACAAGCTAGTATCATGGGTCGTAAATCAAAGGTCGTGAAGAATGCACAGAGAACGTCTCATATAGGTGAACTGATTAAATGGGGCTTATTTGACACATTTAAACGGACCCGATTTGTGAAACACATGGAAAATCCCATTTACTTGAAGCATTAGTGGGCTCAGTGAAACACTTCAATAAAACTAGAGTCACTAGGGTAATTATTGTAAATTCTATGGGATAAAGATGTATAAAGTTTAAATCCCTTAAGATTCTCATATTGTATATAAACACTAATCTCAACCGTTGATCAAATTCAATTTGTATCGTTGGATCTAAAGGGAGCTCAATTATAAATAGAGACATTCTCTCTCATTTGTAATCATCCCATTGTATTCCATTCTTGAGTTAAAAGAATATATTTGAAAGCATTTATTTAAACACTTAGTGTGAATTGCTTTCTTGTGATTTTCCAAGTTTTTGTTGCTCCTTTGCTTTTGAGTTGCTTCTATTTTATCTTTAGTGCCTTACAAAATTTTCGAAAGAATTCTCACTTTTCGAAAGTTAAGTTAACTTAAACAAATTAAAAAAAAAAAAAGAAATCACCTAAAGATTAAAATTTTAGCCTCATGACATTAGTATTGACTTAAATAATTTTAAAAATAAAAATTCTTTTTAAATTTTAAAATATTTTTAACTTTACTTTTTAAAACTTTTAATTTTTTAATTTCAATTTTTAAATTTAACTCTTTGGATTTGTTTTCTTTAGGTTTTTTTTTTTCTAAAATGTAAAACAATTTTCATCCATTGAAATTTCTATGATTCTAAAACATTTTTAATGTATATTTTCCTTTTTAAGTGTAACGAGAGTGGAATGTGTTCTTTATTTTATAAGAGCTATCGTTAGCATTTTATTAGCATAAAAATGGGAAAAGATTCTAATGAAATAGGTAAGTCATGTGTCATATTTCAATCATTTAAAGTCATTCTATTATTATTATTTTTAAATTTACAATCAATAATTGCTTCTAAAAAATGAGTATGAAAGTGATTATAGAGTCGAAAGTGGACATTTCATACGGCACTACGATAAACATAAGAAAAATAGAATAAATAAAATCGTTTACACAGTTCGATTTTCTCAAGTCTGTAAAATTTAATTTAATAAGAAAATTCATTATCTTTAATCCTAATATAACAAGTGATTTATGTCTTATCATATCAGCTATAGCAATTTTACTTTTGTACTTAATGCTCTAGATCACGTATCTTTAAGTTTAAGCTGTAAAATTAAGTAACAAATTTGTTTTACGCTTTCAGTGCACTTTCAAATACAATTCATTAATGAACAAATAAGTGTTATAATCTCTCTTTAGTTCTAACTTACACAAGCCTCTAATATATACGAGTTTGGGTTACAAATTCCCCACAAAATCCAGAATGAATCAAAGATCTTCGAAATAAGACAAGCCAATCTTCACAAAATAAGGGATTTGATTTGCTCGATTCGATTCTATTTAATCTTAAAAATTTGTTGTTCCATGAGATGTATATTCAAATATTATTTAACAAACATCCACAAAATCATCCAAGTCGTGACCCAATTGATTTTGTTCAAAAGATTGTCAACTCAAAAAATGGCAAGTCATGTTACTTGTTGAAGTTCTAGTTGTAATGGTTACTACCGTTGGCACTTTGACAAACACTCCAAAAAAAAAACTTGCCTAAACAGTAATACATCTATTGTAACCTTCTCAACTTGGCCTAAACGTTAGACCCAAATTCGGAAGATTACATTAGACATTGAAGCGGCCCGGTAAGTTATTGGAGTTTTAAAAACAGTTAACTAAAATATTTGCTTATTTTAAAAGGAAGTTTAGTCTCTTTCAAAAAATACAAGAGTTAAAAAAACAATTAAGTTTAACATCTTCATCATAACGGTGTTTACTATTGAAACCTTAGTTGAAAATCCGAGTTACATTCTTAACAATACACATTTACAATTTAACAACGGAAAAGTGGTATTAACGTAACTTTAATAAAAACCATGTTCATGCATAATTAAATAAAAAATTATATTCTAAAAGCCTAAATGATTTAACTATCATGTATGCCTAAGTAAAAACCTTAAACTAACTCCCATGCCATAATAATAATATAGTTTCAAATAAGTAGAATTATAAAATAATCAGTCTAAAATACTTTTATATAGAAATCAATATTCCGAGTCGAGCCCTTCGAATTTCGAGTCCATGTCCTAACTTTGTGGGTTATTTAAAAAGAAGGAAAATAAAGCGGGTGAGCTATGAAAGCTCATTGTGAGTTCTATCACAAGGAAATCGAAACAAAATAGTAGATGAAGCACTTTAACAATTTCGACAATAAACACAATCACAAAGCACTTTAGATTAACGTTTTTTTGAAATAAAACACTTCAACATAAATTTCTCAAGATTCAGAATAATCATAATCGAATAATAATTCAAAATATCGTTATTTCAGATTAATTCAGCACAAGAATAATCGATGTAACGATTATAAAGAAACACTGCTCATCGAATAATTTTTCATAGTAATTTCACACATCAATATTTCAGATTACACAATAATGTACATATGCATATATGTATCATCTCAGAATCACAGTTTTGCATGCACATGTTTTTATGAATGCCATACAGTTCCGATTTATCAAAAAGATCTTACCTTACCGTTACACTCCATAATGGGAGTTCCCCATAACTCCCTTCTCCAATCACTCCAATTTGTGGATTAACCACTAATAGTTTACAGTTTAATTGTAGGTGAAATATGCAGATGTCTGTGAAAACACAATCAGCTCGCAGATAATGACTGTCAGAGGGATTGTGAGTGTACAGTAAAATGTCGTAGTTAAAATCTACTATGACTGTGGATACACAGTAGGATCATCGCAATTGGGATCTACTATGATTGAGCACATAATAAACGTTTAATACAAATATTTTTTCAGTACTTTCTCCGATCATAAATGTCCCATCCCATGCAATGCAATACAATAAATTCAATGTGTTTATATATTGTAATATTACATGGCAAATCAGTAACAAACCCAAGAACATTCATACGTTCGATTTGACAATAATTTAAGGCATACCATTCATACGATCAAGCAAATATATAAAACAACGTATAAAAATTATAGTTCATGCAAATATTCATAGATACTAATAAATAACACATTAAATTAATCATTCATGGATTCTAGCATGCCATATATAATCAGGGACCTAATTGCATAAATTAATTCTCTATAAATAGTGTGGAACCTATTTAGGGACTAAGCTAATCAAAACATAGAATTATGGGTTAAAACTGTAAAATTCAAGAAATAGGGGCACATCGTATGGTCCACAGGACCATGTGGCCAGGCCATGTGGAAGGCTCTAGGTCGTGTGGTCTGGGTTGGGTTCAATTTTTTCTAAAAGAACACACCTTTCTAGGGTATTGAACGATGATCCTCACATCCAAATCTAATCCGGGTCACCTAAAATAGGTCTTTCGATTGATAAAAACGCAAGAATTAATATCCATCTTCAAGATTTATAGAATTTTAGCAAGATTTTCAAGAAAACTCGTAAAAGATTTGAAATCAATTTGAAAGATTCTCAAGAATAGTGCTATCCCAGAATCCTAAGGTTCTACAAAATTAGAAACAATATTGCTTACCGACCTTGGCTTGTTTAGACACGAATTTGACGACGTTTTGCTAAATCAACTCGAAAAACATATTGAAAGGGGTTTGATTTTGGGTTTGAAATTCAAATATAAAATTTCCAACTAGTGACGAACCTAACGGGACTGGCAGCGGGCTCGACCCCCCTAAAATGGAAATTTTCCATTTAGACCCCTTAAATTTTTTATGGTAAAATTACACTTTGGCCCCCCAAAAAATGAAAATTTTTTTGATTTAGTCCTTTAAAAATTATAAAGATATTATAGGCTATTACAATGATAAAATTACATTTTTTACTATTGTAAAAATATATAATTTTAATTTTGACCCTCCCTCAAAAATTTTCTAGGTTTGCCTCTATTTACAGCAAAAGAAGACGAAGATTTTTATGAAAATTTAAAATGGAAAAATAAAAAAAATGTATTTAAATAAGATAGAGAAATGAAATTCTAAATAGGTTTGAGAAGGTAACCAAAATCCTATTATGATTAGGAAATGGATCAAATGGCTAGATTAAGAAAACTTTATAGGAAATTTAATAAAAGAGGAAGAGAATTGGCGTGGATAAAACTTAGAACTGTAAGGAGGATAGAGTGATGCTTGGCCGTTGGGCCATTGCCCATTCCTTGTTAATTTTCTACCACATTTATTTCTCATACTAACTTGGTTTTCATCCTTAATTGTTGAAAATAAAGAGGGAAAATGCAAAAATAAGTGGGACTTGAGCATTGGTTCTTCGGGGGGTTTTACAAAGTTATTAACTATTAATACTAGGGCTCAATTTATGATAATTTTATAAATTCTAACTCTCTAATTTTTGGAGTGTTACATCTATAAAGTTTGAACAAGCTTTCCATATTTAGAGCACGGATCCATCTTCGCAAAGTAACTTTTAATCCATCTTGATCTGTTCAAATATTATCAAATCAGTTATCTTTATTGTAAGGATACAAAAGATCATAAATTCAACTCGTATCTTCTTGAATTGCATCTCAATTTATAATGTAAGTAAATCGTATAAGAATCTTTGGAAAGTAACATTACTTGATTCAATGTCTTTTCCAATAATAAACACGAGATTGATTGCATAATATCTTAAAGAAGATGAAAGCAAATGATCAAAATATATTAGTCAAACATGCCAATAAATAAGATAAATTACAAAGTTTATGTTATATTAATGAATTAAAAGTAAAAGTAAAATAAAAAATTATTTTAAATTTAATTAAAAATAAATGAAAAAATTGTTGGAGAAATTGTAAATGGAGATGCAAGCATTCAGAACTTTTGTCACAAGTTATTTGGTGAGAAAAACTGAAATTGGCTTGAGGTGTCTCAATAATTTAAGGAATGTAAGTTAAAAATTGTGGTTTCTCAAAATCAAATTGAATTCTATATTTATTTATAATTAGCTTTAATTTTTTATAATATAAAAATAAATATTTTATATTTAAATAGATTTATATGAAAATATTCTTTTAAGAAGTATCATATAAAAATTGTTGATTATTTTTATTTACATGAAAAATTATTGTTTTTTAGAAAGATTTATGAAAATAAACTATGAAAATTTCCAAATAATATTTAAAAGTATAAAGCAAAGCTTATTTTGATAAAAAAAAATTAAAATTCAAAACCAAAAATTAATATAGAAAAATCGAGAACAAAATCTAATTGAATTAAATTATAATGTATAGTTTGAAAGATCCAAAAAATCGAACTGAACTGAATTGAGTCGATCACTCCCAATTTCGATACTAAATCACATATTTACTCTAAAATTGTTTAAAAATATAAATCAAAATCAAAATTTTAACTTCCTAATCAGTCCATAGATGACTCTAATAATAAAATTATCGAGTCAAACTATTAGGAGTATGCTAAAAAAAATCGAACAGAAAAAACCAAAATAAATCGAATTAAAAAAATCAACTTTTTTAGTTCAATCTATTTTTATGTTTAGTTTGATTTATATATTTGATTTGGTTTTTAGTTTTGACATTTTAAATTGAATAAACCGACTAAGGTCATAAGCCCATAACCATTTACATACTCAAGCTCAAATTTAAACTTTAAACCTAAATCACATTCAAACTTAAACCCATTAAACCCAATACCGTTAATATTTAAAATCTAAATTGATAATTTAACTTTTTTTTATGATATTCATTTTAATTTTTATCATTTCATATATATAAGTTAATTTAATTATAATATTTATGTGTAAGAAAAAAATTATCATTTAATTTCATGAAATTTATATGTACAATAATTTGAAATTGCATATTCCCGGGAAATCTTTTATCACTTTTTTATATGTATAAATTTCATAAAAATAAAATGATAAATTTCATATACCCGATTGTTTTTATGTTTATTTTATTTTTTTATGATAAATTTCATATATCAAAGTAACGATATGTTGGTTACGTAAAAAAAGTAAGAAAATAAATATTTTTTGAGTTCTTAATTTTTAATATTTTTATAATTAATTTGAAAAAATAAAAGTAATTGTGGGCAAACATTGGAGACTAGTTTGCATGTCCTTCAGGATTGTGGCTTCTCAAAAGCACTGTGGAAGGCGGTGGTTCTTAGCTCGGCATGTATTACGTTCTTCTCATCAAATTTGCAAACGTGACTATCCAAAAATTTGGACTCCCCTGCAGCGTTGTTAGCGAATGGAAGAGATTGGACGTGCTATCCTCTGCTGGTTGCCATGGAAATGTCGGAACAATTTTATTTTTAATAATAGCCATAGCAATGTGGATGCTATTGTCAAGACAAGTCTAATATGGATTGAGAGTTTTATTAATTCAAAAACAAGTGAGATCTACCGCATTCAAAAGATTTTTGGTGATCAGTGGAGAAAACTTGACGTAGGGTGGATAAAATTGAATATAGACAGGGTTTTCTCGGAGATCAATAACTTTGCAATGATTGGAGGAATTTTTAGAGATCAAGATGAAAATTGAAAATGCGGTTTTTCTATGCGAATTGGAAAGATTCAATTTTCAAAACTGAGGTACGTGCTATTCTAGAAGGTCTCAAATTAGCATGGTTAATGGGGTATAGGCAACTGGTCTTAGAATGTGATGATGCTTTAGCAATTGAAACCATCTTAGTTGAGAGTACAGAATCGTTTATGTTATCTGAGTTACGGTTGATCAAACATCTCTTATATTATGATTGGGCGATTTGGTTTCGATACATTCCCAGACACCACAACAAAGCAACTGATTGGATGGCTAAACTTGACAAAAAAAATTATGATGAGATTCATATACTTAAGGAGTGTCCATCCCCTTTAAGGGAGATTCTCAAGGGTATCCTTCACTCTACGCTTATTTAGCTTAGTTAATTTATTTCTTGTTATCGCTTTTTAGTTGTTTCTTTGTTACCAAAAAAAAGAGAAAGTATTGAAGCCCAATTTTAATCAAAGCCCGTGGGTTGGGTTGAGCTTTTTATTGGGTTTAAATTGATTCAAATTTATTTTAAATTTAAATTTATCTTTTAAATTTAATTAAAATTTAAATGGATTTAAAACTTAATTAAAATGTCCAAAAACAAAGTCCAAATTACAAAACTTGGACCCAATTTGGCCCAATCAAATACAGACCCAAGACTAACCCAATAACCCAATTACACCCAAAACTTAATTGGGCCAATTGACCCAAATCACTTAGAACAAAAGGAGCCTAATCTACTACAAATGGATGCTGTAGCCACCTCCATCTCAGCCAATCAGAGGCCGCCACGTCAGCAACCAAGTTGCTCACCAGCAACTAGCATCGATCACCCCAACTTGAACTGCACCAACCGCCACTGCATTTTGAGACCTGCAAAAAGGAGAAAAGAGACATACATTTAGTAATGTAAAACAAAAAAGAATGATGATAACACTGGCTATAAAGCCAGATTCCATTTTTTTGTAAGGGGGATTTTTTTTTTCTGGAAATATCAATACAAAAAACCTTTATCAAAATCAATACAAATAGAAGCAGTGAACCATTAAGGAAAGATATCAGCACTCGAAGCAATAGGGAATACAGAGCCAAATAAACATCAACCAATAGCACAAGAGAGCAGAATACCAAACAGTTCATATCAAACAAGGTATACATCTACTAGTAAGCATTCATTCGTCAGTGTTAACCCTTTAGATTTAAACTGTTTATGACCTTTTGCATATACTTATTAATACCCATTCATGCATATATATTATTACTGTAATTTATTTATTTCTACACACGTTTTCAATGCATATTAATTACAGCAATAAGTAACATTAATAGTAATAATAGTTAATAATAATAATAACTATTTAATAAATATTAATAATATTAATAATAAATAGTAGTAATAAATAACATTAATAAATATTAATAAAAATATTAGTAATAAAATGAATAAAAAAGGGAAATCGAAAAGATGGTTAGGGCTTCGTCCCTTCGGTTGCGTCGCCACAGCTACCCAAAGCACCACCGTTGCCACCGGCCCAATCGTTGTTCCTTCGGCCATCTCCACGATTGCAAAGAATGATTCAAAGATGTTTTCAACCTATAAAACAAAAAAAATACAATGGATTTTAAGGAAAATCTTGGAAGAACAAATATGAAAATAAAAAAGGAGAATAAAGGACCGAGACTTGCACTTTTAACAGATCAAATCTTTTTAGGGTTTAAAAATAAGTGTTTAAAATAAAAAAAGGAAAGAAATTAAAGGTTTTCAGATCTGGATTTAGACCCAGATCTGGATTTCAAAGTGAAAAATGAAGAAAAAGAAAGTTTCTACCCGAAAAAGCCGTGCACGGAGGCGCGTGACATGTGCATGACGAGAAATTCGGGCGGTTTGCGACGGATCAACGGCCGAATCTTGGCCGGTCATAGAGGGGGTTGAGAGCTTTTTGAAGACAAGAAAATGTTTTTTTTTTAGGAAGAAGAAAAATGAAATTTTCTTTTAAAATTTGGAATTTATAAGGCTTATTAAACGACAGCGTTTTAAGGGGAAGCTTTAAGTGCCAAAACGGCATCGTTTTGAGCATGACTCGATCCGTGACCTGACCAGCTCCACTAGGATCCGCGTGTTTTTAGTTAATGGTATATTTATACGTTTAGTCCTTCCGTATTTTTTTAATGTTTCAATTTAGTCCTTTTGTATTTTTAATTAATTTCAAATTGGCCTAATAGTTTTCAATGCTTTTCAATTTAGTCCCTCGACCTTTTGAAAGCATTAAGAGCTACCACGTGTCATTGTTTTGGTTCATTTATGCAAACAGTCCCTCTTATTTTTAATCTATTTTAATTTAATCCTTAAATCAAGTTCTGTTTAATTATAAAATTGATCCAAAATTTTTTCATGATTTTCAAACTGGTCCTCTAACTTCGGGATGCCTGAGGGGCTGCCACGTGTCACTTATTTTTGGTTTTATTGCCCTGGAGGTCCCTGAACTTCCAAAAATTCCATTTTTACCCTCGAATTCCCAAAAATTCCATTTTCGACCCTGAAACTTCCAAAAATTCCATTTTTTACCCCCGAACTCCCAAAAATTCCATTTTCGACCTCGAAACTTCCAAAAAATCAATTTTTACCCCGAACTTCCATAAATTCCATTTTTGACCCCAAAACTTCCAAAAATTCCAATTTTACCCCTAAACTTAAAAAATCCATTTTTAACCCTGAAACTTCCAAAAAATTCCATTTTTACCCTCAAACTTCTAAAAAATTCATTTTTACCACCAAACTTCCAAAAATTCCATTTTTGACCCCAAAATTTTAAAAAAAAAAATCCATTTTTACCCTCGAACTTCCAAAAATTCCATTTTCAACCCCGTAACTCCCAAAAATTCTATTTTTGCCCCGAATGTCCAAAAACTCTATTTTCGACCTCAAAACTCCAAAAATTCCATTTTATCCCCGAATGTCTCCAAAAGTCTCATTTTCAACTACGATTGCATCATTTTTTCTTCATCATCAATATTTGCATTTAATTTTAATTATTATGCACTCGTATTTTGCATTTTTGATTTTTTTATCATTTCTTATTTATCTTACTTCGCGTTATTTAATATCCTTTATTAACTGCTTATTCGTATTAAACTCGCATGCTTGTTTCCAAAATTGTTTTTTCATAAAAACTTTAAAATCGAGGCAATATTCTTTTATTTCGAGTTTTGAAAATTTGTGCCATAACTTACTAGGTGCAACCTTTCTTCAGATCGAGATAATCGAATATCCTTTTCACAAAAATTTAAAAAAGGTTTTACAAAGGAAAGCTCATCATTTCTAGATCTTGAAATGTCGTGTCCTAACTCACTGGATGTAACTTTCTTCCTTGATCACTTTGAAATAGCGGGATTTCCAAATAAACCCGATTTCTTTTAAACTTAACTCAGGCATTCAAGGATCGTATTTTAAACTTTATTCAAGCTTTTGAATGTTACAAATTAAGACCCGAAAATAATCAATACGGTACCAATTTTGGGCGTATGAGGGTGCTAATCCTTCCTCATGCGTAACCGACTCCCGAACCTGTTTTTCTAGATTTTGAAGACCGACATGTTTTCAAAATGGTTTTTAAAAACGTTTTGTGGTGATCCAATCACACCGAATAAAGGATTGGTGGTGACTCCCATTATTTTTCGATTTTAAAACAATTTTCGAAACTCGTCATTTTCCAAAAAGGGGATGGTTTCAACAAAAGTGATAATATAGTAAATTGAAGAAAAAAACAATTATGAAAAGAAATTAGAATAATTAAAATTATAAATATTTGAATTACTTTTTTTCCGACTTAAAAAATATTAAAAATTAAAAAATCGAATTAAAATTTTTTATTTCAATTTATTCGATTTTACTTCTTAAATTGATTTGATTTATTCAATTTATTCAATTTTTAATATAAAAAAAACTGAACCAATTGAATGCATACCATATGAGCAATAACCAGGTTTAGAGCCCAAGCAATTTCAAGATATTTTTGCTGACGAGGACTGATCATACAGCTGACCAATAACAAGAAGGAAAAGCCTCACGCACGTACCGTCTTTTTCTCTACGGTTCCTCAATTGTACGTGTCGAAACCATCTCTTTTGGAAAACAATGAGTTTTGAAAATTATTTTAATATTGAAAAATGGGAGTCGCCACCAATCCTTTATTCGGTGTGATTGGATCACCATAAAATATTAAAAAAAAAAAACCGTTTTGAAAACATGTAGGTCTTCGAAATCCAGAAAAACAGGTTCGGGAGTCGGTTATGCATGAGGAAGGATTAGTACCCTCATACGGCCAAAATTGGTACCGTATTGATTATTTTCGGGTCTTAATTTGTAAAATTTAAAGCTCGAATAAAGTTTAAAAATACGATCCTTGAATGCATGAGTTATGTTTAAAAGAAACTGATTTTGTTTGGAAGTCTCGCCATTTCAAAATGATCAAGAAAGAAAGTTACGTCCAGTGAATTAGGATATAACATTTTGAGATCCAGAAATGACGAGCTTTTCTTTGTTGTAAACCTTTTGAATTTTGGAAAAGGATGTTTGATTACCTTGACTTGAAGAAAGGTTGCACCTAGTAAGTTAAGGCGCAAATTTTTAGAATTGAAGATAAGAAAACATTGCCTCGATTAAAGGTATTTGATTATTTCGATTTGAAGAAAAATTGCACCTAGTAAGTTAAGGCACAAAATTTCGAGACTCGAAATGAAAGAATATTGCCTCAATTTTAAAGTTTTTATGAAAACAAATATGTGAATTTAACATGAGTGAGCAGTTAATATTGGATATTAAATAACAGGAAGTAAGATAATTGAGCAAATAAATGGTAAGCAAAAATAAAAAATACAAAATACGAGTGCATAATAATTAAAATTAAATGCAAATATTGATGGGGAAGAAAAATAAAGCAACCGGAGTTGAAAAATGAGACTTTGGATACCCAAGGGTAAAATGGTAATTTTGGACACTCGGGGGCAAAATTGTAATTTTGGAAAAGTTTGGGGTTAAAAAATGAAATTTTAGACATTCGAGGGTAAAACGGTAATTTTTAGAAAAATTTTGGATAAAAACGCAAATTTTGGACATTCGGGGGTAAAATGGTAATTTTTGATAACTTCGAGGTAAAAAATGGAATTTTTGGAAGTTCGGTGATAAAAATGTAATTTTGGAAAGTTTTGGGGTTAAAATGAAATTTTTGGAAGTTTGAGGGCAAAATGGTAATTTTCAAAAGTTTCGGGGTTAAAAATGGAATTTTTGGAAGTTCAAGGGTTAAAACATAATTTTTGGACAGTTTAGGGACCTCTAGGGCAATAACACCAAAATAAGTGACACGTGGCAACCTCCTAGACATCTTAAAGTCAAAAGACCAATTTAAAAATAATGAAAAATTTTTGGGCCTATTTTGTAATTAAACAGGACTTGATTTAAGGATTAAATTAAAACAAATTAAAACTAAAAGGGACTGTTTTGCACAAATAAACCAAAATGTGACAAGTGGCAGCTCTTGGTGCTTTAAAAAGGTCAAGGGACTAAATTGAAAAGCATTGAAAATTATTGGGCAATTTTAAAAATAATTAAAAGTACAAAAGGACTAAATTGAAACAATCAGAAAATACGGAAGGACCAAATGCATAAATATCTTTTTTCTCAAAAACACGCGGATCCTCTAGGCGGATTGGGTCGGACCATGGGTTAAAATCAAAACGGTACCGTTTTGGGGCTTAAAAGCTTGGACCAAAACGACGTCGTTTTGGTTCCTTATAAATACAAGTTTAAGTTTATTTTTTTTCATTTTTCTTCCTCCTTTCTTCAAAAATCCCAAAACTCTCTAAAAAAAAAACTTTTTCTCTCTCCATGGCTGGCCAAACTCCGACCGGTTAGTCTTTCGCCGTCCACCATGCGTGGACGCCACGCGCCGCCATCTGCCTCCTTCTTTGACCGCCGACCATGATTTCAAGGTAAAAAGTTCATTTTTTAATGCCCTTTCTTTCTTTTCAAAACCTTTCGCTTTTTTTTTAAAAAAAAAAAGGGGAAAGGTTTTTCTCTCTCCATGGCCGACCAAACTCCGGTCGGTCAGTCCTCCGTCGTCCACCGCGCGTGGTCGCCACGTGCCGCTGTTTGCCTCTATCTTCGATCGTCGACCATGATTTCAAGGTATAAAGTTCATTTTTTAATGCCCTTTCTTTCTTTTCAAAACCTTTCCCTTTTTTTTAAAAAAAACTATTAGTTTATTATTTCATATAAAAATTTTCAGATCTGGGTTTTAGTTCCCCAGATCTTTCAAAAAAAAAACATTTTATTTTTAAAACCTCATTATCAAAATTAAATCAGTTCCTTTGATTTCCTTTTTTTGCATGTTCGAAGATAGAGTGATTCTGAAGACTTTGATTGCGGCTCCAGCAATGGTGGCAGCAGCAACAACCAGGTACATCCCTTCGGCTTTTCAATTTTTTTTATTTATTTGAAATTAATATTGATTATTAATATTATTAATATTTCTTTAATGCTTATTAATGCCATTTATTATCTCTGTTTATTGTTAATAGTATTATTAAAGCTATTTAATATATACATATATTTATTATTATGCTGTTGCAATAAATGAAAATGATAAGTGGTAACAGATGAACATTTAACATGCATAGTGAAAGGTATTGAAATATGAAGAGCTTAAAAATTGAGATTGTTTATACAATGAATGTTTGTGCATTGAAATCGTACCTGAACGGTTTAAAGTTTGAAAGCTGCGAATTTAACTTGAACCTGCTTGCTGTTTTGACTGTGCGAATGCTTAGGATTTGTTTTGACTTCTCTGTATTTTACGAATTGATTGTTTGCCTGCTTGTTTGGTTTAAAGTATTATTTTTGTATTGATATTTTTTCCGAAAGAAAATTGTAACCCCTTTACAATTGGTTTAAATATAGTTTTATAACCAGAATTACAATAATGATAAATTATTGCATGTAATTAAAACTTGTCTTTTCTTTGTTTTTGCAGGTTCGCCTATGGCAGTGGCGGTTGGAGCAACTGGTGGTGGCAGGTGAGCAGTGGTGCAAGTTGCTGGTGAGCAACTAGACTGCTAACGTGGTGGGCTTTGATTGGCTGAGAGGGAGGTGGCTGGTGCAAGTTGCTCAGCAGATTTGACTTGGGTCATTTTGTATAATTGAGTTAGGGACATGGGTCAATGTAATTTGAGCTTAGAGTGTAAATGAATTTGTTTGGGTTAATTTGTAGTTGAGCCTCAATTTGAGCTTTTGTAATTAAACACTTGTATTTGTATTTGAACATTAATTTAAATTTAAATTTTATAAATTTAAATTTAAACTTATAATAAATTTAAATTTTAAGTAAATTTAGACTTAAAATAAATTTAATTTTAAAATAAATTTAAATTATGTTGGACCCGGATAAATTGGACTTCAACAGTATGCATTACATACGTTTTGCCACTGAAGACCAACGTTCGACCAAATTATCACTCGGGTACAACCAATCAAAGCCCAAAAATAGGAAAAGATTACAATACACCCACACCGTATCTAAGCAAAACTCCTTAAACCTCCCCTCTATTTAACGAGCAAGACATGATATTTTTCTCCGTTGTGGCTCGAAGCTCTTAAACCCTAGCAGCTTCATTCGTTTCTTGCTGTTTCTCTAACAATTTTCTTTGTCTTATTTCTCTTCTTAAAGGTAATTTTGCTTTATAGCTCTTGCGGGTTTCATTCTTGGCATCAATTTGAAGTTTAGATTATGAATTTTCTGATCCTTTTTCGGGTTAATGTACCTTGTTTTGTTAATTTTATTTAGGGTTTTTCTTTTTTGGTTGTTTTTAATGTTTATGTAGCATATCTCTCTTTTTGGGTTTTTTTTTTTTATACTTTTTTTTGTGTAATGGTTTTCTTGTTCATGGGATATATGAAGCATGTTTTTATTTTCTTTTGTTTTCACTACTTGAATAACTGTGAAGTTTAACCCTTTCTTTTTGAAGAAGGATTAAATATCTATGTAAAACTGTTTGTTATGAATGAAAAAGTTATAACCTTGAATTCTTAATTTAATGCAATGACGTCGTAAAATTTTTTATCTCTCACATTGAACGACTGGGATTATTTTAATTTCTCTTCTGCTACTCGTGTTGGCCTTCACTGAACTTCTTTGCAGTGTTCTTGTCTTTTGTGTGTGTGTGTGCATTGTATCTTCATCCTGTTTCGCAGAATTACATTAATCTTGTACGTTCTTTGTAGGTATATTATGGATATATTTGTGAGATTGATTTACATGTTAAACCCATTCAGCTCTAATTTAATAGGATTTGTTTTTGGGATTTGCAATGTGTTGTTTTGGTTTTCTTGCTACTAACATGACATTTTGTTTATGTTTGTGCTTCTTGTTGGTGGTGCTGTGAAAAAAAAAATGATACAGTAACATATTATGGCATTTTCTAGCAAACTTGGAAGCCTTCTGAGGTTAAATGGGCAAATCCCAGCTACATCCATGCTTAGCTCTATCCGCTGCATGTCCACATCAACCAAAAAGCTCTTTATTGGAGGTATTGACACATTGGATTCTTGGCTGAAGATTAGATAATGATATCGTTTATATTGTGTATTTGACTTGAATCTATGCTTCTTAGGCCTTTCATATGGAACTGATGATCAAACTCTCAAGGAAGCATTTTCCGGGTTTGGTGATGTGACAGAAGGTGAGTTGTATCACTAATGCTGATGATGTTATGTTTTTGGTATTCTTATAAGTTTGACTATTGTAGTCTAGTTTAAAAATAGTAGCTTCCTTTTCTTGTCAAGCAGATGAATGGGGTTCTTTTGTTCTATCTTCCCTCGGGTACAGGTTACTTGTAATAGAGTACAAAGTTTGACTAGGAATTTTAATGTGTTTCTTAGGTGTTTGCTGTTGTTCATTTATTGTGTGTTTTGGATGCATAACACATAGTTCGGCATGTCTAGGCTCTATTCGTACGAGTTGTCCATTCTTGAAATGGTTACTAGTTTATCTCTAGAGATTTCTTATGGCAGAAGTTGAATAATGATGATTGCTAGTGAGCATGTAGCATTGTGTTTTAATTGAAACTATAACCAGGTTGCTTGTCTACTTGGTTAATGATTTTGGCTAGTGATCTTTGCATTTTTTTTCATGTCGTTTGTGAATGGTGGTATCTATTACAAATTTATAAGGCTTGCTTCTATTCACGTTCTCATTCTCTGATTTATGTTGGTCAGCTAAGATTATCATCGATAGAGACACAGGGAGGTCTAGGGGTTTCGGTTTTGTAAACTTTGCTGATGATGAATCTGCCAGCAATGCCTTGTCAGCCATGGATGGTCAGGTGAGGGCAAAAAGATATTGATATATGGAACATGTTTCTGGTGAATCTGGTATTTGATTATATTGTGGTACTGAAATTACAGGAACTCAATGGCCGAAATATTCGAGTAAGTTATGCCAATGACAGACCTAGTGGTGGCCCTCGGGCTTTCGGTGGTAATGGTGGTTTCCGTGGGGGTGACAGATTTGGTGGGGATGCTGGTTACTAGGCTCTTGCATCGAAATCTTTCCATAATCATGTTCCTAGAGCTAGTAGATTTGATGATACACTTATTTATTTTCGAATTATATGCTAAAACTTATGCAACTAGTTTATATGTAATTTGGTCAAAATTTCTCCATTGTTACATGTTATGATGCAATATTTATATTGGCAAGCTAACATTTTGTTTATTTATGATAGAATCCTCAAAAAACTTTGAAAAAGAACATATTTAATAAAATTAATATTACTATTATTATTTATTATGGGAAGGGATGACATGATATGATTTTTGTCATACAGGCTCTAGACAGGGGCTTTAACTATGATTAAATTTTTTTAATTTTTAATTTTATGAAACATATGTTTGTAGGAGGTGAAGATTGATCATTTAGTCCCGCAATTACTTGTTAGATATCATATTTTATATTTGATTATCTTGATGAAATAAATTAGATTTTAACTATTTATATATCATTATGAATATTTGATTATTTTGATTGAGTTGGTATTACTCATAAATCTAATTATACTTACAATGGTCAATACCATGGACAACAATTAAAAGTATATTAAACTAGTAAATGGAGTACCATCTAAATATTTAATTTTTATATGTTGAAATAAAAAGTATAATCAAAAGGTCAAAACCTGATTCAGTGTACCAACTAAAACAATAAAATAACAGTGAGTTCTGGTAAGAAAAGGAAAATACAACCTCCAATTTTGTGATTCATTCCAAGCTGAGGCCACCTACATGTCGGCATCGCTGTTCGTGGTTGGTAATCTCATGGTCTAATTTCCTCTCATTCCCTCTACTTTTTCAGCTTTTAAAATTTCATCCTTCTACTTTTTTTAATTTCAAAAAGTTTAATCTCTGATTTAGAAATCAAAGTTCAACTGATAACACTTTTGTTAAATTATAATTTATTATGAATTGAATTTGTTATATATTTAAATTTAATGGAAATGTATTCAAGAAATAGGTTTTATTAAATTAAAAAAGTGCAAAAGAGTATATAATTAAACCGTGTGGTATTGATTCACATCTGCCATTGATGGGTAAATATTGAATTGGGGGTTGTTGAGTGGGCAACAGAGTCATTTCAAATGACACCAACCCCGACCCCGACCCCGACCCCGACCCGTTCCGTTCTCAAATAAAAATACTCCCATTGCAATGCCTCCACCTCCCACCTCCCACCTCTCTCTTTACCAACCACAAACCCATTTGTGAGTCTCTTCTTTCCTATTTTTCTGTTTCCATGATTTTGGGACAATGTACTACAACAACTGTTAGATTTGGACTTTCAGTCTTTGTTTGCTGCCTTCTTCATTCTTCACAGTAGAGCACTTACTTTTGAGCTCATCTGATTTAGTATATCATTCATGCTTTATCCTATACGATTTACTTAGCAAGGATTGATTTCAAAATTCCCCATTTTTATCTTCTTCTATGATGTTCAGAGTGATCGTTTTTGCTCTGAATCATCAGTTTTTCTTTTAGATTCATATTCGGGTTTGGGTTTGTTTTGTTGCGACTTTCTGTTGTTCTCTTCTTGTTTTATCTCTTCAAACACCTCAGTTTCATATTGAATTCTTGCAGCAGTTGGTGTTGGTGACACTGAGATCCAATTAAAGATGAAGGTGATAGAGAAGATCCAATCTTTGCAAGAAGGGAAAGTGGTGTTTTCCTTTGAGTTCTTCCCTCCAAAGACTGAGGATGGAGTAGACAACCTGTTCGACAGAATGGATCGTATGGTTGCTCATAACCCGTCCTTCTGTGACATTACATGGGGTGCAGGTGGTTCCACTGCTGATCTCACCCTCGACATTGCTAACAAGATGCAGAATATCATCTGTGTGGAGACCATGATGCACCTCACTTGCACCAATATGCCCGTAGAGAAGATTGATCATGCTCTTCAGACCATCAAGTCCAATGGCATTCAGAATGTTCTTGCCCTCCGAGGTGATCCCCCTCACGGCCAGGACAAGTTTGTCCAGGTCGAAGGCGGCTTCTCCTGTGCCCTTGATCTGGTAAATCCATTGCTCATTCTGCCCTGTTTTTATTTCTTAATATTCATATCTTACCAACTTTTAATTCCTATTCTAGGTGAAACATATCAGATCTAAGTATGGTGACTACTTTGGCATCACAGTTGCTGGTTATCCAGGTGCTTTTCATAGACATATTTACATATATAATAGTTTGCTTTTGATTATTAATAGTTTGCTTTCTTTGCTCAGAGGCACATCCCGATGCCATAGGAAATGATGGTGTAGCCACACCTGAAGCTTATCAGAATGATCTTGCTTACTTAAAGAAAAAGGTTTTACTCTTAACTCATTCCTTGATTTGAAAATTTTGTTCTAATGCTAATGTATATTGGTTCATTTTTGTGCTAAAATCTTCTTTACTACATAGGTTGATGCAGGAGCTGATCTGATTGTTACTCAACTGTTTTATGATACCGATATCTTTCTCAAATTTGTCAATGACTGTCGCCAAATTGGAATTAACTGTCCTATCGTGCCAGGTATTATGCCCATTAATAACTACAAGGGTTTCTTGCGAATGACTGGCTTTTGCAAAACTAAGGTATGCGGTATAACATGTTTCACTTTTACATAACAAGCATTGTGATTCTTGCCATACAATTTCCCTTCTTTTCCTTTTAGTCTGAAAAATTGTGCTCAGATATTTTTGAGCATTAAATAGTATCAATTTGGTAAATTTTATTTAATTGGTGCATGTACTAGTCGGATGTTTTTGCATAAAGGAAATGAAAGCAGCATCATTCTTTTCAAAAGGCTAAAAGATAGAAGATTCTGAAGGCCTCTAATTTGGAAGGGCATTCCACATCATTGCGATGTGCTCTTTGTGTTGTTTTTTTCTTGGCAACTAATTACTACAATCACTTATAAAGAGTGGCCACAAAAGCTATTTTTGGTGGCTATCTCTGTTAACATTTTTAAAATGTAACACCTGCATGGCTCATTGTAGATACCAGCTGAGATTACTGCTGCCTTAGAAGCTATCAAGGACAATGAAGAAGCTGTCAAAGCCTATGGAGTTCACCTTGGAACAGAAATGTGCCGCAAGATTTTAGCTCATGGGATTAAGACATTGCACCTTTATACATTAAACATGGAGAAATCTGCATTAGCTATCCTAATGGTTGGTTTTTGTTATCCCATATTATATCATTATTTTGGCATGTTGAGGTGATTATGGAATAGCATTTACTTCTTTAACTTAGAAATTTAGAAAGAAAATTCTTTAACAATTATGTAGTTCAAGATATCTTCTTCCCTCAAATTGAACACTTGCAGGGTTAATGAGAACTCTTAAACTACATATTTTTGTTCTTCACTTATTTTAGAAAACCTTGAACTGCCTCTTAGCATTTTCATTGTCAAGCTTTCCCGTCGTTTACTTTCAAATAATTAGGTGAATATCAGTTCAAATAATGAAGGAAAGCAAAGACATGCAAGTACAGTATAAGATTGGGGTTTACTCACAAAATTTGTTAAAATGACTTGCTGTTCGATTTAAGATAAACTATAAGGAACTTACTTTTCTTCTATTGATAGTAAATGATAAATGAATTTTGGCAATAGTTTTGGGTCAGCTACATTTATCTTTGTTTTCCAATGTATTTTCACTTCATTTGCACGATGCTAATAATAGGCTTATGTTGGCAGAATCTTGGATTGATCGAAGAGTCCAAAATTTCTAGGTCCTTACCTTGGAGATGCCCTGCAAATGTTTTTCGTGTTAAAGAAGGTGTACGTCCAATATTTTGGTGTGTGATAGATGTTGAACTTCAATGTCTTTGGCTATATATCTTCAGTTTAGTGCGTTATAATGTTAAATATTTGTGGATATCTGATGCTTCTAGCTAATGATGGCAGGTCTAACCGTCCTAAGAGTTACATAACCAGGACTATTGGTTGGGATCAGTACCCACATGGGCGATGGGGTGATTCTCGAAATCCGTCCTATGGTGCACTAACAGACCATCAGGTACACAAAGTGGTTGAACCTTTGCCCTTTTCTTTTGTTTAGTATAAATGATATCAGAACATTTTTGATGCATTAAATTTCTCTTGGAGTTAATATTGATTATATGAAACCTCAATTTGAATAGTAAATGTCAAATGCATTTATAAGTAGTATATGTTAGATGCTCATAGGAATATGATAAATTAGTTAAACATTTGATTTTTCTTCTATTTTTTTATTCTTGCAACTCATAAACATTTGTTTTCATGTAAGAAGTTATTCGTTTTTTTTATATTGTTTTATTGTTCAAATGTTGATCTGTCGAGCACTATAGTTTGGTCAGGGAACTGTTGCCACTAGTCATTAGTTCTTTTGTATGACCAAATTGATTAATTTCTTAACAGTTCATGAGGCCTCGAGCACGTGACAAGAAACTTCAAGAAGAATGGGCTACCCCATTGAAAAGCATTGATGATATTCAAGAGGTACTAGAATTTGTAGCTTGGAATCTATTCAGTCTTTTCTAGTTTTATGTCAATCGAATATAATTATGATATTGTTCATCTCGAACTGGTTTTTGTCAGAA
This sequence comes from Kokia cookei, assembly GCA_039519145.1. Taxonomy (NCBI): domain Eukaryota; kingdom Viridiplantae; phylum Streptophyta; class Magnoliopsida; order Malvales; family Malvaceae; genus Kokia; species Kokia cookei. The sequence goes on along the minus strand of CM076907.1, from coordinate 31,144,193 downwards.
ATTCAAAAGTTATTGTCTGGGTAAGTTGAGAAGTAGTCCTTGGTCCGAACTGGATTCACTTCAGCCTGAGACAAAGATCATACATGAACAGCTGGGAAAGATCAATTTGAAGGGTTTCCTTACTATCAATAGCCAACCTGCTGTCAATGGTGAACGCTCTGATTCTCCATCTGTTGGTAAGTACAAGTGTTAGACTTTAAAGAAGGAACTGAATTATGTATTTTATTGAGCATACAATTGGAAGATTATCCAAAGAAACAGACTGCTAATTAAACTTAAAAATATTAAGAGCCCATGGTTTCTTAGCTTATGGTTTTCGTAGTAAAAGCCGGTGCTGTGTTTGCTCTAACTTGTTCAAACTTGGCTGCTTGCAGGTTGGGGCGGCCCTGGAGGGTATGTTTACCAGAAGGCTTATCTTGAGTTTTTTTGCTCAAAGGAAAAACTAGATGCACTTATCAATAAATGCAAACCCTTGTCATCTACTACCTATGTTGCTGTCGACAAAAAAGGGAATTTGATATCGAACATTGGCACGACAGATGTTAATGCTGTAACTTGGGGAGTGTTCCCAGCCAAAGAAATAATCCAGCCAACAGTGGTGGATCCTGCCAGCTTCATTGTGTGGAAGGATGAAGCATTCGAAATCTGGTCAAGAGCATGGGCTGCATTGTACCCAGAAGGCGATCCATCGAAAAAATTGCTAGAAGAGGTTAGCAAATGAACTTATCCAATCTCGAGCAGTAGTTGATCACTTTGATGCTTGCTAGGGTTTCACCTAACCTGATCTTTTAGAAGCCCTCCGGTTGCCTACCCTATATTCTTCACTCAACCAACTTCATTTTTCATAGGATTATTGACAAGAATCATATAAATATAATACTGAAATGGGTTGGTTTCCATTTTTTCAGGTTCAGAGCAGCTATTATTTGGTGAGTTTGGTTGATAATGATTACATTGGTGGTGATGTTTTTGCTGTTTTTGGAGACCTTTGAAGATGAGATTGCTGCCTTCAAGCCCTGAACTTACCAAAGCTCTTAAGCCCCATATAGTATCATTATGTTTGAGTTGTCAGGTTATTTTTTTATAATGATTTCATCAAAAAAAAAAAAAAAAAGAAGAAAAGAAAAGAGAAGAGAAATTTGTAATAATAACCCTTCCCTTCATCATGCAAATTACAATATATCAAGATTATTATTATTATTATTATTATTATTATTTATGCGATATGTCAACGTATTTCTTGGTTGTTAAATGCTTACATATATTGTTTTTTGAAGTAGAACTCATCGGATTAAAATCTTCTTGGAATTGATTTTCAATTCAATTTAGTTAACATATTGTTATTTGAAGTTTATTCTAGAGAGAATTTACAGTGCACATAAAGTAATCATAGTACAAACATAAATATATTGAAATAATCTAATTTAAACGAGAATCAAAATAAAATTAATTTCACTCGTGAAAACAACACATGATAGAATTGGAGATTCATATATGTCAATTACATACCGTAAAACTTGAATTTGGTTACACAAAAGGCACATTTGTCAACAACACCATAGCCGCTTTTCTTTTTTTAAAATTTTAATTCTCAAAATAAGTTGCATTTAGATTTTATTTTTAAAATAACATATTTTAATCTATATACTTTCTTCCCAATTTCTTTTTAGTTCTTTTGGGTTTTTTCTTTTGTGATTTTTAATCCTTTTTACGGTGATTTTTTTGATAAATGATACGTATGTTCATAATTGAAGTCCATTTTACTTTCTCTAAAATTGATGGCAGGGACTATAATCTACTTTGTTTTCTCCGAAAGCTTTGGCGATGTTAATATCCATAGTTTTAGTGATTTTCTTTGTTGTCACTTTTAGTTTTGTTTTCAAGAATTTTTGAAGGAGGTTGAGCTATTTGAGAATTGATTCTGTGCATCATCAATGCTAAAGAGTCTTTTTGGCACTGTCATTGTTAACCAAAGTTCACTGTCTGCTCCATCAAATGGTGGCAGGATTCGAATGTTGTTATTAATGGTTGAACACGGTGGTGCATTTCTGATAGTTTTTTGATGCTATCAGTTTAGCGATACTTGTCATTTATCTCTCCTCCGCTGGGCTTTTCACGATGACCAAAACATGTATTACTATTCGCAATGAACGCATTTTTTCACTAAATACAAAAGATGACATTAAAATTAAATTAATTTCTTTGAATTATTGATTGCAATTAAATAATTGAAATTCGAATTAAGAATTAAATTAATTAGTCATCATATTTTTATTGAATGAGACAATTAAATATATTTTCTCATAAATTTTAATACGATAAAATTATCATGACTTTAACAGAATTAGAATTGGATTGAGAAAATATTTTAATTGAATAATTTAATTTAATTAATTAATATTTTGGAAATAGAAAAATGGTTATTGTGTTAGGCAAACTATGAGTGTTGGATAAAGTTATCATTCACATAATTATACCTAGTACACGAGATGGGCTCAATGAGCCCATCCCACGTGGCAAACTCTAGTTGCTGTCACCCTTAAGGTTTCTCAGATAGGGGAAACTATATTTTTATATTAAATTATTATTATTTAATTACCCCTTATTCAAGTAAAATTTTTGCATTGTTTTTATATAAATAGAAACTATGAGAAACCTTAATTACACAATTGATTCAACGTTGTTATTTTGTCAAAAATACTGATAATTTATTTACAAAAATAATTTCTCTTTTCTGGGAAAGTTTAAAGTTTTGGTTCTCATAGAGAAATTAACTTTCCTATTGAAAGTTTGAGTTCATGCTCAAAATAACTTGAGATTTGAGGATATCAGAGAAGACTGTTTGGTAAAAAGTCGAGAAAAGAATTAAACAGCATCGCACAAAACATAGGTTGCGATTTGGTTCAGGGCTCATGACTTGATTTTAAGAAAAAATAAATTTTCTCCGTGCCTAAAAACAATATTTTCTAAATTGATTTTTTTTCAATAATTGATATAAGAACCAATTTGTGCTTTGTTTATAGTATAAACTGTTATCGAGTTTGCTTCTCTCTTAACTCATTGTTTGATTAATTAAGATAATAAGTGAAACCCATGTGATGGTCTGGTGGTCAAAAGTATTCATCGCTCCAGGTGTGGTCTGGATTCGAATCGTACTAGTTGCGTTTATTATTCGGGCTTTACCCTATTATTGTAATTCACCAAAAAAAAAATTGCATTCTTAAATTATATGCATTGTCTTCATCTACTTTACGTTCTTGCCCTAGTATGACCATATTTACCGCAACTAAAATACATAATTGGCAAGGATTCGTACTCTATCATTTGAGTTACGTCTTCTATCTTTATCTTTGAGATTAAAAGTTTACTCAAATCCACTATAGCGGCGATTCTCGCGAATCTTCCTTGAATCCTAATATCGATATTGTAATCTACCTGGATCACATTTTCTATTGTGCTTCCTATGACCCTTAAGAGACTCTTATTTTATACAAAGAATCCCAAAGCCCCTATAAACGGATCCAAGCGACGACACTCGAAAGATATGGTTGGCATATGGATAAAGACGCTGACCACAATTGGATTGTTAGATATTGTCTAAAGATAACTCATGGTCTTTCATATAAAACTTTTCAATTTCACTATAAAATAATCATTTTCCAAGTCGATAAGTTGATTTTTTTTATACTCCATTGACAGTGAGTATTTTTTCAATGCTTAATTATATAGTTAGGGTAATTATTATATTCACTGTCAATGGAGTCTAAAGATTGATTCATGGTAGTATCTCAAGATGTTGAGAAACTTGTTTATGAAGACTATTGTGAGATAAATACTAAAGATAATTAATGGATAAAATTAGCCTTTAAAGGAGTGTTTCAAGCCTATTAAAACACTATTGGATGATTACTTGAAGGGGCTTATAAATAGGCTGCTGATTGACATTCTTGGTGAACCGTGCGGGGGTGTCTTTGGCACGCCCTTGTGTAGAGATTTGTGACGGAGAAAAATGATGTAAAGTGGGGTATTTTGGGGAGAGAGATTTGTACAATTGGGGTTGGTATTAGGGTTGGAATTTACTTCTTTGTGTAACGGTAGATTAGGTTTAAGCCAATAGGTAAATAAAATTCTTCTTTGAACAAGGCCCCATAAATGTAGGATCGGAGAACCAAATTGCATTAACAAATATCGTGTGTCAATCTCTCTTTTCTAATTTCATTGACTCACTTGCGCTTTGGTTGATTTTGCAAATTCTCTCATTTTGCCCAGATTCTGTTTTAACAATAGTTAGAATGAAAATGAAACTATTTTCCAAACGACTGTTAATCAAGTTTTTCAATTCCACCAATAATCAGATTATTATAATTGGAGTTAAATACAGTTTGATGGCTATAATTTTTTTTGGACTTTAACCTTTGATCATTTGATAAAGTTAATTTGTGTTATTATTAGTTGATTATGGGTTTTCATTAAATCAACCTTAAATCCAAACTAAACACTAAACAATCGACACCGTTATCTTAGAATATCAAAATGTACAAATTTTGCCAAATACAAGTATTTCATTAGATTAAAAAAGACACCATATTAGAAAAAAATGTCAAATTTGAAAATCAAATGATGTATTAATCCTTTGAATAAGTATTTGATACGCAAGCAGTGAAAAATTTTAAACTTCACAAGTGGTGTGTTGAGATTTTAACCTGTGGCTTTATGTTTTATATAAAAATTAAAAAAATAAAAAAAGAAATGTGACAAAATTTCAATTTCGCTTGAGGAGTTAAAATATTCATTGCTTGTATATTAAATAATTACCTTTAATTTTGGATAAGTATTTGAATTATTATCCTATATACGGCTAGTGGAGTAACAAAACTTCACAAGTAGATTTAGGTTGATGTAATTTGTTTTTAAAATGTATTATAATAATAATAAAATAATTAAAAAAGACATTTGACATCTTTTTAAATCCGCTTGTGAAGTCTTTTATGTGAATATAAAAATTAACCTAAATATTTTGTACGCAAATAGTAAAATTTTTTAATTTTATGAGAGGGATTGAGATTTTGACATGTAATTTTATGTTGCATTTAAAAAATTAAAAAAAAAAAACTGGAATTAAAAGTCTCTACCACCTATGTAACATATTATCATATTTTAAAATTTAACTTTTTAACTTCAAAATTAAAAATTTTACCCATATTGTGTTTGTACTTTCATCTTATGAGTTGTAGAATTACATGTTAACCCAAAAACTTAGAGACAATAATGAATTATTTTAGAATCTAAAGAGTGGTTCCAGTGAAAAAAAAGATGATGCTCATTTTAGGAGATTCGAGTTCGAGCACTTGTGTGTGCAAGGTATATGTGCGTCGCCAAAGGGTTCAGAAAGTATGAACAAATACTGTCATGTAATCACACCAGTATATTAAAAAAAACAATAAATTATTTTAATTCTAAATTAATGCCATTATGTGCTGACAATGAACCCTATTAAGATTTATTTTAATTTAATTTTAGATATATTTTACTTTTGGTTAATTGTGCTTTATATCAAATTGGTTTATTCATGATTTGACTCTTAAATTTTATCTATTCTCTCACTTATTTGTTTTGGTAGATAAATGGCTCAGTCAAAGATGGGAACTCTACTTAAGCATATCAATAATTTCCTCATTTTTCCATTTTCTCACTTTGATATCTAAATCATTACCAATCAACGATGTTCAGTCAGCAAGCAATGACCACATCATCAATCAATGCTGGACACATGGTGCGTACTCATTGGTTGAATGTTTCACCCATTTTTTTAATTATAACCCTTAACAAAGTAATAAATAAGTATTAAAATGAAAAAATAGGCATAAATTAGAGCGGCATAGAAACGTGAGCTGTTGTGTGGGAGGTGGTCCACAAAGTTCAAATTATTGAGGCTTAAGAGGAAATATCTGACATAAATTTTGCCATGAATTAATTAATTAATTAATTAATTAATGCATTGTTTAGTTATTTCTGCATCACTGCATCATTTTCACATGATTTTGTTCTTTTTTAACATTTTCGACAAACATCAAAACAGTTTGTTTTAATAATCTACAATCTGAATTATTGCATCAAAACAAATCTTGTCGTGATTAAGCATAAACGGGTTATTTTATTGTAATAATTAGTCTGTGCAATGTTCTAATTTGATGTATTCTAATGCTTGGATTTAATGTCCTACAAATCAATTCTAATATATATATATATATATATATATAATTTTATATTTATATTTATACGGGGTGTTCCCGACTTTCTATTTTTTAGTAAAATAGTATCGTGATGAGATTTGAACTTAAGACACATGCATGCATATTAAGTTTTTAATTTTATCAATTCAACCAAAGTATCATTTGGTTTTTATATAAATTTTTAATAAGTATATTTGTTACATAACTTTTTTTTCACTCACATTGTAGGCGTCTTTAATTTTATAATATTACTAATTAATTCAAAAGATATTAACTTTTTTATTAAAATATTATGTGGTTATGTATAATTTAAATGCGTTAAAAGTTTTAGAGATCGACACGTGACTTCTCATTTCTTTTGAGTTTGACTTATTATTATTATTATTATTATAAGAGAATGGTCAAATTTTAGTTTTGGCTCCTATACTATGTTGAAACTTGAGATTTAATCTATATGCTTTAATTTTGGATACAATTTGGTTCTTAGACTTTTTAATGTCATTAGTTAGTCTAATTAATATCGTTAATTATTTCAATCACAATGTTGACATCAATTTTTCTTAAAAACACTACAATGAAGAAAATATATTTTATCATGACAAATTTGAATGGGTATTGTTAAGAAAATATATAATTTCAAAATCATGAGAGTTAGGTGAGATGATAATGATTCTTCTTATCTTAATCAGTGGTCGAGAGTTTGATCTTCGTGGAGCAATTTTAAAACTCGTGGCTAGTATCTCCCCTTAATCGGCCTACAGAATGTGGAGAATTAATTATTGAGCTCGTTCTAGTAGATACCTTGAGATATAATATATATATATTATCCATAATTTTTCTTCCTAAGATATAACTATCTATTATAAAATTTATACGGTAAACTATAAAAATAGTCACTTTTATTTGCCTTTGATTACATTTTTGTTACTTATGCTTGAAATGTTACGTTTTAGTCACTTAAGTTATCATTTTGTTACGAAGTAGTCACTCTACCATTAAGCTCCGTTACTTCCCTAACAACAATCCTATGTGACAATCTAAATGAGTTTTAAATGCCAACTTGGAAGTCAAACTGGGATGGGAATAGTTTTTCAATCAAAATGGAAAAAAATTTGAAAGAAAAAAGGAGATGAACTATTTTTCTTTTCCAATACAAGGTGTAATTAATTTCAAATTTTCAATTAATTAAATTTATTTAATTAAAACCTATTCTCGTCCCAATTTGACATCTAAATTGGCATTTAAAACCCATTTGGACAACCACGTAGGATTGCTATTAGGAAGGTAACGGAACTTAACGACAGAGTGACTACTTCGTAATAAAACGATAACGTAAGTGACTGAAATGTAATATCTCAAACATAATTAACTAAAATGTAATATGAAACTAACAAACATAACTATTTTTATAATTTATCCAAATTTATACTATTCTACCAAAAAAATTATACTAAAATCTAAAGTTATTGCGGGTCGAATATACCTAAATCTATGACGTAATTAAAATAAATCCTTAATCATGCTATTTCATGGCATACTTTGAACCATTTTATTAACCGAAATAACTAAGTAAGAATACGTAGTAAATCAGCCAAATATAAAATAACGAAAATAATTCCATCACAATATTCAACATATAATGTAATGTTATATATTAAAACTACATGCGATTTTTATTTTAATTTACAATTTCATATATTAACTTCAATTTGGTTTAATTGTATATTAAGTAAGTAAGAAACGACAGAAAAATAGGAAATTCAAAATGGATTTTTTTAATTTTTTAGATTATTACATCATTATGATGTCATCATAATATCATTTATGTCACTTGTCATAATAATATTTTGCTATGTGTCTCAGACTTAATGATGTTAGACCCAGGTACCAAACCAGTGGACGGAAAAAAAGTTCTGCCATCAATCTAGGACAAAAAAACCAGAAGTACCAATCTGATAGAAATGGACAAGTTCAAGTATTAATTTTATATTTAACCCTTTACTTATTGCATATACAAATATTATAGTTACCCAATGTGAAAATAAGTAGAGTTAGAACACTAAGCAGTTATCGAATTTTGGAGTATCTTTATTTTTCTTCGGGAAAGCTATAGAAGTTTTTGAGTCTTGCCTTAGTGCAAGTATTTTCCTAGGGACAAGTTTTGCTTTTTTTTTTTTGTGAGGGGGCTTAGTTTTAGTTTCCAATATTCAGTAAATTTTGCCAGTTTTTACTGTTCAATTAGTAGTTTTTAGTAATTTTTCCATCAGTTTTTGCAACTCATTGTTGTTTGTGGTGCTTTCCTAGAGGTCATAATGGCAGATGACTTTGTCTAAGGTTGGAAAAACTTCAAATTGATAGAGGTCGGATCGAAAGATCTTGATGTGGAGGATATCCAAGAATTGTCAGATTCAAGTGATTCAAAGCGTTGGGTGGTTTGTAAGCTTCAAAGGACACATCCCCTTAATTGAGATGCTCTAATTTCAATGTTTCAATATGTTTGAAAACTCTTACAATCCACTTAATTTCACGCCGTGGAAGTTAATATCACTTTTATCAAGTTTGGTTTTATAAGAGATAGGAATCTGATGTTAAAGGGTGCGCCTTGGACTGGTAATAAGCATATTCTCATGTTTCAACTTTATGATGGTAGTTTTTGTTGCTCTGATTATATGTTTGGCATAGAAGGGTTCTGGGTTAGAGTTTATGGCTTGCCTCCTAAGTTGATGGTTTTGTGCATTACTAAATGCATTAGTAATCATATTTGTCCATTTCATGCAACTTGGTTCAAACTTTAAGAAGTTGGGTTGAGAAAATTTTACGAGGATTTGAGTTGAACTTTTTGTCTACAAACCACTCACACATTTTGTAACACCCAAAACCCGGAACCGTCCCCGACTAAGGTCCCGGTATCACTCCAATCATCCTTCACTATTCATCTTTTAAAATAATGTCATTTGCTCTTACATTATAAAAGAAATACACCCAACACTTCGTAAATTATCATTTAATTATAAACACAATTCAACAAGGAAAAGAAGGTCATTTTCAAGATTTTTGGAGACTTCTAATGGTACTTGTTGGACAAGTATCGATAGTTTTCAAGTCAGTAAACAGTTTAGGAATAGTATAGACTTTTATCGATACTTGAAACAATATTATCGATACAAGTGAGACTTCTACCGAAACATGTCATGCTTTTACCGATAATAAAAACTCCAAAGAGCTAAAAGTCTTACCCTGCTACTTCTACCGATACAAGTATACAAACAATCGATACTTACAAACACATAACTACCGATACTTGCTATTCAACTACTAATACAACTCAAGTCAGTGAACAACCTCTCTCCTACCCTGTATTTCTACTGATACAACCATGGGTTCTACTAAAACAGGTATGCAGAATTCAAATATTCAGACAAGTTCTCAAGCTCAACCAACAATTCTCATTTAATACATAAGACACAAAGACAAATATACTTAAAGTTCAAAACACATATGATAATACATTTCATTTCATTGTATAGTATCATGCAAGGTATGATAACTACCCAACCAAGGTTACAACAATGAACCACCATCCAAAATCAAGAGTTATATAATAACACATCTTAGTACATGCCATAAAACCAAGTGATGTAAAAACTACCAAACGAGCTCCTCAATAGTGTGATTTCTTTGAGATGATCCGATCTTTAAACATCAAAATGTATCGACAAAACAACAATAGATACACGGGTAAGCTTATTAAGCTTAGTAAGTTCGCAAATATCATTTTCTTACAGAATAGTCAAATCGGTTATAAAGATGATAACGAGTATGTATTTATAATCTTGTGAACAGTAACGACTTTAATCTCTTCCAGTCTTCCAGATTTTAGCTCATACGAGCACATACAACATTAGCTCTTATGAGCCTAGAATGGTTAGCTCTTACGAGCCCAGAATAGTTAACCAGTATACGATGCTGCTCACACAAGCTGATGAGAATTCGCGACATACGTGAAGACTCAACCATCGATATGGTCCAGAATTTCCCACTCTTGATGCTGCTTACACAAGCTGATGAGAATTCACAACATACGTGAAGACTCAGCCATCAGAGGGGTCCACAATTTAGTATTCATTCAAAATCTATCAACTTGCGATGCTGCTCACACAAGTTGTTAGGATACTGTAACATATGTTGGATCCTAGCCATCACTTCAAATCATATAACCAGCCCCATGCTTGATATTTCGTTTCTTCCTTTTCCTTTCCATCATCACGAATGTTTAACCTTCCTCGAGTTGCTGTAACAATAGTGAAAGTAAAAGAAACATACAATGTGTATAAATTAACATTACTAACATACCAGATGAAATTGCAGTTTGGCTAAACTTTAGGGACTATTTTGCTAATTTTCTTTTTCCGCGATCCTGGCAAGATCGTAATCTAAATCAACAATTCATCCAAATTTCACATTAAAACACATAATCAAATCATTTAACATAATTTGGTCCTTTTGGAAAAATTACGATTTTACCCCTAATACTTTCCTTTTATTAAATCTAATCCTTTTAACACAAAACATGCAAAATACCCATTTTCTCCACAATCCATACTAGCCGAATATACCTTGATCTCATACAAGTCCTTACAATCCATTTATTTCACCTAAAGTACACCGAATTTCATCATTTAGCATTTTAGTCCTTAAACCGTAATTTCATAAAAAATCACTTTACAAAAAGATCAAACCTAATCATCAAGCATCCAAAACTATCAAAAACTTTCAAAGACCAGCATATTCAACAATGGTAAGATTCAAAACATTTGACAGATTCGCAAATTAGTCCTTAGATTAGCTAGATCAAGCTAACACGAACTCAAAAACATAAAAATTACTAAAAACGATCAATGTTTGCTTACCCAAATCAAAGCTCAAAGTTCATCAATGGAAAACCATAGATTTTCTTGTCTTAGCCATGAAGAAGAAGAAGAAATTAGAAGAAAATTCCTATTTTTCTTCTTTAATTCATATTTATACCAAATGACAATTTTGTAGATTAATAGTTTTTCATGATTAGATTAATTAATCTCTTAGTTAGTCTTAATTAATCCTACTTATGATCAATATACCTCATGATTATCCACCCACTAAAATGTCATAGGTTAATTTACCTATTTGATCCTTCAATTATATTAAATTCAAATCAAACCACTTATTTACAATTTAGCCTTAAGCTAATTAGGACTAAATGAATAAATATCCCAAAACTTAGTGGAATGAAATCATACCCTTCACCGCTTGGACTTTTTGTCCTTGGTATAATTACCACTTGGATCCCTTTTGTAACATCCGCGTGCTTGAACCGGATTTGGAACAGTGATAGAGTAGAATTGAGAATTAGAATATATGGTTGAATTTAGAAAGGTTTGGAGAAATTAAGGATGTATTATTAAAGGTGGGAAAATAGGAAGGACTAAATAGTAATTTATCCAAATTGAATTATGAGTTATCATGGGAATTAGATTGATTAAGGAGGGGCAAAAGAGTAATTTGGTAGAAGATATTTTTAGAGGCAAAGTTTTGGGCCAAAGTGTAAAGTTGGAAGGCCTAGAGACTAAAAGTGCAATTTTACCATTTTTATTAAGTGAGATATTTTTGAAGAAAAGTCTAGAGAATTTGAGAGATGAAAAATCAACTAAAAGATGAAAATATCATCTTCTCTTTAAAAGTCCAACCGTCCATGTCCATGTTCTAACTATCCAACTTTTCTTTGTATTCCAATTCAATCCCTTCACCATTGTTAAGCCCTCCAAGCTTCAAAATCCTCCATTTTCTATGAAATTTCCTTAAGAAAGGCATAGAGGGAAGCTAGCAGACACCTTAATTTCCTTATAGAGTCCACTTTAAAGTTTTAAAGTGGATAGAGATTGAATTAGAATTTTGGAAATTCAAAAACAAAGGTAAGAGACGATTCAATTTTCATGACATACATGTATATTTACATAATCTAGCATGAAAAAGTATTGAATTCTAGTCTTAAGCTTATATGTGTTTGTATGAAATTGAAGAAAGAGGGAGGAAGGAGAAGGACCAAATTGAAGTATTGAAGCCCAATTTTGACTGGGCCCAAACTAAAACTCATTCTAAAATTTATTTTAAGGTTAAATTTATTTTGAATATAAATTTATTTTAAATTTAAATTTGTTTTAAAATTTAAATTTAATATAAATTAAAATAAATTTAGATTTATATTTAAATTTAAAACTTATTATAAATATTGAAAGTCCAAAGATTACAGGCCCAAACAATGTCCAAATACAAAAGCCCAAATTGGGGCCCAATCACAAATATAATCCCAAATTCCTTTGACCCATCACATTTAACCCATACCAAATTGCATAAGCCCAATTACAAATGGCCCAAATGTCCTAAAGCACCTAAATGACCCAAAGCCAGCACAAGTGGGTTTGTTGCCACCCCACTTGCATCTGCTATTGTCCATCTCAGCCAACTAGGGTGCGCCACTTCAGCATTGACAAGACCTAAGTTGCTATCACCAGCAACTTGCACCACTGCTACCGCCACTGCTACAAGATGTCATAGCCGAACCTGCAAAAGAGAGAAGACAAGATGGACATTTATTAGAGAAAAACAAAAGATGATTATTGTAAAACTGGTTATAAAAAACCAATTTCAAAATTTGTAAGAGGTTAAAATTTTTTTCCAAGAAATCAATATAGAACAATTAGCTTTTGCAAATCAGAAAACACAAAGCAGTTGATATCAAACTGCGAGCAGAATACCAAGCAATCTCAAATTCAGTGTTAGCAAGGTATTAATTTTAAAGGCATACACACTTATTGCTTATTTATTATCCCGTATGTATCAAAAGTAATCGTCCATATTCGATGTATGTTGATGTATATAATTTATTAAATCTTTATTATTGTTTGCTAACATTTATTTTGTTGTATTCAATGATCGTAAGTATAATAATTAATAATAATTAATAATAAAGTATTAATAAAAAAGGAAAATTGAAAAGTCGAAAGGGCGTATCTGCATTCACTGGTGCCGCCATCGCCCGGAGCAGTGAAGAAATACTCCGAGTGTTGTCCGTGCCTCGTCGGGGATTGACCTCTAAAAAGGAAACAAATAAACTTCATTAATAATGGTATAAACCGACAAATAATTTCTAAAAAAAAGGGTTTAAAAAAACCCATTCCAGTTTTTAAAAAGATGACTAAGAATCAAAACAAGATTTATAAAAAAAAAAATTTAAAAGGAAAACCGAGTCAGATCTGTTCGAATGTTTCAAAAAATGTGATTTTTGTTTTGTTTCTCGAAAATCTAGGCTAAATCCGTTGGATTTATGCTTGGATCTAAGTTTTGAAAGAGGGATAATAAAAAAAGAAACCTTTTTGTACCTTTTGGCCACCGTACATGGTGGCGAACGACGACTGGATATGTGGCCGTGACGAACGACGCGCATCGACGAACAGTTGACGAAGCTCGATGACGCTTGACTGCGGACGATGGCGCGTGGTGGCGACGCGCGGGGGACGACGACGAGGTGACCGGCCGGGGTTTGGCCAGCCATAGAAAGGAGAGAAATGATTTTCTTTCTTTGAAAATTGAGATTTATAGCATACACAAAACGGTGCCGTTTTGAGCACCCCTGTCTGGTGCCAAAACGACACCATTTTAAGCCTCTGCCATGACCCGTTCGACCCGACCCGACCCGACCCGAACCGTCCCTAGGATCCGCATGTTTTCGTTAAAAGGAATATTTATGCATTCGGTCCTTCCGCTTTTTCTCAAATTTTCAATCAAGTCCTTTTTGTACTTCTAATTGATTTTAAATTGGCCCAATAATTTTTAAGGCTTTTCAATTTAATTCTTTGACCTTTTGATAGCATCAGGGGCTGCCACGTGTCATATTTTGGTTTATTTCTGCAGATGGTCCCTCTGATTTATGATTTGTTTTAATTTAATCCTTAAATCAAGTTCTGTTTAATTACAAAATTGACCTAGCAATTTTTCATGGTTTTCAAACTAGTCCTCTGACTTCAGGATGCCTGATGGGCTGCTACATGTCACCTATTTTTGGTTTTATTGCCCTGAAGGTCCCTAAACTGTCCGAAAATATCATTTTTACCCCCGAACTTCTAGAAATTCCATTTTTGACTCAGAAACTGCCAAAAATTCCATTTTTACCCTCAAACTTCCAAAAATTCCATTTTTTACCCCAAAATGTCTGAAAATTTCATTTTTACCCCCGAACTTCCAAAAATTCCATTTTTGACTTCAAAACTTCCAAAAATTCCATTTTTATACCCAAACTTCCAAAAATTCCATTTTTAACCCTAAAACTTCCAAAAATTCTATTTTTACCCCTAAACCTCCAAAATTTCCATTTTTGACCTCGAAATTTTCAAAAATTACCATTTTGCCCTCGAATATCCAAAACTTCATTTTTGGCCTCAAAACTCTCAAAATTACCTTTTTACCCCCAAATGTCTAAAAATTCCATTTTTAACCTCGAATTTTTCCAAAATTACCATTTTCCCTCGAGAATCCAAAATTACCATTTTGCCCCTCGGGTATCCGAAAAGTCTCATTTTCAACTTCGATTGCATCATTTTTTCTTCGTCATCAATATTTGCATTTGAATTTAACTATTATGCACTCGTATTTTATATTTTTGATTTTTTTACCATTTATCTTCTTATTTATCTTACTTCGCGTTATTTAATATCCATTATTAACTGTTTATTCATATTAAACTTGCATGTATGTTTTCAAAATTGTTTTTCATAAAAACTTTAAAATCGAGGCAATACCCTTTTATTTCGAGTTTCGAAAATTTGTGCCTTAACTTACTAGGTGCAAATTTTCTTCAAATCGAAATAATCGAATACCCTTAATCGAGGCAATGTTTCCTTATCTTCGATTCTGAAATATTGCGTCTTAACTTACTAGGTGCAACCTTTCTTCAAATCGAGATAATCGAATATCCTTTTCCCAAAAATTTAAAAAAGTTTTACAAAGGAAAGCTCGTTATTTCTGGATCATGAAATGTCGTGTCCTAACTCACTGGACGTAACTTTCTTACTCGATCACTTTGAAATAGCGGTATTTCCAAACAAACTCAATTTCTTTTAAACTTAACTCATGCATTCAAGGATCGTATTTTAAACTTCATTCGAGCTTTTAAATTTTACAAATTAAGACCCGAAAATAATCAATACGGTACCAATTTTGGGTGTATGAGGGTGCTAATCCTTCCTCATGCGTAACCGAAACCCGAACCTATTTTTCTGGATTTCAAAGACCTACATGTTTTCAAAATGGTTTTTAATATGTTTGGTGATCCAATCACACCGAATAAAAGATTGGTGACGACTCCCATTTTCCCACATTAAAGTAATTTTTTAAACTCGTCGTTTTACAAAAAAGGATCGTTTCGACAGCTGGCGACTCCACTGGGAACTTTTTAAAAATAAACGAGAGTCAAGCCAAATTTGATTTTTTTCGGGTCTTCTTTGAAAACTTTTAAGCTTCAGTTTTGTTTAATATGAGACCCTCGACATCTTTTGTGACATTATATTATGTGATATTACTAGTGTGAATCTGCATACATCTGCATGTGATTTTACCTTTTTAATTGAAAGCTGAAAACTACTCCTTCGTGAGGTCTTCACCTCCGTGCAGGATAGTGGATCGCTTTCAGGATTACAAACTACCCTTGTTTTCGTGAAGTTTTCACGTCCGTGCAAACATGTGGGAAATGCATCCCCCTAAATCGAACTCGTCCGTATGAGCCTGTAATGGGTGAGGATCGAGGAATCTGCTGGTTTAGGTACCCCTACTTTAGAACCTAAAACCACATATAGTAAGCCGTAGGAACTTGCTTTAGAAGGAGTTATACTAAACCATTTAGCAACCTTCCAAGGCAAACTCTTAGGTTTTATGCTATACTTGTATATGATATTGTTGTGTTTCGCTAACTTGTTTATTTTGTCTCTTTTTGCATTGCATTTCATCATCATATAAAGGAAAGGTATAAACTCAAAAGTTCAGTTACCGATAAGAGAATCAATCATGGAAAACAAGTACTTTGATAAAATAGAGGACAATATGGTCGTGCGCATGTGGTCGGAGGAGACTCAGCGCCAAAAGGGGGATAACTTAGTGGAAGGATATGAGTCAGAGCTTTGGTATTATACCAGGATCAGCACGACTCAAAACAATGTGCTAGAGTTGAAAGAGATATGGGATAGTTGGGATAATAACATAAAACAGACCTTTTACCAAGAATACAAAGATTTTCCATACTTGTGCGAAGTTAAGGTAGACAAATCCCTCTTTAGAGCCTTAACACAATATTGGAACCCAGCCTACAATTGCTTCACCTTCAGGAATATAGACATGACACCGACGATAGAAGAATACACCATTCTGCTCCGTTGTCCGAAGATTTTGGTAGATAAGGCCTATTCTAGAGCTCCAAATCTCCCGACCATTGTTAAAAGATTAAAAAACATCACCGGTATGAGCAAACAGTAGGTTGCAGCTCAAGTTAAGGTCAAAGGCGATAACAAGTGCATCACGTGAAAACGTCTGCGAGATTTGATACTGGCTCATCCAGATGCAAAGAAAAAGATTGATATCTTAGCCTTAAGTATCTATGAGTTGGTCGTTTTTCCAAAGGCTTGGGGGCATATAGAAAATGCGGTGATAGATTTGTTTGATTGATTGAGTAAAAGAGTGACACCTTTCCCGGCCATATTGGTTGAAACTTTAAGATCCTTAAATGTGTGCAAAAAGGAGGGAAAAGGTCGATTTATTGCTTGCGCACCACTATTGATGGTATGATTTCATAGTCACTTTTGGAAAACAGAAAAAAGTCTCCTGTCAATACTTGTCTAAAGATTACTCCTCTTTGAAAGAGTTCGTGGCCACGCAAAGACAAGAAAACTCCTCAGAAGAAAAGTGGATGGCCATACTCCAAAGCCTCAAAGACGAAGACATAGAGTGGCGAACACTATGGTTGACTCCTGATGAAATATTGTATTGGTGCAGAGATCTCGACTGAGTCCCATTGGCAGGAATATGGGGAGCAACCGGATATGCACCTTTGCTGGTTTTAAGATAATACAGATTAAGACAGTTCATACCCGCGACTCAGGGGTTAGCTTAGTGTGAATTTACGTACCATGGAGAAAACAATAAGAAAAGGATTCGGGAAATCTCAAATGCATGAAACCAGGTTTGAAAAATGAAAGCATTCGACGCTAATCCCATGATAACTGTAGAATATGATTGGTGGAAAAACAGAAGGATCAACGACAACATTCCTTTGTCAAACCCAGAGATCGTTCGCCCAATTGAAGAACACTTGCAGGTTTTCCCGATTGAATTAAACAAGATTTCGAAAGGAAAAATGCTGAGATGGAGAAAATTATAGAAAAGCTTAAAGAAGAGAAGGTGCTTTTAGGATTAGACGTTGATGTTTAGAAACTAGAAGCAGAAAAATTGAGAAAAGGGAAGAAAAAGGCTGAAGAAGATCTTAGCAGCTTAAAAAAGGACTATAAAAAGCTTCGCTTGTCAATGAGAACTACCGGTTTAGGTAAGATGTCAGAGCAATGGCAGCAGGAAATCCGCGAAGAGAAAAATAAAACAAGTCACTGGAAAAACAAATTTCAAGACGCCCAAGTTCAGGAAAATGCTATGACGAGTAGCCTTTTGGAAAGCCAAGCCGAAGTGACCAAATTAAAAGCTCGAGTAGGAGAATTGAAGGAATCCTTGTACATGCATCGTAGCTGAAATTCAGTAATGGAGTTGAAGGCAAGCCGAGCTGGGATCGAGAGACTGAATAAGAGGGTGGAAGAATTAGAAGCCTCTTTGCAGAATAGTGAAATACGAACTGAGATTTTGGAAAGGACGTTGGAGACAAATGATTGACATCTTCGGTAAACCCAAAAAGAAGTCAGAGAGAGGGATTATGTTATGGGTGAGGCCTTAAATCAAATCCGCAAAGTAGCTGATCATGTGCAAACATTGGCAGTTGAAGCAAAAGAGTTGAGCATACAGTACGAGACGAAGACGGAACGAGGTCAAAAGCTATCAAGACTGCTTAAGAAAGTCAAGGCTCTGAGCATCAAAGCAAAACCATTTATGTAATTTGCTTAATGTTAAGGAACTTGTTATCCAAATGAAGTTTTCTAAATGGAAAATGAATTATAAGTCAATGCCTTTCTCTTGCATGCATGCATCTTATTTGCATCACATTTTTGCATATTTCTGCATAACAATCCTAACTTATTAAAATTTTACAATTCAGCTACATCAGTAATCATTAAAAACTCATATCGTTATAATACTCGAAAGAAAACTAAGGCCATGGAGCAAAGACTTGAAAAAATCCAAAAAGAATTACAAGACTAGATGCAAGAGCGCATCTAAGAGCAAATGACAATGATGTGCAG
The DNA here is from genome assembly GCA_039519145.1 of Kokia cookei. Lineage (NCBI taxonomy): Eukaryota > Viridiplantae > Streptophyta > Magnoliopsida > Malvales > Malvaceae > Kokia > Kokia cookei. Next base: position 31,125,478 of record CM076907.1, on the reverse strand, counting down.
AGAAATGAAAAATCAATTCATAATGGTACAAAAGAGCCTAATGAATGAATTAGCGCAAGTAAAACAGAGCATGACCGATAAAGGAAAGAGCCCTGCTATTGAGGAAGAAGAGGACCCAATGGTCCCCCTAGGCTTTACACCTCTCCATAACTTGGCTTCACATGAAATGCCGGCGCGGGAGCCTACCATTACTATAAGGGCACAGCAACAAGCCACAGGCACATCGAGACCAGCTAGTTATCCAATTAGATCAGGGTCAAACCCAGAGGATAATGCTGCGAATCTGGGTGTCTCAGATTTTGACGAGATGATAAGGGAGGATCTCCCTAGACAAATAGAGGAAAAATACAGGCGATTAGAGGAGAAAATCGACGCGATGCAAGGAATTGAAATTTCCTATAGGGTAGATGCTAAAGAGTTAAGTCTGGTTCCAGATCTGGTTCTCCCTCCCAAATTCAAGGTTCTAGAATTTGAAAAATATAACGGGACGAGCTGCCCTAAAGCCCACCTAACCATGTTCTGCAAGAAGATGGCGGGACACGTGCATAATGACCAATTGTTAATTCATTGCTTTCAAGATAGCCTGGCCGAGTCGGTAATCAGATGGTACAATCAATTGAGCTGATCAAAAATCCATTCATGGAAAGATTTGACACAAGCTTTCTTAAAACAATATGGTAATGTAATAGAAATAGCTCCTGATCGGCTTACATTACAAAATATGGAGAAGAAGTCAAACGAGAGCTTGAGACAATATGCGCAGAGATGGCGAGAGGTGGCAACCCAAGTACAGCCACCATTAACAGAAAAGGAGACAACAATGTTGTTTGTCAATACCTTCAAAGCTCCTTACCTGAATCACCTGTTAGGAAACTCCACCAAGAGTTTCTCTGATATGGTCATATCGGGGGAGATGATCGAAAATGCAATCAAGGCCGGCAAGATTGAAACTGGAGAAAGCCCTAAATGGTCTGCCCTCAAAAAAAGGGATAATGAGGTCAACAATGCAAGCATATACAGACTTAGCTACACCAAACCCTTCGTGATAGGTCAGTCCAAAGCTCCAATGGGAAATTTCCAAAATGCCCCGTGGTAGGAGTCGGGTATCGGGCCAAATAGAGGAAGAGTTCAATATACTCCCCTTCCGATGTCATACGGAGAACTCTACAAGATACTGTATGACGCGCATGAGGTAGCTCCTCAGCGTGTAAGACCGTATAAACCCAAATACTCGACTTGGTACGATGCGAATGCTCACTGTGAATACCATGCAGGGGCAGAAGGACACTCGATTCAAAACTGCCCTGCTTTTAAAAGACGAGTCGAAGGACTCATAGAGCATGGAGTTATAAAATTAGAAGAGCTAGTAAAGCCTAATATAGCTGAGAATCCTCTGCCTAATCACCTAGAACAAGGGGTGAATGCCTTGCTGGAAGAAGGAGTTCGGAAAATTAAGAGAAATGTTGAAGAAATTAAGTCTCCACTTCGGTGGGTATGGTAAGAGTTGGTCAAAGAAGGGATAATCGAGAAACATAAAAAGAGTATGATAATCGGGGATGATAACCATTGCGAGTTTTATACCGTTAAGGGGCATAAAATTCAAACTGCATCGAGTTTAAAGCCGTGGTGCAGATGTTGATGGACAATCGAGAGCTGAAATTTTTTGAAGAAGGAGGGGAAGCTAATGATGTTTCTGCCTCCGAGGACGGAACAACTAAGGCTTATGGAATTAATCGCCTTAAGGTGATTATTTGTAAACCAACAAATAGCGCGACAAGAGAACAGACAACCCTTCGCATCATCATGCAAAAACCTGCAACGTTTCCTTACAGGGATAGTAAGAAGGTCCCATGGAGTTACAATTGTAACGTGACTATACCAAGAGAGGGGGAACCTAAGAAGGACGTGAATCTTGTTACCCGTAGCGGTAAAAATTATGACCCAGTAAATAAAGAAAAAAAGTTCAGCAAAGGGAAAGCAAGAATGTGTGAGCCTGAGGCAGAAATAACTAGCAAATGTGTGAGCCTGAGGCAGAAATAACTAGCAAGCCCGAAGCACCCAGAAACAAGCCTGTATCTGAGAAGGAGGAGAAGGAGTTTTTAAAGTTTTTAAGGCATAGTGAATACAGTGTAGTAGAACAACTACATAAATAGCTTGCTCGAATATCGATCCTGTCATTGCTCTTAAGCTCGGAAGCCCATCGAAGCTCACTAATGAAGGTGCTGAACGAAACATATGTAGCAAATGACATCTCCGTTAGTAAGTTAGATCGATTGATCAATAACGTGCGTGCTGATAACTTCATTTTCTTCAGCGATGATGAAATACCGACGGGAGGAATAGGTTATCACTACCTATTGTAAAGGGTATACGCTACCTGGAGTACTCATAGACAATGGTTCAGCCCTGAATGTGCTACCGCTAGCTACACTGCAAAGATTGCCAATTGATAGCTCTCACATGAAGGGGTGTCATAACATAATGAGAGCATTTGATGGGAGAGAAAGGAAGGTAATGAGAAAGATTGAAATACCTCTTCAAATTGGGCTGAATACATATGAAGTGGATTTTCTAGTAATGGATATTAGGCCCACTTATAACTGTCTGCTGGGAAGACCATGGATCCACTCAGCTGGAGCAGTACCTTCTTCTTTGCACCAGAAAGTGAAGCTAATAAATGAAGGGTTACTAATCACGATTAATGCTGAGGAGTAAATAATCGCGTCTATAACGAGCGATTCATCCTACGTGGGAATAGACGAGGAGGCTATGGAATGCTCATTCCGCTCACTAGAGTTTGTCAATGCAACTTTCATTTCAGAAGGGAGCAAGTTACCTGTGCCTATAATATCATCGACCACCAGGATGGGCTTGCAATTAATAGTCGGAAAGGGAGCTATACCTGGGAAAGGACTAGGAAAATACCTCCAAGGAAGAGTTAATGTGCTGATGCTGATAGAAAAGTGGGATCGTTATGGCCTGGGTACAAGCCGGACGCGAAACAAAAAGGAAAGAGCTAGAAAAAAGGCAAGAAAGAAGGAGAGCCAGACTGTCTGGAAAGGACATCTCGTGGGAACCCATGGTCTTCTTACACATCTATGAGACTTTCGTCAACCAAAAAACAGAGTGAGAAAAGGAGCGAGTAACGATTGGAACCAAATGGGGCATCATGAAAGATCTAGGCATTAATGCTATATCAGATGAAGGAAAGGAAGAGAATCCATCAAGAATTGGTCCGTGTGCACCTGGAAGCACCTTGAATAATTGGACTGTGGAGGAACTCCCTGTAATTTTTAAGATTTCCTCAGAGTAATGCTCGAAAACACCTATTGCTTTAGGCTCGACAGCAATATGGATCGTTTTGTAAAAGGGCCCATGGTGATTATTCAGTTATTTTGAATGAAATGCACTTTCCATATTATATTCTTCTCCATAATTATTCTTTCATTTATTAATTCAGCTTAATAAATCATTAGTACATATCCAATAAACAAGATTAATTATTCTTTAATACATACATACTCATACATATACCACATAATCATTCTTTCGTAAATTTATTTTGCTATTTGGACCTTCCTTTCATCCCTTGATAGATCCTCAAATATCAATAATATGAGCAACCCTGACGCTAACTTAGAACCTCACTTCGAACAAGATACATGTTTGGAAGAGCTTCAGGACCTTGAAGATAATCAAGATTGTAATCTGCCTCCGGATCTGTTAAGAATGATGGAACAGGAAGAAAAACAGATCCTGCCTCATTCGGACCCAATGTAAGTTATTAATCCGGGGCACGAAGATGAAAAGAAAGAGGTGAAAATTGGGACAAGCATCTCCGTAAAAACCAGAAGAAATTTTGTCGAGTTGCTTCAAGAGTTTCGAGATATCTTCGCATGGTCTTACCAAGATATGCTCGGCTTGAGCACTAACATTGTGGTGCACAAACTCCCTATAAAGAAAGAAAGCAGACACGTGTAGCAAAAACTCCGAAGGATGAGATCGGATGTGTTGTTAAAAATAAAAGAAGTCAAGAAACAATTTGACGTCGATTTTCTCTAGGTAGTTAAATACTCTGAATGGGTAGCTAATATAGTCCCTGTTCCTAAAAAAGACAAAAAGGTGCGTATGTGTGTGGACTATCGAGATTTAAATAAAGCTAGCCCAAATGATAATTTCCCTTTACCCCACATCGACACTTTAGTCGATAACACGGCAGGACATTCTCTGTTTTCCTTTATGGATGGTTTCTCTAGGTATAATCAGATAAGGATGGACCCTGAGGATATGATCAAAACCACATTTTTCACGCTATGAGGAGCATTTTGCTACAAGGTGATGCCCTTCGGACTAAAAAATGCAGGGGCAACTTATCAAAGGGTCATGGCGACCTTGTTTCATGACATGATACATAAGGAGATTGAAGTTTACGTTGATGACATGATTGCGAAATCCCAATCGGAGGAAGAACATGTAAGAATCCGAAGAAAGTTATTTGGAAGGTTAAGGGAATATCAATTAAAGCTAAACCCAGCAAAGTGCACTTTCGGGGCCACATCAGGAAAATTGTTAGGCTTTGTAATCAGCAAAAGAGAAATTGAAATTGACCCGGATAAAGTCAAAGTCATACAGGAGCTACCACCACCCAGAACGCAAAAAGAAGTTCGAGGGTTCTTAGGAAGACTGAATTACATTGCTCGGTTCATTTCACAGTTGACTGAGAAATGCGATCCTATATTCCGCCTGCTTAAAAAGCGTAACCCGAGTGTATAGGATGATGAATGTCAGGAAACCTTTAACAAGGTCAAAGATTATTTATCCAAAGCTCCCATCTTAGTACCTCCAATTCCTAATAAGCCATTGGTCCTGTACTTGATAGTCTTTGAAAATTCCATGGGATGCGTACTAGGCCAACACGATGAATCAGAAAAGAAGGAAAGGGCGATTTATTATCTCAGCAAGAAATTCACTGATTGTGAGACGCGATATTCGCCAATTGAAAAATTATGTTGTGCACTAGTCTGGACTACATGCAGATTAAGACAATACATGTTATACCATACCACTTTGTTGATCTCGAAATTAGACCCTCTGAAGTACCTGATGGAGTCAGTTGCTTTGAATGGGAAATCACAAATTGAATGGAGTCGCCAATTGAAAGGGAGTGCGATAGCAGACTTCCTAGCCAGTAGGGCTTTAGAGGACTATGAGTCGATAAACTTCGATTTCCCAAATGAAGATTTAATGTATATTACGACTTCTGAAGGGGCAATCACGATAAAACGACCTTTGAGATTGAATTTTGATGGAGCTTCAAATGCCACAGGAAATGGGGTAGGGGCAGTCTTGGTATTACCAGAAGGAGATCACTACCCTTTTACCAGCAAACTTGATTTTGATTGCACAAACAACATGGCTAAATACGAAGCATGTATCTTGGGAATCCATGCGGTCATAGAGCTGGGAATCAAAATTTTGGAGATTTATGGAGACTTCGCACTGATAATCTATCAACTCAAAGGGGAATGGGAAACAAGGGATTCTAAGCTAGTGGATTACCGCAGATTAGTCCTTGAGTTGATCACGGAGTTCGATGACATCACATTCCATTATCTCCTACGAGAAGAAAACCAGATGGCCGATGCTCTTGCCACTTTAGCCTCGATGATTAAGGTGAGTGGGACAGAAGATGTAAAGCCCATTCAGATGAGTATCTATGAAGCTCCTGCTCATTGTTGTGATATTGAGGCAGAGGAAGAAGAAAAAAATGATGATCGCCCATGGTACCAGAATATTCTTCAATTTGTGAGAGATCAAAAGTACCCCGAGCAAGCCTCAGAAAATGAAAAGAGGACATTAAGAAGACTGGCCAATGAATATGTCCTAGACGGGGAAATCTTGTACAAGAGGAGAAAAGATTAAGTGTTGCTGAGATGTGTCGACGTAATTGAAGCTATGAAGATCTTAGAAGAAGTTCATGAAGGCATTTGTGGGACACACGCCAACGGTTTCACGATGGCCCGACAAATAATGAGATTTGGGTATTACTGGTCTACTATGGAGGGCGATTGCATCAATTATGCTAAGATGTGCCAGATCTATGGAGACAAGATTCATGTACCTCCATCACATCTTCATGTCATGACCTTTCCCTGGACTTTTTTTATGTGGGGCATGGATGTCATCGGGCCAATTTCTCCGAATGCTTTCAATGGCCATAGATTCATCTTTGTGGTGATTGACTACTTCACTAAATGGGTAGAGGCAACCTCATATGCAAATGTTACCAAGTCTACGGTTAGCAAGTTCCTGAAAAAAGAAATTATTTGCCGATACAGGATGCCTGAAAGGATCATATCCGACAATGCCTTGAATTTGAACAATAGCACGATAGCAGAAGTTTGCGAACAATTCAAAATCAAGCATCATAATTCTTCTGCCTATCGCCCAAAAATGAATGGAGCTATAGAGGCAGCTAATAAGAACATCAAGAAGATTGTGACAAAAATGACTGAGACTTACAAAGACTGGCATGAAAAACTTCCATTTGCCCTCTTTGCCTATAGAACTTCAGTCAGGACTTCTACTAGGGCAACACCATTCTCATTGGCATACGGTATGGAAGCAGTCTTGCCTATAGAGGTTGAAATACCTTCCCTTCAAGTCTTAATCGAGCTTCAATTAGATGAGGCTGAATGGATCCAAGCTCGATATGATCAGTTGAATTTAATTGAGTAAAAGAGATTAAAAGCCATTCGCCATGGCCAGATGTACCAAAAATGAATTATGCGAGCCTACGACAAAAAGGTTCGTCCCAGGGAATTCTATGAGGGAGATCTAGTTTTGAAAAAGATACTTCCCATACATAAAGATTTTCGTGGAAAATGGATGCCCAATTGGGAAGGACCTTTTGTGTTAAAGAAAGCTTTCTCAGGAGGAGCTCTCATCCTAACAGAAATGGACGTCAAGGATCTGTACAACCTCGTCAATTTTGACTCGGTGAAAAAATACTTTGCCTAAAAACAAAAGGGGAATTTAGATGAAAACCCGCAAAGGGCGTCTCGAAAAAAAAAAGTTCAGGATGAAAACCCGCAAAGGGCGTCTTGGAACCAAGGAAATTTTGAGTTGAAAACCCGTAAAGGGTGGCTCAGATCCAAGAACGGGTCGGCGAGATGGAGGAAGGTTATAACTTGAAATATCAACAAAGCACTCTAGATCTTCTAGACACACATCTGAGCTAGGAATGATTCTCAAGCAAGTCGGCGCAGAGTAGCTCATTTTGCGATATCCGGGGCAACTAATTATCCTTTATTATATACTTGGCAATTTTCGACTAATGTTGTTTCCTTTGATCCTCTTTTTAATAGAATTTTCAAAATACGACTTTGTTTCTGCACAATTTTGTTCAAGCATTTCGCATCTAAATAAGGGTAATGAACTAATAAGTCATACAAAATGTTATGAGCATTATTCTGGAATTTTCAAAAGTTACAGAAGTTCGAAACAAGATCACCAATGGGGAGACAAACTTAAAAACAAGCAGTTCCAGAACAGCCTAGAAAAAGATGGAGCAACACATCAAAGACAGAATTTGAACGGGCGACAGATCATGCTGACCTGAATAATAATAAATAAATCCGACATTCATCATACACATTCATACAAGTTAGGAACATTTAATTCATTCTAATCATGACCTTCTAATTTAGGCTTACATAGAGGCCCATAGAAGCATATTTCACAAGTTACATCTCCGTCACATCGCGAGATGAATCATTAAGATCACCAAGGAAAAGTTGAGAAGGTGCAGGACTCCAATACCTTACCCCGATCATGGGGCAGATTGTGATTATCCACAAAAGACGCGGTCATCTTCCTGATGGGATACTAAGAAGAAGACCAAATCAAACCCACGCTCGATGTGAGCAAATCTTCGAACCCCAACTTCCTGATGAAACACTGAGAAGCATGTCGAAGCAATAGAAGGTTAGCTTCTTAATGAGATACTGAGAAGTGGACCAAATTCGTCTTCCTAATGGGATACAAAGAAGCGAATTGAAACAAACGACGCGGTCATCTTCCTGATGAGATACTGAGAAGAAGACCAAATCAAACCCACGCTCGATGTGAGCAAATCTTCGAACCCCAGCTTCTTGATGAGACACTGAGAAGCAGGTCGAAGCAATAAAAGGTTAGCCTCCTGATGAGATACTGAGAAGTGGACCAAATTTGTCTTCCTGATGAGATACAGAGAAGCGAATTGAAACAAACGACGCGGTCATCTTCCTGATGAGATACTGAGTAGAAGACCAAATCAAACCCACGCTCGATGTGAGCAAATCTTCAAACCCCAGCTTCCTGATGAGACACTAAGAAGCAGGTCGAAGCAATAAAAGGTTAGCTTCTTGATGAGATACTGAGAAGTGGTCCAAATTCTTCTTCTTGATGAGATACAGAAAAACGAATTGAAACAAACGACACGGTCATCTTCCTGATGAGATACTGAGTAGAAGACCAAACCAAACCTACGCTCGATGTGAGCAAATCTTCGAACCCCAGCTTCCTGATGAGACACTGAGAAGTAGGTCGAAGCAATAGAGGTTAGCTTCCTGATGAGATACTGAGAAGAAGACTAAATCAAACCCACGCTCGATGTGAGCAAATCTTTGAACCCTAGTTTCCTGATGAGACACTGAGAAACAGGTTGAAGCGATAAAAGGTTAGCTTCCTGATGAGATACTGAGAAGAAGACCAAATCAAACCCACGCTCGATGTGAGCAAATCTTCGAACCCCAACTTCCTGATGAGATACTGAGAAGCAAGTCAAAGTAATAAAATGGTTAGCTTCCCAATGAAATACGGGGAAGTGAACCAAAACCATCTTTCTGATGAAACACAGAGAAGTGGATCAAAACAAGTGATAGGGTCGTCTTCCTGGTGAGATACTGAGAAGAAGGCCAAGTCAAGGAAACCAGACTCAAAGACTAAGGTGACGAATTCCAATCTCCTTGAAGGGAATGGAGTGAAATTACAGTAGCAAATTTTGTCTTTTTTTGAAGATTACCTTAGGGCAAGATGGAGTCATAATGAAGAAGATGCAGAGGTAGATGCGGCAAAATCAACGGTCAATAAAATGAAAGGTGGACCAATTGAAGAAAGGGTAGCGAAGAAATGAAACTCGACAAATTGGACTTTCTTTCGGTCTTTGCTCTGTTTCTGTTACACAGTAACGAGCAAAGAGAGGCAGCTATTGAAGCCCAATTTTGACTGGGCTCAAACTAAAACTCATTCTAAAATTTATTTTAAGGTTAAATTCATTTTGAATATAAATATATTTTAAGTTTAAATTTGTTTTAAAATTTAAATTTAATAAAAATTTAGATTTATATTTAAATTTAAAACTTATTATAAATATTGAAAGTCCAAAGATTACAGACCCAAACAATGTCCAAATACAAAAGCCCAAATTGGGGCCCAATCACAAATACAATCCCAAATTCCTTTGACCCATCATATTTAACCCATACCAAATTGCATAAGCCCAATTACAAATGGCCCAAATGTCCCAAAGCACCTAATTGACCTAAAGCCAGCACAAGTGGGTCTGTTGCCACCCCACTTGCATCTGTTGCCATCCATCTTAGCCAACCAGGGTGCGCCACGTCAGCATTGACCAGACCCAAGTTACTATCACCAGTAACTTGCACCACTGTTACCGCCACTGTTACAAGCTGCCATAGCCGAACCTGCAAAAGAGAGAAGACAAGATGAACATTTATTAGAGAAAAACAAAAGATGATTATTGTAAAACTAGTTATAAAAAACCAGTTTCAAAATTTGTAAGGGGTTACAAAATTTTTCCAAGAAATCAATATAGAACAATTAGCTTTTGCAAATTAGAAAACACAAAGCAGTTGTTATCAAACTGCGAGCAGAATACCAAGCAATCTCAGATTCAGTGTTAGCAAGGTATTAATTTTAAAGGCATACACACTTATTGCTTATTTATTATCTCGTATGTATCAAAAGTAACCGTCCATATTCGCTGTATGTTGATGTATATAATTTATTAAATCTTTATTATTGTTTCCTAACATTTATTTTGTAGTATTCAATGATCGTAAGTATAATAATTAATAATAATTAATAATAATATTAATAATAAAGTATTAATAAAAAAGGAAAATTGAAAAGTCGAAAGGGCGTATCTGCGTTCACTGGTGCCGCCGTCGCCCGGAGCCGTGAAGAAATACTCCGAGTGTTGTCCGTGCCTCACCGGGGATTGACCTGTAAAAAGGAAACAAATAAACTTCATTAATAATGGTATAAACCGACGGATAATTTCTAAAAAAAAAGGGATTAAAAAAAACCATTCCAGTTTTTAAAAAGATGATTAAGAATCAAAACAAGATTTACGAAAAAAAAACTTAAAAGGAAAACCGAGTCAGATCTGTTCGAATGTTTCAAAATACGTGATTTTTGTTTTGTTTCTCGAAAATCTAGGCTAAATCCGTTGGATTTATGCTTGGATCTAAGTTTTGAAAGAGGGATAATAAAAAAAGAAACCTTTTTGTACCTTTTGGCCACCGTACGTGGTGGCAGACGACGACCGGAGATGTGGCTGTGACGGACGACGCGCATCGACGGACAGTTGGCAGCCGCCGCGATGACGTGGGGCTACGAATGATGGCGCGTGGTGACGTCGCGCAAGGGACGATGACGAGATGACCGGCCGGGGTTTGGCCGGCCATGGGAAAGGAGAGCTTTTTTTGAAGGGAGTTTGTTTTTTTTTTGAAAGAAAGGGGAGAAATGATTTTTTTTCTTTGAAAATTGAGATTTATAGCATACACAAAATGGTGCCGTTTTGAGCACCTCTGTTTGGTGCCAAAACGGCACCGTTTTAAGCCTCTGCCCATGACCTGTCCGGTCTGACCCGACCCGAACCGTCCCTAGTATCCGCTTGTTTTCGTTGAAAGATATATTTATGCATTCGGTCCTTTCGCTTTTTCTCAAATTTTCAATCAAGTCCTTTCTGTACTTCTAATTGATTTTAAATTGGCCTAATATTTTTCAATGCTTTTCAATTTAATCTTTTGACCTTTTGAAAGCATTAGGGACTGCCACGTGTCATTATTTTGGTTTATTTATGCAGATGGTCCCTCTTATTTCTGATTTGTTTTAATTTAATCCTTAAATCAAGTTCTGTTTAATTACAAAATTGACCCAAAATTTTTTCATGATTTTCAAACTAGTCCTCTGACTTCAGGATGCCTGAGGGGCTGCCACGTGTCACCTATTATTGGTTTTATTGCCATGGAGGTCCTTAAACTATCATAAAATTCCATTTTTACCCTCGAACTTCCAAAAATTCCATTTTCAACCCCGAAACTTCCAAAAATTCCATTTTTACCATCGAACTTCTAAAAATTCCATTTTGACCCCAAAATGTCTAAAAATTCCATTTTTACCCTCGAACTTCCAAAAATTCCATTTTTACCCCCGAACTTCCAAAAATTCCATTTTTGACCACGAAACTTTCAAAAATTTCATTTTTGACCCTAAAACTTTCAAAAATTCCATGTTTACCCTCGAACCTCCAAAATTTCCATTTTGACCCTAAAACTTTAAAAAAATACCATTTTGCCCCCGGATGTCCAAAAACTCCATTTTTAACCTCGAAACTCTCAAAATTACCTTTTTACCCTCGAAGGTTTAAAAATTCCATTTTTAACCCCAAATTTTCCCAAAATTACCATTTTACCCCCAAGAATCCAAAATTACCATTTTACCCCCGGGTATCCGAAAAGTCTCTTTTTCAACTCCGATTGCATCATTTTTTCTTCATCATCAATATTTGCATTTGAATTTAACCATTATGCACTCGTATTTTGCATTTTTGATTTTTTTACCATTTATCTTCTTATTTATCTTACTTCGCGTTATTTAATATCCATTATTAACTGCTTATTCATATTAAACTCGCATGTTTGTTTTCAAAATTGTTTTTCATAAAAACTTTAAAATCGAGGTAATATCCTTTTATTTTGAGTTTCGAAAATTTGTGCCTTAACTTACTAGGTGCAATTTTTCTTCAAATCGAAATAATCGAATACCCTTAATCGAGGCAATGTTTCCTTATCTTCGATTCTGAAATATTGCGCCTTAACTTATTAGGTGCAACCTTTCTTCAAATCGAGGTAATCGAATATCCTTTTCCCAAAAATTTAAAAAGGTTTTACAAAGGAAAGCTCGTTATATCTGGATCATGAAATGTCGTGTCCTAACTCACTGGACGTAACTTTCTTCCTGGATCACTTTGAAATAGCGAGATTTCCAAACAAACCCGATTTCTTTTAAACTTAACTCATGCATTCAAGGATCGTATTTTAAACTTTATTCGAGCTTTTAAATTTTACAAATTAAGACCCGAAAATAATCAATACGGTACCAATTTTGGGCGTATGAGGGTGCTAATCCTTCCTCATGCGTAACTGACTCCCGAACCTATTTTTCTGGATTTCGAAGACCTACATGTTTTCAAAATAGTTTTTAAAATGTTTTGTGGTGATCCAATCACACCGAATAAAGGATTGGTGGCGACTCCCATTTTCTCACATTAAAGTAATTTTCGAAACTTGTCGTTTTGCAAAAAAAGATGGTTTCGACATGAAGAAAAAAGAAAGGAGAAAGCTAAGGTGTGAGAAGAAATTATCTACAAGTGAGGTAAGTACTACAAGTATTAAAAGATTTTGTAACAATTAAGTTAATGTGTTTATAATTTTAGTATAAGATTAATGATGGTAAAAATGAGTAAAATGATATGTTTAGTTATAAGTATGGTGATTATGTGTGATTTAATGAAATTTAGTGTAAAGAGACATGAAAAAGGAAACATGTCCATTAAACACAGTTTAGACAGAATCAGAGGACTAACTTCGAAAATTAACCAAAAATTGTATAAGAAGAGTTAGAGGTTGAAATAAATATGTAATTAAAGGTTATTGAGTGTAGTTTCATATGGAAGCAACAGTGATGGAAATGGATCTGTATATTTTGAGATATACTAGATTTTGTGTAACAAGGTCAGAGTAGGTTCGAGTTCCCCTGTTTTGACTTTGAAAAATCATATAAAAATATAGAAAAATTATTAGAGACTGAAATTTATATGGTTAATTTCTTAATTAGTCTATTTTCAAAAGAAACAGACAGGAATACCATTTGATCTCTGTAAAAAGAGATAGATAATTTTTAGTGAAGAAAGGTCAAAACTGTCAAGCAGCGGAGAATGGGTAAATTGAAAGAAATTAATGTAAAAATTGGCTAAAGCAAAAATTCTTATATTTTTATGGTAAAAATATATTTGAGCCTTATTTCAGAAACATCAAGCGGATTGTAATTTTGAATTTTGTAGCTCTAGATATAAATAATTTAGTGACTGTGATGCAAGTAGACATCTTTGAAAATTAATGTGAAAATAAAAGTAAGAGGTATATGATGATGAATATGTGAGAAAAATATATGTGTGAAATATTATGTGGTTAATTATAAAGATTGATTGTGTGATTAATTAGTGAAATTGTGGATTTATTTGAGAAAATAAAGGTGAGAAATACATGATTATGTATAATGTGAAGAGAAATGTAAATGTGATGAAAAAATTGTGAATAATGATGTTAAATGAGAATGTGTCCATGTAGGCGAATTAGAACCGTTGTGATATTAGTGGCATGCCATTAAGGAACACTAGCGTGCTCTCTGATTAGCATTGTGTGTGCTCTCTGTTCAGCACTATGTGTGCCCTTTGTTATTAGCACTTCATGTGCCCTCTGATTAACACTTTGTGTGCCCTTTGTTACCCAGCACTTATGTGCCCTTTGTTAAGTGTTTCGGTACTTTCTGTTAGTTCCATTTATCCAATAGGTTCTATAATAGTCTATAGTGGGCCAAATTGTGAAAGGTGACACAAATGTGAAATTAGCCAATGTGGTAAGTTATATGATTCATGTGAATAATGCAAGAGAATTATGAATGTACTCGTTTAAATGTTTATTTATTATCTTTTGTAATACTTACTAAGCTTTCACCGGCTTAACGCGTAGGTACAAATAGCTACGAGAAGTTAAAGCCAAGCTAAGGGACCTCTCATCACATCACTCTTGGAAGATTTCAAGCTTAAGTACTTTATTTTGAAGTAAAATGGCATGTACAAATGGTATTAATTGATGTTCTTAATGAATGGATTTCAAATGTTGTTTTTGAAACTTTATATATATATATTGGAAGAAAAATTTTATTATATTCATTTTTAACTCTCTGGCACTGTATGTAATACTCTTATACCGGGTTTATACTTATGAACCGGGTTTAGGGGTGTTACACCTTTATTCTTAAATCAATCACTATTAACTTTTACCTCTTTTACAATTTAATCCTTTTAACTCAATTCACTATCTCAACATTAAAATTCCATAACCAAATTTTATTTTGATGCTAATGACATCATAAATATAAAAATAAATAAATTTACCACTCGACTTGTCAGAATTGTAGTCCCGAAACCACTGTTGTCGACAGCATTGAAAAACCGAGCTGTTACACATTTTATCTCCTTCTATGGTGCCAAAGGACAATTCTTGCAGCGACTTATTAAATATGAACATTTACTAGCGTTTTGTTATGTTTGTGGTCTATTGGACATAATGAGTTCGAATGTGAAAAGTATTTTGAGGCTGAGTTCAGGGTTGGGGTTAATTAATAATATGTTAACTGGTTGTGTGCTTTTCTTTTAAAGAGAGACATTAGTGAGGCTTTGGATAATTTCTTTGTTGTAAAGCCTTCCAATGGAGCTATCTAAAAGCTATTTACGGAGTCTAAGGCTATTTCATGTTTTATTCCAACACTTTAGTCTCCATTGGTCCCAAAGGATTCTTCTCTTAAAATTTTTGATGTTGCTAAGGAGATGAATTTTACATAGAGTTCGATTAAAATTTGCAAAGTTTTCTATTTCTTTAGGAGAAATAGGTAAATCTCTTCTGGGGTTATCCTAATTATCTGATGAGATTGAGCTCTATGTTTGGTTGACAAATGCTTTGATTATTCGAGAGAATGGTTCAGAAATTTCTTATGTTCCCAAAACAGAACTTGAATCTATTAAGGATCTTGCTCCTTTCAATGAAAAGAAGGAGTTTTTTTATTAGGAACATGGAAGTTATATAGAAAAACACAAGTTCAATTTTGGGTTTAGGTTCATTCAAATAGACAAGCTCTATAAACTTTTATCGAAGGTAAATAATGATGGTATGGAGAATTGTCCTATTTTTTTTACTATGTAACCTCCCAAACCCGGCTTAGTCGTTATGGTTGAATTCAAAAAGCTACATTGGTCATTGGAATGACCTAAAAAAAACTTTCGTAGTTTTCAAGTATACTTTTTAAACCATTTGCGTTAATTGTTCAAACTAGTGAATCGAATATTTAACTTAATTTCGCAAGAATATGAGAATCTTAGAAATCGATGATTCCAATATTTATTTGTAAAAGTTTGATCACTATTCAAAACATTCATAATTTCAATCATACTTCAAAATCATTTGTCTTTTCCTTCAAAACTAGAGAACTTGACTATTCGTCATTATTTGGGAAAACACATGTTAACTTTATAAAATCAAATGTCTTTAAAAATCTCATTTGTAAACTTTATAAATTTTGAAACTAAGTCTAATTTTATTAAGAACTCATTTCTCAGAATTGTAGATGAAAAATGTAATATTGACAGATTTTTATGAAAATCCAACGAACCATTTTTCTAAAACCATATTTTGCAAAAAATCAATATATCAAGTAAATTCGATAAAACATCAAGAGATAATTTTAAACATCAATAACTAAGTCATATTTTTGTCTAAAACTCATTTTCATTGTCGAAGCGGAAAATAGTGACTTTGTCAATATTTAATAAAAATCATGTTTCATGCATAATTTTATCAAATGCTAATTTATGCAAATTTTAAAACTTAATGTCATGCAATCAATTCATGCAAATCAAAATGAAAATCCCAAAAGTAATGTCCAATACCATAATCCACATTCAAACTTATTACAATCCCAAAATAACAAAATATCAAGATAAACTTTAATTACTTTAATTTAAAAAGAATTTCGAGAAACTCCTCCAAATGCCATCATCAAATCCTAACCTCGGGGTTATCTGTAAAATCAGAAAATAAAGGGGTTGAGCTATAAAGCTCAATGTGAGTCTTAACTCAAGTACTAAGCAGGAATTCAACATACAAATCAAAATATTATAGCAAATTTATATAGTTTAATTCCATAGAGTCTTTAATTTGGGTAACAACAAATAATCAAAACTTACATTTCATAAAAATAACAAAATTTGTATATAATAACACAATTTTGCAGTTTGCAGTTTGCAGTATGCATGAAGATGTCAATGCAGAGCTTTTCAAAAATCGGTGTAAGTTTTTTAGAAAATGTTCCTACCCAACTTCGCTACACACCATAATCGAGTTCCCTAGAACTCGTCCATCCAGTAACACACCAATTTGTGGACAAGTCACCATATGGTGAAGATTTGCTGCTAGAACAAGTAGGTTGTGTTTTAAGTCATCGAATTTGCAGACAAGCTGCCAAAACATGTAGGTCGTGGATAAACCACCAAATTTGCAGATTAATATTGCCACATCTTCCTCCTTAAACATGCCCCAACCCAATGCATGTGATATGATCACATATAACACATTTTTCATTTCAAAATATCACTTACCACTTTAGGCATGTTGAATTATGCAAACCGAATCTCTTAACACATAATATCACATAAGGCATGTTTAATATGCAATTCACATATTGTTTCAAAATATCGAAATATCACAATCTATTTACCATGCAAAATAGATTATGCCATATTATCACGTAACACGAGTATGGAAATAAACATAATTTTCAAATCAATGATAATTTCAACCACACAACATACTTTTACAAAATATTTGGTTCGAAATCACTTGGTCTAATCCGTTTTGACAGATTTAGTCTTCCATTTTAGAATACTTAAAGTATTCGCATATATCACAAATCAAATTATAATATTTACTTAAATATTAATAACAATATATGTATATGTATGTATGTATGTATGTATGTATGTATGTATGTACGTATGTACGTAAGTATCTTTTTAATAAGTTAAACCCACACTTGATGACAAATCTAATGCAAAACACCACTCTTAAGAATGCTCACACTTGGATCTAACCAAGACAATATCGATCTATTATAAAGAGTGACTTTCATTAGGGTATCATTTATCATTTTTACAAAATAACTCAATTAAACTAGATCTTCAGTCCTTACTGACTCTTGTAAATAGTCAATCATAATGATGATTTCGTTTCCAAAGTTAGGGCTTTTTGGGATGGTATCGATCGATCCTTCATAAAAAGTAGAATACAATATGTTAATACTTGAAGGAAAAATACACTATAAGTATTTAAATACATTTAGCTTAAAGGAAAAATAACATAGAGGGAATAATGGTTTTCACTCAACCACTTACACTTACACTTACTCTTGTTTGTATCAAAAGGATCGACGAATTATCGGGATCTTGAATCAGAGAGCGAATTGAATCTAGAGAAAATAGTCATTCGGAAAGGAAAGTCAATTAGTATATGAGGTGAAAATAATTTAAAAACGAATTGAAATAGGAGGAATAATGTTTCATTTACTAAAGAGAAAATAATCATTCAGAAGAAAGTTTAATCAATGGTGGTGCAAGGTGGTGGCCACAGTGGTGAATGGTGGTGCAAGGGGTGACGATGTACAAAATTAGTGGAAGGAGCGGTGATAAAGAGGAGGTCTAGCGATGGTGATGGTGGTAGTTCGGTTGGCTAAGTGGTGGAAGTGAGGAAAAAAATGGAGCAAAGGTGATGGTAGGGTGGTTAAAACAAAAGAAAGTGATGAGAGGAGGGAGAAGTACGAAAGAGTTACGGAAAAATGGAAATGAGGGGAAAGAAAATGAATAAACAAAGTGAGCTACACCTTGTTTAGGTTCAATTAATGACATATAAGACAATGGTGAAGAAAAATGACATGTTGAAGGGATGAGGGAGCAAAAAGTGGATCAAGGTTGATGAACATGGAATGTTGACTTGTTAAGAAAGGAAAGAAATCCTCTCCTTGCATGGAAACTATCATGGATGACAAAGAGGGTGTTGACCCATACTAAAGTCGATAAAAATTAAATAAAAAAATTGAGAGTAAATGAGCTTAAACCTAAAACCCTTAGGAATTTATTTAAGCTTTTAACCACTAAGCCAACTTACTTCATTGTTAATATTCTTATAACATTTATTTGAAAAACATGGTGTGACATCTACTAAGGTTTGAAGCAAAATTACACCACATAAAAAATAATGTGAGGGAAGAGATTCAAACACAAATCATAAGGACATCTCCACCACTACTTGATCACTAAAATTGATACTTTTTTATTATCAAATGAGCAAATGACCATTTAAAAACATTCGGACGTGGCCACTCTCGATTTATTAATCCAATTTCTACTAACCCAGTTTGGCATGTGATATATTATTTCTCATTGGACTTGTAAACTTTGGTTACTTATTTTATTGAATCAGTGAGCACTGTTGAACAATGCCATTGAGAATTTTGAAAATGTTAAGTTGGAATTGTCATAGGCTTAGGAACCCATGTGTTGTTCACAAAATTCAATATTTATTGAAACTAAAAGTTCTTTATGTAGTTTTCTTCATGGAAACTAAGTTACATGCTTGTAATATAGAGCGTATCAAATGATCTTGTGGATATTAATTTGGTATTGATGTTTGTGTTTACGAATCATGAGTAGAACTTAGTCTTTGTTGGAAATTAGATGTTGAAGTTCCATAGTTACAGCCTAAATCACATTAATGTGTTGATGAAGAATTAGATCTCTGGGATTAACACTACCATTTTGATTTTGGGATCTCTTATGTTATTTACATAATCAGGGAAATTTTCCTTGGTTAGTTATGTGAGATTTCAATGAAATTATGGGGTCTTTTGAAAAGTAAGAAGGTCGAACTTACAATATTCATTAAATGGATGAATTCCACAGTGCTCTTGAGGATTGTGGGTTATGGGGTATGAGGTTTTGAAATGATTTAATGTTATTCTATCAAGAATAATATATGTGAAAGGTTGGGCAAAGGTCTTATTAACTCAAATTGGTAGTATCTTTTTCCTACATATTCTATACAACATGTTGTGTATCTTGGTTTTGATAACTATCCCCTTTAAATATCTTTAGAGAAATTCAACAATAAGGTAATCAAAATGAGGCATTGTCCCACTTTCAATTTGAGGCTTCTTAGGTGTTTGAAGAGAATTGCCAAGATGATTTTGGGACAAGATGATTTATAGGTGTAAAAGTCTTATAATTTAAAGAAATATTGTTCCTTTCCAAGAAGAATCTTCAGAATCATCTTAATTTGTTGTTTCATTTAGACCTTTCTAATTCAGTATTAAAGGAGAATATTGATATTAAGATGAATTTATCTAATGAAATTGATAAAGAATAAGCTTATTGGGGACAATATGCGTGTGCAAATTGCTTATTGTTCACGATATTCGAATCATGTGCAAGTGTACGTAGTCATAAATGAGTAATAAAGTGATAAGTATATAGTTATCTTCTTCATAAGGACTGTATATGTAAGTTCACACTACAACAAAATAGGTTTTTAGCGACATTTTTAACGGCATTTGGATCGAAAACATTGCAAAAGGTAAAGCAATAGCAACGTTTTTCCATAAACGCCGCAAAAGGTAAAGTAATAGCGGCGTTTTTCTATAAACGCCACAAAAGGTAAAGCAATAGCGTCGTTTTTCTATAAACGCCGCAAAAGGTAAAGTAATAGCGGCATTTATAGGAAAATACCGTAAAAGGTAAAGAGCAATAGTGGCATTTATGGGAAAACGCTGCAAAAGGTAAAGTAATAGCCACGTTTCTGGAGAAATGCCGTTAAAGGTTTAGCAATAGCGGTATTTTCCCATGAACACCGCTAATGCTCTTTACTTTTTATTGACACCGTTTCATCACTAGGTGATTCAATATAATATTCAAGAGGTGATTCACTCAATCTATTAATGAAAAAAAAACTTTAAACTTAATAAGTAGAAAAAAATTCAATTTGTTATTAAAGAGATTCGAACCAGGGCAATAAGAAAACAAGACAAGCATTTTAACCAATTAGGCTTAAATAATTTAATTGATACATTAAGGAAAAAAATTAATAATCTTTAATTATATTAATATAATATTGTAAAAAATAATTTAATTTGTTAACAATGAGGTTTGAACCAAAGTCATAAGGAAAATAGGTAAGCATCTTAACCTTTAAAGTTAAATTGATTAATTGACATATTAACGAAGTAATATTATTATTTTATTTATATTACGTGTTTTAAATATTTATCGGACCTATTCTGTACACGTGTCAAATCTGGAAAAATAATACAATAATTCTATAAAAAAAATTCATATTTGCTTCGAATAAGCAAGAAAAATAATAGTTTGAATGTTTTAGAATTCAAATTTAAACCGAAAAAATCAAAATTTTGTAACACCCAAAACCTGAACACCGTTGCCAGTTAGGATTCTGATGTTACTATTCATTTAATATTGTTCATCTTTTAAAATATCCAAATATGTTAATCTTTATTCATTACGAAATTCACCTCCCATATTTTAGATCAATATTTATTCATGACACAATTTCATCAAGGGTAAATATGACATTTCCAATAATTTAGGAGACTTCTACCGGTACCTAACGGTCAAGTATCGGTAGTAGTCAAGTCAGTGAGCAATTTAGAAACTGTGCAGCCTTCTACCGGTACTTGTGTTAGATCTACTGATACATGTATGGTTTCTACCGGTACAAGTCATGCATCTATCGATACCAAAAACTCCAGAGAGCAAAAATCCTCACCTTACAACTTCTACCGATATATGCATACATACTACCGATACATCAAAGCTAAAGACTAACAATACTCATTATTCAACTACCGAAACAACTCAAGTCAGAGGAAAACCTCCCTCCTACCCTGTACTTCTACCGATACATGCACAAGTTCTACCGAAACAAGTATGCAGAATCTCAAGAATTGAGCCAAGTCACAACTTTAACATTCAAGCATTTCCAATACAAGTTAGGCATTAAGTCATCAAACATCATACATAACTTTTAAATCTTTACAAGCATCTTAAGCTTAAATATCTAAGTTGTACATCATGCATTTACACAATCAAAATAGTATGATTTCAACATTTATAGTTCAATATTAAGGTTAATATCATCCTAGTACATGCCAAATAATCGATTGATGAAAATACTACCGAACGAGCTCCGAGGATAGTGTGATGTCTTCAAGATGATCCGATCTTCAAGTCACAAAACGAGATCTACAAAACAACAACAAGTTCACTGGTAAGCTACATAGTTTAATAAGTTCGCAACCTTATCAATTTACCAAGTCTTATGTGATAAGCAACTTTATAAATCTGTCAAGCCAACACAACTGAACTCCAAAGGTCGTTATTCATTTTAATCCCTGTTGACACTAAGGTCATGATGCTCATTTGCTCCATATTGACCCAAGGGTCATGCTTGTTACCAGTATACGATGTTATTCTTAACCATCGATACGATATATCTGTTCCCTACGATGCTTCCCATACTAAGCTGATGAGAATATGTAAACAAGCATAAATCTCAGCCATCGTAGGACTTGTAATCCATTCTTGGATACTATTCACCTTACGGTGACTCACGATGCTATAGAGAATCCGCAACAAATGCAAGATCTCAGCCATTGGACCATTTTTTATCTTTTGCACAAGGCCGGGAAATTCTCATCTCATCGTTTCTAATTTTCAAAAATAGTTAGAAAGGAAATTATGAGTAGTTAATAATAAGAATTTAGCATTACGAACTTACCGGACTGGATTGCAGTTGTGCAATGGATTCCAAGGACTACTCCGTAAATTTTTCTTTTCCTCGTCGGTAACACAATCGTAGTCTAAATCTACAAATCATTCAATTCTCATATTAAGTTACATAATTTAGTCATTCAACACAATTTAGTCCTTTTTGGAAAAATTACGGTTTTACCCTTACTAGTTTCCTTTCATTCAATCTAGTCCTTTCAACACAAAACATGCAAAATAACTATTTTCTCCTACAACCAACCATAGCTGAATTTTCTTAGGTGTCCATTCAACCTGTTCACACATTTATTTTCATAACAGTACATATAATTTCATCATTTTCACATTTTAATCCTTAAACCCTATTTTCATCAAAAATCACTTTACAAAGAGATTTAACCCAAGTATCAAACATTCAAATACATAAAAAGCTTCCAAGAATAAGCAATTTCAACAATGGTAAGTTTTCTAACATTTGACAGATTCACAAATTAGTCCTCGCATAAGCTAGATTAAACTGATATGGACTTAAAAACATAAAAATTACCAAAAACGATCAAGGTTTGTTTACCCAAATCAAAGCTCAAAGATTTGAATTGAAAACCCTAACTTTTCTCTCCTTGTTGCCGTGTGAAGAGGAAAGAAGAAGAAAATGGGATGAAAAATCAATTTCTTTTCTTTTAATTTTCATATATATAGTAATGGCACTTTTGTAATTATTGAGACTTTCATCATTAAGCTTTAATTAATCATTTTTAATCTTAATTAAATCTATTTACACTTAATATAAACCATGTCAATCCACTAACTAATATTCATTTGGTCATTCTAATTAAACATCTGTACTTTTACCCTTTTTATAATTTAGTCCTTCCTATTCAATTGACTATTTAATCTATGAAATTTTCAAATCATAATTTCATACGATGCATATATCACCAGAAATATTCAAAAATAGATAAATTCACAACTCGACTCATCGGAGCTGTGGTCTTGAAACCACTATTTTTGACATCACTGAAATTGGGGTTGTTACAAATCTAAAGGCAAAAAAGGATCGTTTTGGACGAAAACGTCAGCAAACCGCCTTCAACTGTTTGTCAATGTGTAGATCTCAAAAAGTTATTTGAAATAAAAAAAATCGTCTCAACCAGACAACCGAGCGCAAAGTTATGGCCTTTCAAAGTTTTCGAAACAAAAACATAAACTATAATATGAATTACCAAATCAAAATTCACCGTTTTGAACCCATTTAAAACAAAACGAATAGTTTCAATAACCAAATCCCAAATGTGCTTATGAATTACGTTTTCAAAACGCACCGTTTCAGTTATGTTATTCACAGTCCCCACCTCTAATCCTCCCAAAATTTCATAGATCCCGCCTATACTTCAAAAAACGAATCTTGTTTGAATACGAACAGAATTATTTCGTTCGTTTGTAGGTTATCCATTTGATATACTTTTGTTGCATCTGACAAGGTAGCTAGGTTTTTCTTCCTCCTCTTTCTCTAATGTGTTTTTTTTTAATGAATCTTTGTCTACTGTGTTTGAATTATTGCAAATGAAAAAAATGATGACAGCGACGAAGAAGAAGAAAAAGTAGATTGGAGTAGTTTAATTTGAACTTTCATTTGGAAATTTGTAGTTTTCACATCGTTTCACAAAAGGTTCAAGTTGAAAGATGAGAAGGGGTTTCAATTTGGTGTCGAGATCAACGAGAGAAGGCCATGGATGAGAGTGACTAGGGTTGTGAAGATAAAAGATAATTTTATAATTGAAATGCAATAAATTAATCACATTAAAAAATGTAATTAGGAAGAAAAAGGATATTTATAATTGAATTATAAATATGATTAAGAATTAAATACGAAAAATAAAAAAAATATTTTAAATTTTAAATTTATCAATTTTGGTTTTTTTTTTAAAATTATATAATGTATAATTATCAATTTATTATTTTTTAAATTTCAATTTTAAAGTATTTATATAAAACATATATTTATTAATTTATCACTACTGAAATAATATTTTTTATATAAATTATTTCGTCTTATATTATGTTATGCCAACAAATATTTATAAAGTTAAAAAATTATAATATTTTATTTTAAAAAAATTATAATATTTTATAAATGAGGTATATTAAATTCTAAAAGATTCAAAAAATTGAAAAATAAAAAACCAAAATATATAAACATTTCTAAAATTTTTGGAAGAAAAATAAAATTCAAACATTATTAAAAATGCACATATTAATAAAAAGGATTATATCAAATTTGGATATATAAAAAATTTATTATATTTATATAAAATTTGAAAATAAATTAAAAAAATTTACAATATGGGAAAGAGCATTAACGACGTTTTTCCATAAACATCACTAAAGGTTAAGCAATAGTGGCATTTATGGGGAAAATGTCGCTAAAGGTTAAGCAATAGCGGCGTTTTCCCATAAATGTCGTTAATTTATTTACTTTTTATTGAAACGGCACTGTTTCGCAAAGGAAGCAGGTCTTCTTACTTCTCCCCTGATTTCCTTGCTTTCTTTACCCTTTTCCTTCTTACATTACATTCCAAAAAATTTAAAACCCTAACTCATTTTGTTCCTCTGCTTAAAGTCAAGGCAAGGTTAGCTTTATTCCAGCTTAGAGCCAAGGCAAGGTAAAAAAGAATCTTCTACATTGTTTCTCTTCTTCTACTGTTTGACGAACCCTTTTCTTCAGAAAAAAAAGCCCAGACTTCATGTTTCTCTCTTACATGTTCAGTTTCATGATAAGAGAACCCATTTTTTCACTGTTTTTTGTTAAAGAACTTATAAATTCTTATGTTTTTTGGCTGAATTTCATCTTGAGCTTGTAGGTAGTATACTTAGTCCATTTCTATTACTACATTCTGTTGAGTCATTGTTGCAGTGCCAATTCTTTTATAATTGTCAATTGTACTTGTTGTACATTATATGACTCCATAGAAGACTTTGGACCTATGATATCTTTGACTTTCTTTTTTCTTCTTCTTTTTTTTCGGCTTTTGTTACTTTTTCCATGTTAAGTCTTATCCCCATACATATTAGCTGCTAAAATTTCACAACATCCGTAACTTTTTTTTGTGTTGTTGAATTACATAAATTTGTTCTGCTAAGTAGAACACTCGACATTTTTTATTACAGAATGATGTAGAATTTGTTGGCATGCTGCTTAAACATACCATCTTTGGTCTTATTCTTGGTCATTTGTGGCTAAAATCTTAAATCTAACAAACAAGATGGCAGTCGATGAAATTCTAATCAACTTTCATTTATTGAAAAGCAAACTAGAGAGGATTTTGGTGCCAATGTTTTTGCATTGAAAGTGAAGCATCTTTGTGATCTGAGTGCATAAGCCATGTGTATTGAGCCATTTTGTTACTCTTGCTCTGCACCATATCATTGTTTAAATTTTGGGGCTTCTTTATTTCTAGGCCAATTGTGCTTTAATTTTTGTAATAAATAGGATATTATCTGGTACTAGTGACATTTTGGAATTCTGACTATAAGCAATTATTTATGCAAGTAAGCAGAGCATTAGACTATATACATCCTATTCAAAATTTCTTTAAAATTTCAAAATTGGAGAGAGATTTTCAATAATGGATTCTATAAATCAACTTTTTTGTGTCACAGTACCTACATGTAATCTCTAAATTGGTTAGAGTAGTCACCTAAGTTGTTGACCACATTAAAAGTTAGCCTTGAGATTGAACATGATTATTTACTTTAGTCTTTAAGTGTTGGCAGTGGTATAATTTGTTATGTGCATTCTAATTGCACTTGTGATCTGATGCTAATACATTGCTAGGTTCTTAAAGGTAGGGTGACTTTGATCAGTGTCATGGGCAACCAATCGGAAAAGTTGAAATTGCACATTTAGATGATATATCTTGGGTACAAGCACATCGATATGTTCTTTTTCACCACGATTCAATTGAACCATTACACAAGTAAGTTTTAGAATTTGATAAATATTCATCCTTTTCATTTGGTTATTTTCTAACCAAGTTATTCACTTTTTAACATAGTGAGTATAAACAACTCTTGAGATCTCGTTCATGCTCCCGAAGATTACAACATCGAGAGATTCATAAGTTATTCACAAAATATTTTCATGAATGATTAGGGCAGACGGTATGCAACTGAAGCTTTCAATGACAAATAATAATGTTTTCGTATAACATTATAATTAATAAATTTACTTTCAATTCGATAGGTTTTGAGTGGAAAGGACGTCAATGAAGAAGTTAAATGGCTTTCCCAAGGTCCGAATAGAGTACTAAAAGGATATAGTGCTTTCCTGATCCTGATTAATGGATTCAAGTTTCAAACAAAATCTCTCGAAAGATTGAGGAGAACTCAAAATTGTGGAATAGTTATTAATTCTTCAATTACAAGTTATGCTAGTGTTAGGGACAGTAATCCTGTTGAGGGAAATGTAGAGTATTACGAACATTATTGAGTTGGATCATTATGACAAATGGAAGGTTTTTTTATTTCGATGTGATTGGGCTGATGTTAATACTTCTTGTGGAGTTAAAAAAGATCAATTTGGTTTTACAATGGTGAACTTCTCTCGATTAATTCACACTGGTCAACAATTGATAGACGAGTCGTATGTATTTTCTTCTCACGTCAAATAAGTTTTTTACTCGAGAGATCCAACTGATGAGGGTTGGTACGTTGTACTCCGTAACACCCCTAGAGACTTGTTTGACATGGGTAATAGAAGTAGAGATGACATGGACAAAAGATCAGAAACTTTGTCTTTTTCAGAACAAAACTTAATGAAACTATCCCTAGTACTAGTACACAATTTCAATGGGTTCGCCAGGATGTAAATGAAGATATTTACGAATCATGATGTAGTATGATTTTATGTTTTTTTTAATTATATGTAATATTATAATTTAAATTTTGATCTTGTTAAATATATCCATTACTATTATTGATGTAATTAGTTACTAATATTTCAACTATTTTATGTGTATTGCAGATAATATGCCTAGAAGAAAATTTTGAGATCTAAGTATTATTCAAAATCCTCCAAATTCGGAAGAAACAAATAGTGATCAACAAACTGCTATTGGATCTTCAAACGTTTCGAATACAGTTGTCGAAACTGTAGAAAATCAATGTACTGTTAACTTTAATTTACATGCATGTTCACTTTTATTTTTTATTTTTGTTTCAAATTCTAATATTATCATATACAATTTTTTTAGCTGAAAATTTTGAGGCACAGAACTTGAGGACATATGCTATTAAAGGATTTATAAAGTCTAAATCCTGAGGACTGTGTCAAAGTATCTGCAAATAGTCATGGTCAGCTTGTTTGATTAGAAGCTCGACTTTTGGGAGGATACTTAGGCATTATAGCACAAAATGTCAATATGTTGCCAATCAACTACGAGTCATGGCATCATATGCCTGATAGTAAGAAAAATCAAGCGCTCGATAATATTAAGGTAATAAGGTGAATATAATTTATAATACTTTGGTTTAATTTTAATTTATATTTACTTTCTAAACTTATGTTATTTGTAGGAGATATTTGTTTTAGAGGTCTCTGACAACTATGTGAAGAAAGTATTAGGAAAGAAATGGAGAGACCATAAAAGTAATTTAAAGAAAAAATATTTTAAGAAAAATATAAGCCTCGAAGAGAAATTGCGAAATGTCCCGCCGGGAATGCTAAGGTACTAATGGGAAGAACAAGTTAGATTTTTTACTTCAAAATATGTACTACCAAACTCTTATAATTATATTGGTTTATATTATTTATTATATACGTAATAATAATTTCATAATGTAGGATCGTGAGCGTGTTGGAACTACAAGTAGGAAAAAACAAAAATTCACGCACACAACTGGATCGAGAAGCTTTGCTTATGTAGTTGATAATGAGGTATTTTGAATTTATTAATTGTGTCAAATATTAATTACTTTCTACTAAATAATATTTTTCCTATTATAATGTAGGAACTGCTGTCTGGTCAAAAAGTTGGACGCCTTCAACTTTTTGACATTACACATAGAAAGAAAGGTGAATCTCCTATGACTACTGAAGCTGCAAAAATTATGGTATATTTACTTAATAAAATATTTACCATGTTTAATTATAATAGTTTAATTCGTTGTTTGTAATGCAAATAATGTCAAGTTATGTTATATTTGTTTGATTATATATTTCGTTTATAACTCCTCGATTGATTTATTAGGATAAATTAAAGGATAAGAAGGCGGAGTATGAAGCGATAACTTCAAGTGATAGTTCGGTTAATCTAGAGGTCGTTGATAACTGAGTTATTACTGAAGTTTTGAATCCTGAAAGGTATGGTCGGGTTCGATTTCAAGGATCTTTACTTAGCCCAACCCAATATTTTGGATCCAGCTCACAGAGATACATGCCTTCGGGGAGTCAGGATCAAGTTGAAGTTCAGAGGTTAAGAGATCAAATGGCTCAAATGCAAGCGAGCACAGTTGAGCAATTTGCTCAGCTTAAAGCGGTGGTAGTAGCGAGAGAAGCAGAAGCTCAAAGAAAATATGAACTTTAGCTACAACTTGAAGCCAAGGTAGCAACGAGGGAAGCAGAGTCTCAAAGAAAGTATGACGAACTATAGCTACAACTTTAAAATATAATGAAAATGTTTCAGCAAAATCAATTGCAGAATCCGCCATCTTAGACTTTTGTTTTTCGTTATTGTGATAATAATATAAATAATACTACTTTTAAATATATTTTTAATTTATTTATTAATTTAAATCATATACATATTTCTTTCGTTATAGTATCATTTAAATTTGAAGTTATTGGTTGGATTTGAATTTACAAGAAAAAATGTTGAAAATTCGAGTTTTACATGAATTAAAATGAGCTGGTAAAATCTGTTAATATTAACGGCGTTTATGGGAAAAACACCGCTAAAGAACATGTTCTATAACGGTGTTTGTGGAAAAAACGCCGTATGTTCTTTATCGACGTTTGTGGTAAAAATGCTGCTAAAGATCATGTTTTATAACGGCGTTTGTTAGAAAGCACCGCTAAATATCATGTTCTACAGCGGCGTTTTTACGCATAAACGCCGCGAGTTTTAGTGGCATTATCTATTGCGGCATTTTTTTCGATGCTTGTCAAAGCGTCGCAAAATGTTTTAGTGGCGCTAATAAGCGTGACTCAAACTAATTTAAACTAAATATGCAAGTAAATTAAATAATAAAAAAAGAGAATATAAGTGGAAATGTTTATCACTAACAACAAATGACATGAAAGGCTAGAATAATTATTTCTCCTTAATAGGTAATCGTTAAAAACAATGCTATAAAATGTTACAATGACTTCATGGCAATATGACAATTTATTAATCCAATTTCTTCAAGCTGTAGGCTTCTCTTGAAGTCCTACGTCAACCTTTTAGCTACTTAACATACATCTATGCCAAATTAACATCAAGGTCACCTTCTCAAGCATCATTGATAAGGACTACGCATACAACAATTATCTCTCGATATCGTTTCAACATGCACCATTCAAGTTGTGCATCTATCAATTATTACCTCTTTTCAGATTAAATAATTATTTTAATTACTTACAAATGTTGGCCATGCATTTGTAAGTTGGACATGTAAACTACTTGATTGAATAAATAATCATATGCACAAACATTAATAGCAAAGAATCAACAATAGCATATCAATGATCTATAATCATTCTAGCAAAACAACATTAAGTCATGATCATTAAATTAAAAGCAAGAAGACAATTTGTAATCAAGTTCATAAACATAAAAACACAACAACAAATAAGATAAAGGAAAGATGAATAGCCAATAGTGGTTTTTCAAGGCTATTAAACATGGGGTACTTGTGAAGACCATAGCTCGACTATGGCAAAATGTAAAGAAAAGGGTAGAAAGTCTGTCAGGACATTAAACATGGGAGAGAATTTAGAACAGATATAAAAAGACAACCCGCTAATGGGAAAAAAAAGGCGAAAGAAAAATGGAAATATGGGCAAACAATGATTAAGTAGCGGATTTAAGGAATCTACTACTGAATAGGAAGAGAGATGAAGGCGTGAATACTCTGCTAGAGGAGTAAAATATAGTAGCCCGTAGGGCAAAACGGGTGGTGACCCAATTAGAAACAAACACAGGAAATGTAGCACCAATTATAAATGGTGTACAAGAAAATGAATGAAGGTTTAACTAAGGTTCACGGATAAGGACCCTCCATTTAAGATTTCTCGAGGGTGTTCAAGAACCCCACAAGTAGGTATTTGAATGAGAGTACGCTGACTAGTCCATAAGGAATGGAGAGTTTAACTAGATCCAGGGTAAAGGGAGACCCTAAAAAGAGTGAAAACATCATGTGACAGAGTTATCTATCAAGACTATTCTTCTCCAAGGGAGAATAAATGATGTAAGGGTATCAACCAAATGGGTAGTTCTGTGAGAACTAGTAAGGTAAAGATAACTAGAGTAACTAATTAGGCTAGATTATAGAAAGAGAGAGGACTCAAGAATACGGATGAACTCAAAGATGGTGATTGGGTGATTTAGGCCTTAGTGACAAGTAGCAAGGAGATGTGTTACGCTGAAGGGTAATGTAAAAATGGATAAATTAACAAGGAAGTAATCTGGTCGATATTTAAGGTAAACAGTGTTTAGTCCGCCAGAATGGCATGAGATCTTGTTAGACAAACCAAAGGAAAGAAAGATAGAGTTCGCGGGGATGGCAGAACGATTACAGAATATGCCACGGTTGATCGAATGCTAGTAGAGTAGCAAGAAGGAAACTACTTAATGATCTACCGCTAGTGGATAAAATCAAAATTAGGAAAGAGGCCATTACGTCAGTTTGAGAGGAATTTTCCCAAAAGAGCAAGGAATATAATATTAATTTATTATTATTGAACTCCAACGAGGCGAGGTTTGTTTCTGAATGATGTAGGAACTCACTAAGTTCAATTAAACTTACGAATGGTTTGATCTGGGATTGTAGTATCAACGAAACAAGGAACTCGAGATTATGTTGTATTTGTTTTAAATACTTCGAGTTCGGAGTTAGGTTCGTAAACCTTTTATTGAATTTAGACGTTGTTGTAAGTTATTTTATTAGGTACTATAAATTGTTTTAAACTTAGTCAGATTTTAGTTCAATTGCTAAATCGATTTGATTATGATGCCCGTACCTGAATCCGACGAGCAAATCAGGTGAAGATGGTACATCTATAGTTCATTGGCAACCATTATCGACATCCATCATTAACATCAATTTTGAAATTGATATCTCTAATCTTGAAAAAAAAATGACAATATGGGAATCATTGTTAAAGACTCCAAAGATTTGATAATAGGGCCATGATTTGTAACAGCCCATTTTTCAACTTGTCGAAAATAGTGATTTTGAACCACAAAATCGAAAAGTAAATTTATATAATGTGTTTAAATTAAATAAGCCAAAAATAATATTATATGGAATTTTGAATTTGTGAAGTTTAATTAGTCAATTAAGTGTTAGTATAAGTAGTTTGGTTCAAAAGTCAAGTGGTTTTAGAAAATAAAGTATCGGGACCTTGTTTTTGAAATTAAGAGTTGTAAATATTTTTATTAAATATTTACAAAGTCTTATTATATGTGAATTGAAGTTTAGTTGGGTAATTTTGATAAATAATTGCTTAATTAAGGAAAAAGGAGTAAATTGTAAAAGAGGTAAAAGTTAATTGCTATTGATTAAAAATAGTAAAGGGA
The DNA here is from genome assembly GCA_039519145.1 of Kokia cookei. Taxonomy (NCBI): domain Eukaryota; kingdom Viridiplantae; phylum Streptophyta; class Magnoliopsida; order Malvales; family Malvaceae; genus Kokia; species Kokia cookei. The sequence continues at coordinate 31,093,684 of CM076907.1, read as the reverse complement.
CCAAAATGATAATTAAACCATGGTAAAAAAGTCTAAGCGGTGGTGACATGATTATATTCCACTAACTTTTGAGATATTTATTCATTTACTCCTAAATAGCTTAAGGTTAAATTGTAAATAAGTGGTTTGATTTGAATTTAATATAATTAAAGGATCAAATAGGTAAATTAACCAAAATATTTTAGTGAGTGATTTATTATCACCCTTATTGTCATTAATTAGGAAAATTAAAAGTTAATTAAGTGATTAATTAAGTTAATTAGTAAAGTCTTAAAATTTACAATTATGTCATTAGGTATAAATATGAAATTAAAGAAGAAAAATCACATTTTTCTTCTAATTTTTTCTTCTTCCTCACGGCTAAGACAATAAAACCTAGGGTTTTCCATTAATAAACTTTGAGTTTTGATTTGGGTAAGCAAACCTTGACCATTTTTAGTAATTTTTATGTTTTCGAGTCCGTGTTAACTTGATCTAGCTAATAATCTAAGGACTAATTTTTGAATCTGTCAAATGTTGTGAATCTTACCATTGTTGAATATGCTTTTCTTTGAAAGTTTTTGATAGTTTTTGATGCTTGATGATTAGGTTAGATCTTTTTGTAAAGTGATTTTTGATGAAATTAGGGTTTAAGTACTAAAATGCTAAATGATGAAATTGGGTGCATTTTAGGTGAAATAAATGGATTGCAGGGACTTGTATGAGATCATGGTATATTCAACTAGTATGAGTTGAGGGGAAAATGGGTATTTTGCATGTTTCTTGTTGAAAGGACTAGATTGAATAAAAAGAAAGTATTAGGGGTAAAATTATAATTTTCCCAAAAGGACCAAATTATGTTAAATGATTTGATTATGTATTTTAATATGAAATTTGGATAAATTGTTGATTTAGATTACAATCGTGCCACGAATCACAGAAAAGAGAAATTAACATAATAGTCCTTGAAGTTTAGCCAAACTGCAATTTCATCAGGTAAGTTAATAGTGTTAGTTTATACACATTGTATGGTTTTTGTACTTTCATTATTGTTACAACAACTCGAGGAAGGTTAAACACACGTGATGATGGAAAGGCAAAAGAATAAACGAAATGTTAGGCTTGAGGCCGGTTATCTGATTTGAAGCGATAGTTAGGATCTTGCATATGTTGCAGTATCCTGACAGCTTGTGTGAGCAACATCGCAAGTTGATAGATTCTGAATGAATACTGAATTGTGAACCCCTCCGATGGCTGAGTCTTCACGTACGTTACGAATTCTTATCAGCTTTTGTGAGCAGCATCGAGAGTGGGAAATTCTGGACCGTATCGATGGCTGAGTCTTCGTGTGTGTCGCGAATATCATAAGCTTGTGTGAGCAGCATCTATAAAAGCTAACTATTCTGGGCTTGTAAGAGCTAATGTTATCTGTGCTCGAATAAGCTAAAATTTGGAAGACTGATAAAGATTAAATTTGTTACTGTTCACAATATTATGAGTACATACTTGTTATCATTTTTTTTATAACCGATTTGACTATTCTGTAAGAAAATGATATTGTGAGCTTACTAAGCTTACCTGTGTATCTATTGTTGTTTTGTAGACACATTTTACTGTCTGAAGATCGAATCATCTCAAAGAAATCACACTATCGCGGAGCTCGCTGGTAGTTTTTGCATCACTCGATCTTATGACATGTACTAGGATGATGTTATCTATTGCTTTATGCTCTTGAACTCGTGGAAACCTTTTTAAGTTGATAAATGTAGTACTGTTTATTAATGACATGAATATCATATGTTGTTAAGCTTGTGTTTTGGTAGGATTCTTGTGATTCTGCATACTTGTTTCGATAGATGAATAACAAGTACTGGTAGTCTTGTATTTAGAAGTATCGATATTTTGCATGTTTGTATTGGTAGAAGTACAGGGTAAGAGAGAGGTTATATACTGACTTGGGTTGTATCGGTAGATGAATACCAAGTATCGGTAGTCATGTATTTAGAAATATCGGTAATTCACATGCTTGTATCGGTAAAAGTAGCAGGGTAAGATTTCTAGCTGTCTGGAGTTTTCAGTATCGATAGAAGTGAAACTTGTATCGGTGGAAATTTGTACTATTCTTGAATTGTTTACTGACTTGACAACTATCAATACTTATCCAACAGGTACCAGTAGAAGTCTCCAAAAATGTTAGAAATGACCTTCTTGCCCTTGTTGAATTGTGTTTATAATTAAATAATAATTTACGATGTGTTGAGTGTATTTCTTTAATAATGTAAGAACAAATGACATGATTTTAAAAGATGTACAGTGATAGATGATTAGAGTGACACCGGGACCCTAGCCGACGACGGTTTCAGGTTTTGGGTGTTACATGAATAGTGTTTAAATCTCACTTGGTTTACTTTCTTACGACTAAAGTTAAGACAGGGATTTGTGCTTTTCCTTTGCTTGAGATTGGGCTTACATCTCGTTCTTGTGGAAGGTGATGCTTTCACAATAATAAAAAATCTCTATCGATGACAATCCTCGATGGGGGGTTTTCATGGCCGAAGCCAGGGCATTAACATAATGGTTTAGTTTATGTAGTTTTGTTCATGTGCCTCAATCTAGGAATTAGGCTGCTAATGTTCTTAGAAAGAAAGCTTTGCATGTGGTTGTTGATTAGTTCTGGGTTGAAGAAGCACATATATTTCTTCATCCTTAGATTGAAAGAGATAAGGCAATAATGGCTTCATAAGGCTTGATTCATCTGCAAAGTTATCTTTCTGAGTGAGTTTGGATTTATTGTTTAGTATTAGAAATTTTATTTTATGTGTTTTCATTATCTCACGATTTTGTGTTGAATTGAGGAAAGCTTTTACTCTTGTTTAGTATTAGTGATTTTATTTTATGTGTTTTCATTATCTCACGATTTTGTGTTGAATTGAGGAAAGCTATTACTCTTTATTTTAGTTACATACGTTTCAAGGCTATTGTATTCTTCACTCTTCTTTAATGAAAATAATTATTTCCTTAAAAAAGTAGAGTTATTTGTTGTTTTTATATGTGTACAATTGAATTAAAATCAAAGTTTGATGTACATAATTGCACCAAATCAAAGTTTATACATCAAATTATAAATTAAATCAAAGTTATTTATCCATCTATTATAACCGTGAATTTAAGCATATTATCATGCATAATTATGTTTATATGATGAATGATCATAGACATGTTATAACACAAGATAATCACGCAAGAGAAATTAATCCTTTAACAAGGAAAAGGAAATTACATCTTACCAAATCTATTTTAGACTTGTATTCAAATCTGCTCAACTAAAATCGAAATTTAATAAGAAATATATTTAAATATTTTATTAAATTTTTAAATAGTAAATTTTTTTTTTTTTATAAAGTTGGAGATATGGGTGAGTGTTCGATCGAATTGAGTGAAAAAATTCGAGTTCATGAGTCATATTTTATCATCCTAACTCAATTTAATTTTTTTTAATCGAGTCGAGTGAAATCGAGTTAAATTAAAAAAAAGTAAACATGTAATTGGAAGTATAACTTGAAGTAATTGGATACTGAAAACTTGTAATTTCTCATCCTCCTCTTAGGATTCCTTAAAAAGCAAAACCAACACCGAAACAAAGGGAGAATCATGTACAGTATTTATATAATGAAAAGAAGAACAATTTTGTAATTGTTGGTTTTATATATTTTCTCCAAGGAGGAGGTAAGTTGAATAATATAAACGGTAGGTTTGTCTTTTTAAGTCGTATTTCCAAATCCGACACTGAATTTAAAGTTTGATTTCAACTAATTACGAACTTGCAAATAAGAGATTAGAGTATGCTGATACCTCAAGGTGTCGGCAATAAAATAAAAATCACAAATCATTTCTTCTATTTCATGTGAAAATCAGCTGTGAGGATCTGCATCCTTTCTAGCAGACCCTACCACCTTATTACACTTACCTCATCTTCACCATTCTACACTTTTCTTTTTAATGCTCTTTTCACATTCATCCTTTTCTATATCATCATCAAATATTAATCTATATCTATACGATGCAGAAACAACGCCTCCAACACTTCGATCCTTTGTATTTTTACATCATAGGACCAAAAAAACCAAAATTCAATAATAAAAACAAAAACCCAACCATGTGCTTGATGATGAAGCTCACTGTTCTCAGCCGGATTCACCGGTAGCTGGACTTTCCTTTTTTGTCTTGGATTGAATCCCATAATAACTGGTGTACCATTTCACAAATTTCCTCAACCCAGTGTACAAATCCGTGGTGGGTTTGTACCCAAAGTCCTTGAAGGCTAACGTCACGTTGGCATGTGTGAAGGGCACGTCCCCATTTCTTGGCATCGTAATCACATGTTTCTTGGCCTCTGTGCTCAGCAACCCTTCCAGGATCGACACTAATCGCCCCACTGGGACTGGCGATGTGTTCCCCAAGTTGTAAACTCTCAACTGAGCCGCCCCTTTCTTCTTCCCGCCGCTTCCGGTGCTCTTCTGCGCCGTGTCCAACGCCCCTAAACACCCTTTCACTACGTCGTCTATGTAGGTGAAGTCACGCGCCACCTCTTTCTGATCATGCGTCTTGTATATGTCAATCGACTTCCCTTGTAGGATGTCTTTAGTGAAGAAGAAATAAGCCATGTCGGGTCTTCCCCAAGGACCGTAAACCGTGAAGAATCTTAGCCCCGTAAGGGAAAGACCGTAGATATGGTTGTAAGTGTGAGCGATTTCTTCCCCGGCTTTCTTTGTGGCGGCGTAAAGGCTAGCCGGTTGGTCTGTCCGGTCGCGTTCGGAGAATGGGTTTTCGGTGTTGAGGCCGTAAACGGAGCTCGATGATGCCCAAACAATGGATGGCTGAGGATTGGCTGCTTTGGCTACTTCGAGCAAGTTAACGAAGCCTGCAATGTTGGAGCTGATGTACGACTGTGGGTTTTGCATGGCGTAACGTACGCCGGCCTGAGCCGCTAAGTGAAGGACGTGGGTGAAGGGCACAACGTCGAATAGCTTGGTCAGCAATGGCCCGTCGTTCAAGTCACCTTCGACGATGAAAACTTGGTGCTTACTCAAAAGGTTTTGCCTGGCTCTTTTCAAAGACGGATCGTAGTAGTTATTGAAGTTGTCCAAACCAAGAACCCCATCGCCTCGTTTCTTCAAAGCGAGGGAACAGTGGGAACCGACGAACCCAGCGGCGCCAGTGACCAAAACGGAGAACCCATTGGTTCTACGCGGCGTGGAAGAGAGTCGAACTCGTTTCTCCCAGGCAGCACCGGCCCCGGCGGAGAAAAGGGAAGTGGAAAGTAAGCTGTGGTGGTGGAGACGGTGGTGAGGAGGGACATGGTGGGGAGTATCGGAAAGAGGAGGGTAATTAATGGTGAAAAAAAGGATCAAAATCAAAGCAATGAGAAGGGTTGCACGAAAGAGAAGTTTAGAAGAAGCATTGATGAGTTTGGTGCTGTGAATTTTTCGGAGATAATTGTTGTATCTCTCAAATTTCAAGGTTTTGCTGGTGTCGGGTGGTGTAGGCATTTTCTTTTCAACTAATTCTGGGGTTTGCTTACTACTGAAATTGTTATTTCCTGTTTGGGAAAAGAGAAAAACAAGGGCTCAATGTGATGGAGAAGAGAGATTGAGCCCTGGAGTTGAGAAGAGTGTAGATGGAAGATAATAAAGAGAGGCAGAGAATTGGAAGGAAAATAAATAAAATAAAGAGGAACGGAGGGGAAAGGTGGTCGCCATTGGTTGGACACCACTTTTAGTTTTTTTTTATGTAATTCAACTTCACATATTGTATTCTTTTTTAACTCAATTTCTACACACTATAAAAAAAAATAAAAAAATTAAATTTTGTACTACCTACGAGTACTTTACTCATAACCACATTTAAACTCATTTCCACTTGAATCTACAAACAAATCATATTACATTTTGGTGTTTTCAATTAAAAAAATAAATAAATTAATCTCTATATATTAAGTTAACGAGTAATTTTTTTTATTTTTTAAAGTTTATACCAGAACGAGCCCGGTAATTAATCTTCCGCATTTTGTAGGTCCATTAAGAGAATGGATGCTAGTTAAAGAGTAAATTTCATTTATTTATATAGTTAAAAATTAGTATGATTGATGGAACAATAAGACTATGACATGCGACATGTCATATATGCTTCATTTTGATATACATAGACTATTTGCTTTTTGACTTAATGCATATAGATTTATTTACCAATTTTTTAAATAGAAAGATAAAATACAATTTAAATCATAATATAGAAGTATTTATAATACTTTTAACAATAATTTATTGGAATAAAATATGAGATAAGAGTGTAATAAAATTGAAATTGAAAGTGACCAAATTGGAAATGGAACACAAAACAAGAGTTTTTGGCCAGCTTAGTTCACAAAAATTGACAAATGGAAAGTGAGCAATAAATGGGAGATGATAGTATGGGCCACAATTTGAGTGATAAATACAATGTGAATAAAATGAATGCAAATGGAGGTGATAGGGATATTTGCCAGCTATCTTCTTTAAAGTTCCCCTCCACTCTGCCTACTAAAGCCATAGCAACTACCTTTATCATCAATATGAGTCAAACAATTATCTATTTAATTACATTTTGCATTATGTATACATTTTGAATCCTTTATATACGTATTTTTTCTTATCATTTTAAATGTTTTGGCAAGAATCTAATAAGTGGCTTAATTGAAAAAGAGGATTATATTTATTTTAGGAGATCCGGGTTCGAGTACTTGTATGTGCAAAGTGTGTGTGCTTTGTCAAAAGGTTAAGAAAGTATGAACAGATACTATCATATAATCACACCATTATATTAAAAAAAATTGTTTTGGCATTCGGTATTTGGTTAATCAAAGAACAAGACTTTTGAACCCCGTGTGTTGACTTGATGATTAATGGTATTCGTTGTTTCAAGTGTAACTTGAGTTCAAGTTACGTCAATCGCGTTGTTATTTTGGCTTTACCATCCCCTTATGATTCACCAAAAAAAAAACCTAGGCTTTTGAATCACTCCATTCTTTACACCTTCCCATCACATGAATACTACCTCAAAAATAACATTAATACCAATATATAAATATCTTCTTTTATATATATATACAAATATATAAATATCTTTGTTATGTTGAATTATAAAAGAAGGGCAAAACTCGAACAACAAATACAATTAACACGATTCGAACCCAGGTCACATATAAGATAATGAATACTCTAATCATCAGGCCATCACATGGGATTCAAAATATATAAATATATTAAAGTTATATGATATCAAATTTTAATTTATTAAAAGTCATATAAATATAAACTACTTTAAATATGATTGTTACATTTTAAATTACAAATTTATGAAATTAATATATGAAGTACAATAGTATATCACATTAAAATGTTTTCTGCTAAACGGAAAAAATGAAGTGTTAAAAATATTAACTACTCAATTTAAATTATAAAATGATACAGAATATAATTAGATTATTTAATATATAAAAAAATATTAAAGTATGTCAATTTTTTATTTTACATATTTATCTTTATTCTTTTTAAATATTTAATGTTATTTTAAATAAAATATAAAATAAATTAAAAATATTCTATCGACTAGTTTTTATTATGATTATCAAATATGTGTAAAAAATTAAATAACTGATAATATTAATTTACAATCATTTAATTTTTTAACATCTTATCAAACAAGGCCCAAGACTTGATAGAGTTTAAAATGAGATAAACGAAAATTAATATATAAAAAATCATAATTTTGAGCACTTACCTTACATCCCTTCTAATTTCTCTATTTTTATTATTTTTAAAATTATTTATTGTTATGCATTGTGATAGAAAATGATTATTTTTTTTATTTTTTTTTAAGTTTTTTTTAACCCCTCAAAATGTGACTAGTTCCCACTCGATTCTATTAGATAGGATATTTTCTTTTAAATTTGGTTTAGGGTCAGTTAATTTTAAAAACATGTTGGGATAGGTTAATTTTTAAAAATTTGATCGGGTTAAATCGAAATCGAATTTATTCTAAACCCACCTCAACCCAAGATAATTATAAAGGTACTCTCTCTCTCTAATTTTAATTAGGTTAAGAAATATCCCTAAAGTTTTCTTTCTCCCTTGCCGCCTATGTTTTACTTTGATATAAACTAAAAAAATGTTGTTACTTCACCATTACTTGGATCTATAGCAATTCCTTTTAATCAAGAATGAATGTATTTGGATATATTATCAAAATTATTAACTTTATCTATAAATCTTTTACATCAAAATTCAAATGATTTTGAGAATTAGTATCAATTTTTTTTAAAATGTAAATTTTCAACTTACTAAATTCATTTGTGAAAAAGAGTCTTTCTAGTACACATATTAATGACACCAAACACACTTAGAACATATTAAAATGTTGTAATAATAGGACATGAAATAAATTAAAAGTTGTGTAATTAACACAAATTAACATGCATCATTAGGTCTCAACGCCCACATGCAAAAGTTGCATGGTTTGAACGTTTCATCTCGCATTTTGGTCCTTCGAGCTTAGCCCAATCTTGAGATCTTTTAATCGAGTCACATGACGTGGAAGTCCGTCAGGATTATCTTAATGTGGAAGTTCGTCGGGATTATCTTAATGTGAAAGTTCATCAAGACTGACATAAATGAGGAAGTTTGTTAGGGCTATATTACAAATAGGATTCCGCATGAAGGGATCCGCTTGTATGAGCCCACCAAGAATGAATTCGTTTTTTGGAAATCCATTACTATGTGTGAGCTATCTATTTATGCAAAATCGTATACGAAAGATATGAAAGTCTGACACGACTATCTCATATGCATGATTCCGCAAACAAGGGATTCATTGTTAAGAATCTACTTACAAGTTATCTATTTCAAAGAGATAACCGCCAAAAGTGGACCATTTGATTGTGAAACAGAGGTTGGAAGAGATGTACTGTCCGATTTGTCTGCTTGATTGGGATGAGCAGACTATTTGTATTAAGTCGTAAGGATGTCTTCCATATGAAGACAGAAGGATCAAATACGAGTTTGAGTTCGATAAGACAAATCGCTATTAGCAATCCGCAACAGGGACTATTTGCCAAGAATGGTCTTATGTGAATATTAGTGGCCATTGGTGCAAGGCGTGTTATGGAAATTATTTATGGACTATCTTTTACAAGTCCCTCTTGAGGAAATAGATGCATAAGGAGTCATGAAGGCAATTAATGGAAATAGAATTAGTAAGGAAATTTGCTAAGAAATCATTTACTAATAGATCAGTATTCTGGTGTATGGTATTACATTGGTCGGGTATATGGTATTACATCACAAATTTAAATTTGGTAATGGTCGAGTGTATGGTATTACATTGATTGCACTTTGTAACTCTGATTGAGCCTCTTATCCCATGAGTAGGAGATCAACAACATGTTTTTGTATTAAGATATCTTGTAGAAAACCTAAAATTCTATGATAGTCAAGCAATCATTCAAATTGTTGCTACCCCTATGTACCATGAAAGAACTAAGCATGCCTAAATTTATTGACAGTGATAAAAGGTACAAGTGGGTATCATTCAAACTTAACTTGTTTTTGTAAGTGAATATAATGATTAAGAGTCGAGTTAACATTACTTCTAAGATATAAGTCAGAAGTTTTATGTATTTGTTTAAATATAATAAAAATAAGACTTAATTAAATAAAATAACAATAATTATGTATTAATCATTGAATAAAAAACATCTTAAGTAAATGATAATAATAATAAACAAGTGTTAACCATGTTTTATTATTGATTTCATGGTAGTATTTACTCATATTTTTTTAATCTTTTGACAACGAACACATATCTTACACACATAGGTATTTGAACCCGAGTCTCTTAAAATGAACATCATTTTCTTTTTCACTGGAACCACTCATTAAATTCAATAAAATATTATTTTAAAAAATACATTTGTACTATATATTAAAAGGCTCATTGAGTTGGTGGCCCGATTTTAATTTAATTTAAAAATTATCACACATCTTTTTGTTTTAAAAGATAACAAATGATATTTTTAATTTTTTTTAATTTTTTTAAATTTTGATAAATCTAAAAAATTATTGAGTATTGAACCTAAAACATCATATATTTCAAATTTATCATTTCGACAAGGTAACATTTAATTTTTATATCAAAAATTGTATCATAATTGTTCCCTCAATATTAAAAAGAATTGTGAAATCTGATTAAAATTTATTCTCATAAAAAAAAAGAAAATTTAAATTAAATTTAAATTTGATTCAAAATTTTAGATTAAAAACATTATTTAAATTTAATAAAATTTAAATTTTAAATTTCAATCTCAATTGATATAAATTTGAACCTTTTCTAAAAATGAAACTAAATCATTTATAATTACAAATGTTTTATTTACATTGATTTTGAAGATTTAAATGTTTCTAAATGTGTTACCGACAAAGAATTTAAGGTTTGGGTTTTATTTTTCACGTTTGTTTTAAAACACTGAACGAACAACAACTTATATAAATAAATTTAAAGTAAATAAATGAACACAGACAAAAATCATCAAAATATTTGTTCATTTTCCGACATGGATTTCATCTTATACATGTGTTATTTTTTTTCTTACAAATATTAAGTAGGCCATCTGTACAATTTGTCTATATATTTTGTCTTGGTGAGATACAATTTGTCTATATTTAATGTATAGTAAAAGCTGATTTCCATTGTTCCTACAATACAAGAAACTTGTAGTGTCAGTGGTCACTTGCCTGAATCATGACTTTTATGAGCTGGGAATAATATTTTATTAATACATAGGTCCATGTTTTATTTTTTTTATTAATTTCTAATATTTCATATCAAAATATTTATTTTTATTATAAAATAAAATATTTTTTTAATAATATATTGGCTGAATTTATTAGAAATTGGAATAGATAAATATTACAAATGAAATTAAAATGTAGCAGAAAAATAACAAAATAAAAAGAAACAAAAAAATAACTAAAAAACTAAATATCATACCAGCAAAACACATTCAGTAAGCTGTAACGACAATGATGAAATGAAACACTGGAGAAACGAAGCAAGAAATAAAACTCCTTGTCTCTATCCACCTTCACGCTTAAAGATCGAAGTAGGAGTGGTGAGCAAAACCTACAATCTTGCAGGTTGCTTCGCAAAATAGATTTGATTGCATCGACAAATAAACCACAAAAGGAGATCAAACTACTGAAAGACTATCAATAACCGCAAATCAGAGTCAAGCATTGTGAGAAAACTATCCACAAATGTAAATCTACCACAAAGGTAGATGAAAACGTACGACAATGCAGAGGAAAAGCGTGTCACAAGACAGAGGAAAAACGTGCCACAAACATAGATAAAAACTAGACGAAAATTAAAATATAAAAGAAAATAAAAATTGAATATAAAAAAATTAAGGGGAATGAATATCGGAGGTCAACAACCAACATTAAAGTTGACGTCGCTGCCTGCTAATTAAGAACGAAAGAAAGAAATAGAAGCAGACAGAAAATTTGAAACCCTAATTTTTGATAAATTTCAAAGTTGAAGATAATTGTAAAATATTTTTATTTTATGTAATTAATGTAAATAGTTATTTTAAAGATAATTAAAATATATAAAAGATTTTAAAATTTTTTCTTTATTAAATTAAAATTTAAAAAAATTAAAAGATCTAAATAATTTTTTTTCTTTTATATGTTAGAATACCTTAAATACAATAAGGATATAAAAATAACACATGATATAAATACATAAATATTTTTTTCTCTAAATACAATTTTTAGTATACAAATGTATAAATTTGATTCAATTATTTTAATCTAAGCTGACGTGGAATAATTTTATGAAAAATTGAAAGATAGATTTTAAAAATTATTTATAAAAATGAAATGATTAAAAGTAGGTGTCCTTACAATAAGGGAAGGTTTCAAACTCTGAAAGGGTACCTTAAAAATTCCTTTTGGCCTTCCCCTTATTATTTTTTTGTTAAATGTCGGTATCTGTGTCACATGGGCAAGATATGTAGATTATGCACAATGATGCCAAAACCCCATTTTTCTTTTAATTTCTAAATAATAATAATAATAATAATAATAGGATAAGACATTTCTCTTAAAATTTTCAATTTGGTGCTTTGATTTTAATAATATTACAAATAGGCATTTAAATGTAACAGAATTTCATATAGATAAAATTTATTCGAATTTTAAATTAAAATTTAAGTTTCTGTATTCACATTCTTTTGTTGATGATTAGATTACTGAAAATAGGTTGAGAGGGTGTACAACAATTTGGGTATTAAATTTATAAAATTAGTGGTTTTGTCAATTATCTAACGGAATAGTTATTAATAATATAATTACAATAATATTGATGATAAAATTAAAGGATTTTATAGTTAAATGGTGAAAATAAAAATATATTCATAACTGAGTGACTAACGCTATAATTTTAATTATTAATCTAGTGTAAATAGAAACTTAAAAGTCAAGCAATATTTTTATCATTACACCAATTTTAGGTTAGTTTAATATTTCTTTTGAAAAATTTATTTGAAAATTTTAATTTAAAATTTAAGTATTTAATTTACTGTTAAAAATTACTTTTTAAAAAGATATAATAATAATTTTATACATAATGTTGTAAAGTGAAAAATAAATGTGACTTAAAAGAAGCATAAGGTAATTTTTAAAATCGTTTGTGGACTAAAAAAGTATATTGCAATTATGAAATATTAACCCTTATTTTTAATGATATAATCTGTTAAAAAATATGGACATCACATATATAATAAGAGTAAGTACATGTTATTATTTACTATCATAAAATATTAGTCCAAATTAAAAGTGATCTAATTTGGTTAAAGTTTATTGGGATTTAGTTATTAAATAAAGTATAAATAAAATATGTGTAGATACTTTAGTAATTAATTTATAATTGATGATGAACTGATTAGAAATTAGGATTGATGTGCAAAAATTATATATTAGGGTTATGATCCTTGAATTATACATACGTAACTTTTTTAATATCCCATCTTTAGAAGAGAGAGAGACACTTTCTTTGAATTACTTGTATGCTAATTTGAAATATCAAAACCATAAAATTAAATGATTTCAAGAAATTGATGGATTCAAATATGCTTTCAAATCTGATTTAATTCTTAATTTATTTTTAATGATATGATATGGTAAATCTTGATTCGTTATATTTTATGTTAAATCTTATTTTACGGTTTTAATATAATCTTTTATATATAATTAAGAGATTAAAGATTCGATAATTTCCTAATAAAATAACAAACAATTTTTTTGGTGCTCATTAAAACAATTTTATGTTAAATTTTAGTTTTATCATTAAACTAAAATATATTTCCCAAGTGATGACGGATCTTCAAATGGATAAGACTGTTAGATCATATCCAATTACAGGTAGCATTAATTTTTTTTTTCTTTTTTACTGCTCATTAAAATATGGACCAGCTTTGACCAAAGTTGAGGAATAGCTGTTAGTTGTTGGACTTTGGGAATCAATTGGCTTCAAAGGAGAACGGTGTACTTGGAAAAAATATTAAATAGAAAAGAGATTTGTTTAAACAAACATGGGATTAATGAAGCAAGTTGGGTTCTAAAATATTTTTATTGAGAATTTTATAATTGTTTACTACATAAAAGGTTGAAGCTTATAGTATTTTATTTTATTGATAAATAAATAGTTTTTTATGTAAATTAATTTCATATATATTTTCCCAAATAAATAAATTAGAATTGAGGAGAAGGCAGAAACGATAAGTAGTTAGGGCTATTGATCAATGTGATAGGAAAAAAGAAGAAAAATACATTTTTATTATTAAAACATGTTATCTCTTATGATTTAAGAATATAATAGACATGCTTGTTATTTAAAATTTGACTTCAATTTCATTTGATTGCTGTTATCAAATTAAAAAATCGTGTAAGTAAATAATTGCTAAAATGTTGGTGACTAGATTTCAGTTTGTATTGCACTTTTGCGTTGATGAGGTGCAGAGCGCTTTTGTACCAGGCCAACTCATTTCTGGTAACATTATTGTTGAATATGAAATTCTTCATTCGATGTCCAAAAGGAAGGTGGGTAAGAAAGGCTCTTTTGCTTAAAAGCTCAACATGAACAAGGCCTACGACAGGGTCGAATGGTCGTTCTTAATCCTTATGCTTCGACGAATGGGTTTTGCGGATAGTTGGGTTCAAAAAATTATGAGTTATGTAGAATCAATCTATTATTCAGTTGTGCTAAATGGACAGGTGGGAAAAAGCTTTTACCCTTCTTGTGGACTCAGACAAGGTGACCCTCTCAATCCGTACTTGTTTTTTATATGCAGCGAGGGTCTATCAGCTCTTCTCCGAATGGCAACAATGAGTGGTAATCTATTGGGTGTTCGCGTAAATCGTCATGCTCCTTTAGTCACTCATCTGCTCTTTGCGGATGATAGCTTAATTTTTGGAGAGGCCACAAGAGAAGGAGCCATTACCATTCATGACCTTTTGAGGACCTATGCTGCAATCTCGGGTCAGTTGATAAGTTTTGACAAGTCGGGTTCTTTTTTCAGCCAACATGTGAGCAATGATAGAAAGGAAGATGTCAGACAAATTTTGGGAGTTAGATCGAGCAACAATCTCAAAAGTTACCTAGGCTTACCTTCGATGGTGGGCAGAAACAAGCGACTAGCTTTTAAAGATTTGAAAGAGCATTTGTTGAAAAGGGTCGCTAGTTGGAATGCCAGATTACTTTCCATTGAGGGTCGTGAGTTACTTATAAAAGTTGTCCTCCAAGTAATCCCACTCTACACAATGTCTTGTTTCCTTCTTCCAAGTTCACTTTGCAAAGATATGGAAGTCATTATTGCCAAGTTTTGGTGGCAAAAGAAAAGTGGCCAAAAAGGTTTGCATTGGTGTACATGGGAGTCACTTTGTAAGCCAAAGAGTGAAGGGGGAATGGGCTTTCAAAATCTCTCCAAATTCAATGTAGCCCTCCTAGCTAAACTAGGATGGAGGCTTTTGGAAAATCCTACTTCTCTCTCGGCTAGGATCATCCATGCTAAGTACTACCACAACACTAATTTTCTAGTTGCCCCGTTGGGCTCAAATCTGTCTCTCATTTGGAGAAGTATTTGGAGTTCTAGAGCTCTTCTTGAAACTAGACTTAAATGGAGAATTGGAACAGGAGATTCAGTTTCGATTTGGAATGACTATTGGCTTTCGGGAATTGAATAGCAGAGGATTGACACTAATCCAGTGCTCGGTTTGACATGGGTTAGTGATTTAAAACTGCCTGGAGTGGCTGCCTGTAATTATAAGCTAATTGATAAAACTTTCACAGTAGTTGAAGCAAAGAAAATAAAGAGTATTTTGATTTCCTCAATTTGTCAAAGTGATAAATTAGTATGGTCAGGGGAAAAGGTTGGGAAATACTTTGTTAAAAGTGGTTATAAGTTGTTACTAGAGCCTACTGATATAGATGGTTTGAAGAAAAAATTATACAATCAGTTGTGGAGCTTGAATTGCCCAGCAAAAATTAGAATTCTGGTATGGAAGTTTTTGTGAAACTACATTCCAACTTAGTAGAATTTGCACTATTGAAGGCTCAGTTCGAGTAATAGATGTCCCTGCTGCCATGAGGTTAGTGAGTTAGCTTTACACATAGCTAATGAGTGTTCTTTTGCTAGAAGTGTATGGGAAAAACTAAATTATCATTGGACTACCATAAGCATAGAAATGAATTTCAAAGACTGGTTAATTGAGATTTTTGCAAATAATGAACATTAGAAACAGGTGGAAATTGCAACTACAGTCTAGGCTCTTTGGTTCTCTCAAAACAAAATTTTACATGAGAAAATATAGCAATCTATGGAAAAAGTGGTTACCTTTGTTAAAGGGTACGGACAAGATTTCTAGGAAGCATCCAGCATCCTCAAGCACCCAAATCTGAGAGAAATGGTACACTAGAACCCTTTACAATCCGATTGGGTAAAGGTCAATGTGGATGCGACTTACTCAGCTGCAAAACAACTAGCTACATTAGGATTCATAGTGAGAGATGAAGATGGGCTCATTTTGGGGTTTGGTTTTAAAGTTCATGACCTGGCTATAACGGCAACAATGGCAGAATTACTGGCAGTCCTTCATGGTTTGCAATTTGCCTCTGAGTTGGGCTTCACAAAAATTATACTTAAAAGTGACTCCAAGCTCACAATTCAAAACATTACCTCGGTACAGGAAGATTATTTAGAAACAAGATAACTTACCTGGGAAGCTAAAAATTGGGCACTCCATTTCCAGGAATACCGATTTGAGTTTACTTCGCGCCAAGGCAATACAGTTGCACATGCACTAGCAGAGGAGGGTATGCAACGGCTGGAGAATTGCTATTGGGTAAAAGATGCATCACTTTTGGTTAGGGAATTGGCGGATCTTGATCGTTGGTTCCATTAGCCATCATAACCGTAATTTATAAGCTTTGTCTTTATGATTGGGAATTTACAAACATCGTGTTTATGACTATCTCGAACCTCTTTTGATCTGGTTTTCATCATTTGAACTAGGTGGAATGGATTTCGTCACCGTTTGATCTTCTGGAATTTTTTTGACATGGGTCTACTTCTTTGATTGATGTTCTTTACGTGTTTTTCGACTTGTTTTAATGAATTGTTGTTTTTGTTTGCTGTCTAAGACCTGATTTTCTTGGGTTGTTTTCTCCTCTTATATTTTGGTTTTTCCCAGGCCTAGTTATTAATCCAAACGGTAGTATTATTAAAAAAATCGTGTAAGTAAAATTATAATGCTATCATGACTCTCTTTGTAGGTGAGTTCTCCATTGGTTCCCACCTTGACTTGCCCAAAGATAGCATTAGCCAAGCGACGAAGAAAGTTCGCCGGTGGTTGGATAATTCACTTGGCATGGAAGATCATATAGTGTATGAGAATGGTGTCAAAGTAAACATCACTGATAGATAACGGATGTCTTTTAAGGACAAACTTGTTGGGTCAATTCCCAATACCCAAGTAGCCAGAGAAGAAGAAAACTTTGAACTCCTGGATGGTGACGTTATTATTGAGATCGTGGATGGTGTGCCTTAGATCGATTTTCCAGATCGAGTCAATCGATTTATTGAGAAACGAATGGCACCCTCCGTTG
Organism: Kokia cookei; assembly: GCA_039519145.1. Taxonomy (NCBI): domain Eukaryota; kingdom Viridiplantae; phylum Streptophyta; class Magnoliopsida; order Malvales; family Malvaceae; genus Kokia; species Kokia cookei. The sequence goes on along the minus strand of CM076907.1, from coordinate 31,076,446 downwards.
TCATTAAGTTGTTAAGACGCAAACTGAGTTTTATTGCCTTAGCAAATAGAGTACAATGGCTATGGAAAATAGTGAAACCTTTTCAAATGATGGATTTGGAAAATGACTATTATTTGATTAAGTTTCAAGATGAAGAAGATTACTCTAACACCTTAACAAAAGGCCCATGGACTATGTTTGGCCAATATCTTACTGTTTTTGCATGGTCACCTTCGTTCTCAACGACGGAAGAACTTCCTCAAAAGTTGGTAGTATGGGTCCATTTGCCTGGCTTGCCTGAAGGGTTATATAGTAAATGTTTACTTAAAGCAATTGGGGAAACTATTGGACCAGTCTTGAGAATTGATAATAATACAGATAATGGAGTTAGGGGAAAATTCGCCAAAATGGCTATGTGTGTGGATTTAAACAAGCCCTCAATTTCAAAACTTAAGATTGCTGGAAAGATTCAAAGGGTTGAGTATGAATCATTGCCTAACGTTTGCTTTGGTTACGATGGTTTGGTCATACTCGAGATTTTTGTTTGCATAAGTTATCCAGTGAGTCAAAAGAAGATGATTTGAAAAAGAAACTCAAATCCAAGGTTGAAGAATTACAAAAGAGGGTGAAAGAAGAATAATTTAGTCCATGGATGCTAGTTGAGAGGAGGCAGCGAAAGAACCACCAGAGTGAAGATGCACAAGGAACCGATGAGTGTTGACAAATCAGACGGTAGATCTAGGTTCAGAGTGTTGGGCGAAAATGAAGGCGAGATCAATGGTGAGAATGATTCACTTAGCATGAATAGTACCGAAAATGATGTTGTCAAGATGGAAACAATCGCCCAAAATTTGCTTCCTTTTATAACAAAGGAAAGTTGACTCAAAAAATCTCTTTAAAGATAATAAATAGTAAAGGGAAGGGAAAAGGAGTAGCTGTTTCCAGTGGAGCCAAACTAACTATACGAACTGTTAAATCACATTGAATAGTAGGTGAGTCCTTAACAAGCTTGGGCTTGTCGTTCTCCAATAAGAATGGTGTCAGTAGTGGGCCTAATTCTTTATTATGTTTCCAAGCAATTAGGGTTGATACAACTCTAAGTGGGAAAAATCAAGTAATGAAAATGGTTGATGTAAGGAAGCAAAAAATTCAGATGAAAGAAAATATTGAGCCCAATGTTGCTATGCATGGGGTTAAGACGAATAAGTTTTATGGGCAGCGTCCTATACAATTTGATGCCATGGTTGTTGGGGAAAAACCAGAGGAAGCACAAACTATTGGTGTTTCAGAAGTAATCAAGGGCACTGTTCACAATTTGGAACGAATTAGTGGCAATACCATGGAGATGGATGGTGAAACTCACCGAATGAAGAATTTAGAGGATGAGCTAGTACAACTAGATGATACAACTAAGATGTAATATGGTTTTAGCCATTCTCACTTCTTCTACATTTTATTTAAGATTAGTGATATGAGTTTTTTTATTTTGGAATTGTCAAGGCTACGACCATCCTCGATTCCACAATTTTATTGAGGAATACAGTAGGGAGTTCCATCCCGACATCATTGTTTTGTTTAAAACTAGGATCAGTGGGTGGAAAAAAGATTTTAGAGTAGAGGCTGAAGGGTTCTCTAGAGGTATTTAGATCCTGTGGTCTGGCAAAGTAAATGTGGACATTCTTTTACTTCATTCATAGTTTATTCATATGAGAGTTTAGAATAATTTTGGCACCGTGTCCTTTCTATACATTGTAGTTTACGCAAGTTCTCATTTTATGAAATGTAAAAGTTGATGGGAATGTATGCATGCTCTAGCAAGTAGTATTGTTAAGCCATGGGTTTGTGCTAGGGACTTTAATGCTATACTGAATGCTAATGAAAGAAAAGGAGGATCGCAAACTAGGGGGAATTGTTGTTGGTTGTTTAAATCTATATGAGAGGATAATAATTTGTAGGGTATAGGGTTTCAAGGATTTATGCTTACTTGGAACTGAGGTGACCTTTTTCAGCTCTTTGGTAAAGTAATATGCAACAAGGAATGGGTTAATTTTGCTCCCAACGCTTTTGTCCAACATTTGCACAAGTTAAAGTCAAACTATAGGTCGATTATGTTGTCTAACAATACTTTAATTTCGCCCAAGGATAATAGGCCATTTCGTTTCCTTGCAAGTTGGCTCCTCCACGCTAAGTTTAATAGTTTGGTTAGAGATGCATGGAATGGGTTGTTGGATGTGGTTACGAATGCTAAAGGGTTTATGAAGTCGAATCAAGTACGAAACAAAAAGGTGTTTGGGAACAGTTTGGCTTGAAAGAAAATGTTGATGGGGAAATTAAGGAAGGTGCAAAAGTACCTTCAGACTCATACTAGGTCAAGTCTTCGAGCTCAAGAAATTCATTTGAAAGTTGGAATTGAGGAAACGTCAGAACAAAAAAAGCTTCTGTGGTAACAAAAGTCCAGAAGTGAATGTCAAAAGAGACAAAAATACAAAGTTCTTTCATTCTCGCACTCTCTCTAGGTGAAAGCAAAATAAGATCAAAGCACTTAAGGTTGAAGGAATAGGGTAGTGCTTTGATGAGTTCATATTGAAACAGCATGTCATTAACTTTTATAAGAGATTGTATTTGATGGATGAGAGGCTAAATGGAGGTAATTTTTCCTGTCGAGGGAAATTTCCAATGTTGAATAATGATAACATCACCCACCTTAGGTTGTAGATATCTTCAGAAGAAATCCAAAAGACGTTCTTTAGTATGGCTCCTTACAATGCATCGGGTTTGGATGGTCTTCATGCGAAATTCTAACAATCACAATGGGAAGTGGTAGGCGAGAATGTTGTACACTGTATTCTGAGAGTTATTAAGGGGTATTCGACGGATCCAAGTATCAATACGACTCTTTTGGTGTTGATATTGAAAATGGAGGGTGTAGAATCGCTAGCTCAATGTCAGCCAATAAGCATTTGTAATGTACTTTACAAAGAGATCACCAGAACAATTGTAAACCGTCTTTATTTAGTGATGCAGAAGTTAGCAAGACAAAACCAAGCTAGCTTCATAGCGAGACGGAGCATATTGAATAATACTGTTATCGCCCAGGAAGTTATCCACTTGATGAAAACCACAAAAAGTAAAAAAGGTTGGATGGCCATAAAACTATATCTTGAAAAAGTGTATGATAGATTACGTTGGGACTTTATTCAGGATTAATTGGAAAATGCAGGTTTCCCAAGTCCTCTTATCAATGTTATTATGCATGCATTAGTATGACTTCTATGCAAACTACAAAAGTTTTCTTCTCGACTAGAGGGGTACGATAAGGAGATCCACTTTCTCTCGACCTTTTTGTTTTGACTATAGAGCGTCTTGGGCATCTCATTGATATGACCATTGAGAGTAAAAATTGGGAGCCTCTTTTATTCTCACAATGAGGATTGGGTCTCTCCCATCTATTTTTTGCAGACAACTTGTTGTTGTTCTATAGAGCTGACGTATAAGGTGTAAATTGTGTTTTTGAATTGTTGAATTTATTTTGTACTCATTCAAGATAGAATAAATAATAGAAATAATCAAGTCTTTTTCTCGAATAACACACCAGAAGATGTTGCAGTGCTTGTTAGTAATAAGTTTGGATTTGTTCGTGTAAATGACTTGGGGAAGTATTTGGGAATACCGTTGTTTCATACTTTAGTCGCAACCTCTACCTTTTAGTTTGTTTTGGATAAGGTTAAGAGCAAATTAAATAGTTCGGACTCTATACGTCTTTCTCTGGCAGGTCGAATTACGCTGGCTAAGTCAGTTTTATTAACAATACCCAACTACTTCATGAATACTGCTCATTTCTCGATTATGATTGTAAAAAATCGAGAAAGTTACGAGAAACTTTATTTGGGGCTCAACTAGATAGTAAACTTGCGCTCATTAGTTGGAATGAGGATTACCAACCAGTTGATAAAGGAGAGCTAGGCATTCGAAGGCTCTAAGATCAAAACAAAATTTTTCTGCTGAAGTTGGGATTCAATATTCTAGTTAATATGGATGCTCTGTGGGTTTGGTTGTTACAAAGCAAATACAGTGTCCATGGCGTTCTTCCTGTTTCGATTGAATGTAGTAATTGCTCGAACATTTGGTCTCTTTCTAGTCTATAGACTGAGGTAAGGGAATGTGTTATTTGGTCTATTAGGGATGGTTGCCTTGTCAATTTTTAGAATGATAGTTGGGTGACGAATGTTGGACCGTTAAAGTTATTGCATGTTGGTCAATAACATTTTAATGAAACTTTGCGAGTTTGTGATGTTCTAACATGCATCGAGTGTTGGAATTTTGAATGGATGAGAACGCAATTTCCACATTCCATTCTAAACAAAATCGCTGTAATTATGCCTCCATCACATGGCAATAGCCCTGATCAACTTGTATGGCGTTGAATGTTGAATGGTAAATTTTCTTCAGCTTCAACTTACAAGTATTTTTTTAGTGTTTTTTTTCAGTGGAAGGGATTTTATGAAATGGGAATTTAGTACAATTATATGGAAGAATAATGCGCCTTAGAGAGTCAAGACATTTCTCTAGTTACTTTTGAGAAATCGTCTTCTTACGAATAAAGTAAGAGTCAAGGGAAGAATGATTGATGAAGGGGGTTTCTCACGCTGTAATGGCTTGGTGGAAATAATATTACATGTAGTGTGTGATTGTCCATTTGTAGCCAACATCTGGAAGTCTTTGGTACCACAACAAGACTAGTTTGGTTTCTTCTCCCCTGCATTGGAAAATTGGGTTGAAATGAACTTACTAAAATCTGACATATCCACGAACGATGGTGAATGGCCTACTTTATTTTCTATTGTTGCTTGGTTGATTTGGAAGCATAGGAATGATTTTATATTTGAAGGGAAAAGCTACAACAGTAGGGAACTAATCATGACAAGCATAGCCTAGGCTCGTAGTATATTTTGTTCATCAAGGCTGAAAGAGAGCAATGAAAGAGAGTTCACCAAAGATCATTATCAAGCACTGAATGAGGGATGGGTCAAAGTTAACATAAATGGTTGTGTATCTCACTATACATCAACTGTAGTGATGAGGGGTGCAATTCGTGATCATGAAGGAATTTGACTAGTTGGATTTATCATGTAACACCCCTTACTCGATCAGATCGTTAGATCCAAGTAATAAGATGCTACAATATAATTTAACAAATCAACTAATACTTAACTTGACAAAAATTCAATTAATTATCATTAGACTATATATATTCAAACATACTATAAGTTAGAATTCTGCAAGGACTTAATTACACAATACAAGCATATAGAAAGTTTGAAATATAAAATTTATGAAAGTTAAAAGTCAACATTACAATTTCATAAATAACATCGATATCAAATTTTAAATGGTAAAATTTCATCTTTAAGAGTTTATACCATGCCAAAATTTCCTATCAAACAAAGACAATAATAATACCTACTCATCCCCCTAATATCTAACCAATGTGCTCTCATTGACACCACAAATTCAACCTTTAAAAAAAACAATTTCACATTTCATACCATATAATAACATTCAAATTCACATATTCAAACACAATGCATATCCCTAACTTACCATATTTCAAATGTCACAATAAGACTTTTATCAAATATACCGAGGATAGTTCATCGAGACTTGTTCAATACTAATCATAATCACATATATAAGTAACGTGTCTAATTTATACTATCAAATGCTACATCACTTAGTATCATCAATCAAAACATACACATAACATATCTAATATATTCCTACTACATATATGAACATATAACTTTTATATATTTTCAATCACGTCACAAAATGACCATTAAATACAAAAAGAGCTTTAAAGACTTAAAAGACTTCCTAGGTACATGCAAAAAAAAAAATCAAAATAAAAACATCACCACCACTCGAGTTCGGGATTGTCATTGAATATTGAGTTGACAAGTGAACCGAGTAGTACCTAACCTGCATACGGAAAATAAAATTGTACATTGAATAATTCGGTGATATTTCTATAATTTGAAATTAAAGCAAAAATATAAATACATTTACGTGCTCAAACTAAAACTAAATAAATCTATATTAATATCAATTCAATACACAAATTCATACAAACATTATTTTACATTAAACATATTACAAATACCATTACATGGTAAACTCAAGTTATACATATCCATGCCCTATTTGATTTCCAAGACACATTTCATTTCATATCACTCGTTATTTCAATAGCATTTTCATTTCAATAACATTTTCCATATCAATCAAATAGTTCAAATTTATCATTTATTTTTCCTATTAATACAACTCGGACTCAAACGGATACACGAATCCAACTAACACACTACTTTGGCACCTAGTGCCTCATCGGATAAATTCGAAGCAAATATTTGCGCCTAGCGCTATAATGAGTTGACACCTACTGCCTTATCGGTTAAACCAAAGTAAATTGGCACCTAGTGCCTCATCGACTCGTAGTCGAAGTAACCTTAAACTCTTCCTATACTATGGCAAGTTATCTATATCCGACTTAGTTCTAACAGTTAATAGGGTTTCCGTTTAAGGTATCTTTATCAACAATTATCTCAATTCATCCTTACTCTAATCATAAACACATTCAAACAGTATATGACTATAATAAATCATCACATATATACTCAATTTCACAATTATATAAACACACTATTCATACATTTCCATTTTTAATCCAAATATACTAATCAAAATAACTAGTCCAAACCTTTTCATTTCCATTATCAACTCACCTCGTATTCTTACCATGCATAAACAACTCAAAATGTAGCAAGTTACAAAAAATTTGGGTTATAGAAACACAAACCGTAAACTTCTAACTATTCGTCGATGACTTTGTCTTTTCCCTTCTTTTTTGAGGAATATGGATCGACGTTAGCTACAAAAATAAATAAACTATAAATATAATCAATACACAAACAATTTCTCATTTAATTATTAATTTATACAACTTTTACACTTTATTAAATTTAGTCCCTAAAACTGAGACTAGCTTAACTTTCATACTATACCCTAAATTATATTATTAATAACACACTAAGCCAAATTTAATTTCTTAATTCTCATTTCTCTCCCTAAAACTTTATCTACTCAACAAGGGTAACATCTAAAATTTTGACAATACCGAAAAATAAGACATGGGCCAACTAATTTGAGATACCGAGATTCCGAAAACATAAAAATTACAAAAAAAAACTAAATTAACTAACCAATTATAGCTTGAAACCCTAAACTCCTATGGCCGTTCATCCTTCTCTCCCCCTTTCCTTGCTTCGAAATTGAAAGAAATGAAAAGAGAAAATGATTATGATTTCTCTTTCTATCCACTATCTAATATTTATTCATCATTTTTTATTTTTTATTATAATATATTATAATACTATTATTTATCATATATTAACATCAATATATATATATATATTTGACCGTCCATTTCAATTAGGACAAAGGTATATTTGTTTTTTAAGTCCCTTAATTATAATTTATCTTATAATTAAATAATAATTCATATTTTTATATTAACTTGATTTAACCCTATACTTAAATTAATCACTAATTAGATGAAATTACTTATCTGAAATTCAATTCGCTATTAAAAAAACTTCGTAAATATTTATTAAAAATATTTACAAGTCTAGTTTACAGAAACGGGTCCCAAAATCACACTTTTCGACACAACTGACTTTTGGATCGTTACATGGCATGAGAATTGGCATAGCAAGTGCTTTCCAAACTAAAGCAAAGGCTCTCTATGAGGGACTTCATGTAGCTTGGCAAAAAGGATTTCGACAAGTTGAAATAGAAAGTGACAATGCTTTATTAATCAAGGTAACTAACAATGGGAATGCAGTTGATAACAACCTTTCAAAAATTCGTCTCATTCACTCTATGATGTTGAAGGATTGGTATTTGAGGTTTCGATATGTTTGAAGAAGGCAAAACAAAGTTGTGGACAGCATAGTAAAGATGAGAACTGGAGATTTAAACATGAAGTTTTATCTCAATGAGCCACCTGAACGTGTACGAGAGCTATTGAAGAATGATATTCAATGGCCTAGAATAAGAACAACTTCCTAATAGAGTTGTGTAACTAGAAGCTTATTTCTATTATTTTTCAACAAAAAAAATATAATAGACTAAATGTTAAATTTTATCAATTTAAAATAATAAAGAGTTAAACTTAGATTAGGATGATATTAAAAAGTTGCCTTTTAGGCACCCAATATAACATGTCACATCATAATTATTGAGGTAAGTTGTGTGATTTTGTGCTAAGTGGCACTCGGTAATGCCTACTGCAAACAGTCACTATGGTAGTGAAGATACTTGCCATACTTGAGTTGGTAATTTTATGCAGCAAAATTTTTGGACTAGTTATTGTGTTGATATTTTGAAGATATTAGAATCCATCTATAGAAACTAAATTATGGCCAAGTGAAGAATGGATTGGATTTGAATTAATTGAGATAACCCTTGTTTTGTGATGTTGTCATGTTGATTTTAGAATGTCATATCTTCATCAGATTATGCTTTTATTGGTTGTATTGTAATTGCTATTTTCAAGGAGTTGCTTTCTATTCATTTAGTTTCTATATTAACAAGTTAGGACAAATAAATGATATAAGGCTTGTCTAGGTTATGTAATGAGAGCATCTGTATTTCATTCATTGAGGAATTGTTTTTCTGAGTGCAAAACTAACTGTAAATATTGAGTGATTTGTAGGTGAGTGTTCTACTATTTTAGGTACAAAGGTGAGATCTCTATTATTGGGGAGTGATAAAGTGTACTTCATTTGTTGTATTGTGTTTCAAAGATAATGGAATTACTCACTAAGCTAGGCCCCACAAACGTAGGGAAACCAAACTGCATAAACAAACCTTGGTGTTATTTGTGTTTTGTTTGCATAGATATTATAGTGACAAGCCATAGTGACTACTACAGTCAAGCACTTCCATTAACTATTTATGTTATTCAGTAAACATCAATTGTAGGTAACAACAATTGGTATCAAAGATTCAAACTTAACATATCTAGTGGTAATTCCTGGTGTTGTTATTTACTAACAATGAAAGAATCTTCAATTTCTCGTCCTCTTATGCTTGACAATGGTAATCATCCCTACTAAAAGGTTGAGATGAAAGCCTGTATCAAGTTTGTTGATAAGAAGGTATGACTTTCTATTCTTACTAGTTTGCAATCTCCTACTATTGATTCTGGAGCTACAAATATTCCTAAACCTAAAATTAGGTAGATAAGGAAGAGAGAGTTGTCGATGCTAACTTAAAAGCCCTATATGCAATATTCTATAAGATTGAATTTTAAGAATTCAAACATATCTATAAGTGTACTATTGCAAATAAAGCTTGGGAAATCCTTCAAACAGCTCTTGAGAGAACAAACATTGTCAAGCAATCCAAAATACAAATCTTAACTACTAAGTTTGAGACTCTAAGAATGCAAGATTCTAAGACTATTGATGATTTTTATGCAAAATTATGTGATCTGTCTAATCAAACATTCACCCTTATAGAGGAGTATTCCAACTTTAAATTTGTAAGAAAGGTTCTAAGGTCACTACCATAAAGATTCTTTATTAAAGTGACTGCAATAGAAGAGACCAAAAATTTAGAAAGCTTGAAATTTGATGAGGTAATAGGTTCCCTATACACTTTCGAGATGAACTTGGATGAATCACAAACGAGTAGATCTAAGGGAGAAAGGAGCATTGCTCTTTATGTGTATGATGAAGTTCCCATTCCCAATAGCATTGCCAAAGAAGGACTTCAAGAGTAGATTGCTTTACTTACTCAAAATTTTAATAAAGCTTTTAAGAAGTAACCCAAGAGATTCAAAAACTTTGAGGCATCAAAGAACACTCCTATGACCATGACTAAAGGTGTAGCTATTAAGGGGGAGATTGAGAAATAAAAGGATAAGGGCATACAATGTCATGAATGCTTTAGATATGGTCATATTTAAGCTGAGTTTGCTAATAATATTAAGAAGAAAAAAAACTCTTTATATGTTAAATGGAGTGATGAAGACACCTTTACCAATTTTGAATCTAATGAGGACTAGGTGAACAATTATGTCGCTTTTACATCAAGTTTGGTATCTTGTTCAAAGGTTGAAACAGATAATAATCCAGATGGTGATGATGAGGAAGAATTTTTGAAGACCTATAAGACTTTGCTGGGAAAATGGGAACAAGTATCTAACTTGAATTTGAAATTAGCTTAAGAGAATTTACAACTAAAGGAAGAAAATAGAAAGTTGATTGAAAATGGGGACAATCTGGTTAACACCAAGGAGTTGGTTGAAACAAAGTTGATTCTTGAGAAATTCAACATAGGCAATAGCAAACTAAATATAACACCTTGAAATTTAGAAGGCTAGAATAATTAGGTGTTATTGTATTAATCTAAAATGAAATCTGATTAGGAGGTCTAAATTGAGAATATTGTGTTTTAAGTAAATTAGGACCTAGCGATAACGGAAAAAAGTGGTTACAAGACTACTATTCCGGTAAGTAAATCATTAGTTATCTTAAAATTTTATATATGTTTAGAACAATTAATTAAATGGTATTGGAAACTAAGAGAAGATTTAATGTCAAAATAAGAAAAATAGGAAAAATGGATTAAATTGAGAGAAGTAAATGAGAAAGAGATAGGTTTGCATGTCAAATAACCCAAATAATGAGTTAGTGGAGCTTGGTGAAATAAATTAAGAATTTATAATGATTTCCCAAGGCTAAATTTGTAATTTAGAAGCCATGAAATAGAGAGAATAATAGAAAATACATGATTTTTCCTTCCATTTTTCTTCCTCTTTAACGAAACCAAACAAAGAACCCTCCATTGTTGAATACTTCATTAATCGGCACAAGAAAGGTTGCATGTAAGTGAATTTGGGCTTTATTTTTCATGATTTTGGTAATGTTAAGCTTGGTTTGGTTCAAGCTATTTGTTTTGGAGGTTAGATTTTAAAATGGTTGAGATTATGAGAACTTACATGATGAAAGTTATGTTCTTTTCTTTAGAAATTTAGGTGAAATGGTGAATTCTTGTGATTGTTGAGAAAGAATTGGAAGAAAATAGTGAAAAATTCAAAATAAGTAGTAAATTAGTAATTTAATAGAAGTTATGTGTTTTTGATGAATTGAGCATAAATGGTGATATTATTGTGGAGGAAGCATGATTAGATTAGTAAGAAGATATGAGCAAAAACTTGAGCTAGGGTGATGAGTATCACTTCGTTAAAATGTTAAATTAGTAAGGACAAATTCATAATTTTGTGAAAATTAGAAAATGAAATTTATTAGAAATATTTTAGTTATTAATTAAATTAAATTAAATGGTATTTTAGATCAAGAGAAAGAGCAACTGAATCTAGACCGGGGAAAAACTAAGGCGGTGGATTAATCGTCAATCATATCTTGCAAATTTTGGCTATCGAGGTAAGTTCGTATGGACTTTTACATTATTATTATTAGTTTCTATAATTACTTATATATTGTGTTTGTGGTTGGATTAATTTTATATTACGTTGGTACAAATATTATTATTAGAAAAGCGGTAATTATATAGCAGGCTTCAAGCCGGTGATTATATAGCAGGCTTTGAGCCAGTTATTGTATAACAGGCCTTGAGCCAGTGATTAAATAGCAAACTTCGAACCGATGATTATATAGCAAGCCTTGAACCGGTGATTAAATAGCAATCTTCGAGCCGATGATTATATAGCAGACTTCGAGCTAATGAACAGTTAGCGAAATAAGTAGTGTAAAATTTATCATACATGTGAGGTGGTTTTTCGAGTTTATTAAGTTGTTGCCATACTTACCTTGTGATAATGTTTCTTGTAGGTTGTCGGACACTTGCGCTTGATCGAGAAGTCGAGGAAAGTCACACTATCAATCTCTTACGGTAGTTGCTGCTAGTCTTTTTGGTATGTGTATTTAGTGGCATGTATTAGGATGAGTCATATGTTGGAAAGTATGGAACTAAGTCTTACCTTAACTTTGGCAAATGGTTGCTTTGTATAGTTAGCATTACGGTTGAATATGCTATTTTTGTGAAAGATTGCCTTGTGAATGCTAAAGTTTAACTAAGTATGAATTGAAACTATGAACTCTTGGTTTTGTTATTTTTAAAATTGTCTTGAATGGTATAAATTGTGGTGCCTTTGGTGGGTATGTTGGTTGAATGTTAAATTGGATTGGTTGCACATTTTGTGGTGTTTTAATGGTAACTTTAGATCATATTGGTAAGAGTTAGGTTATGGTAGCTTGCTATACACTACTTGTTGGAATTGTGTCTTGTTTAGAAAGAAAGTTTGAGCTTACACAACCTGTGACACAGCCGTGTGTTGTATTTTAGTGCAGAGCAAGGTACAAGAGTTGGCACATAGGATGGGACATGATCGTGTGATCCAATTTTGTATAGACACACAATTTGGCACACGGCCTAGCACACGGGCATGGGTTGTAAATCAATTTGGTTTCTACGAGTGTTGACATGGGCGGGTACACAGGTTGTTACACGACCGTGTAATCCCTTTTCATAGGCACACACGAGCTAACACACGGGTAAGCACACGGGTGTGTGCCCTATTTCATCAATTCTTTCCAACTTTTCTTTTAGTTTCCAAACTTGTTTTAGATTTGATTCTTTTATTCTTAGGATATCTTCATAGTTGTTAACACTTGTTTCTCGTATGAATATGTGTTTTGCTTTTTCATGTATGACTTGTTTGTTGATATAATTTGATGGTGTTATTGTATAAATGCATGTGTGATGAATTAGTAATGCTTCATAACTCCAGTCCAGCGACGGATACGGGTTAGGGGTGTTACAACGAGTGTTAATATAAACTAAAATAAAATAGTAGTAAAAACTATAGATTAGATAAGTTTAAAAATATATATAATTAAGTAAGAAAAATAAATAAGAAATAAACTTTAGGCTTGATGGTTAAGTAGCTTGTATATTCTTTAGGAATCTAAGGTTCAAACCCCATTCTTTGCATTTTTCCTCTTTATTTTTCAAGCAATTAAAGATGGAAATCGAGTTACTATAAGAATGAAATATGGTAGAAAAAAATGATATGGGTAATAGCCTAATTGTTAAGACTTGCTCCTTTCCCAGCACACCCAGGTTCAAGTCATGCCAACTCTTTAATTATCATATCCTTCTAAAGTTTGCTTAATCTTGCCATTTTGTTCTTATCCTAATCATAATAGGATTTTTAAGTTTTGCTGAAAAATATTCTTTTAAGTTTTTGAAAGTTCAATAAAGTTTTCATCAATTGTTCTTCTCCAAATTGTTGAATTCTGAGTTAGTAGACTGTTGAGTTTTTTATCAAAGATATACCCTTGTAGGTAATTGGATTGAGCTTGAAACAAGGGTAATCGCTCGAGACCTCAAAAAAGTCAAGTGTGTGTTCTTTTATGAAAAAACAAGTCAAATCATGTCTAGGTTTAGGCCTACATGATCTTGTACCACCGTTTTTACATATTTTATAGTTTTACCACTATTTTCTAGATTTTACAATTTTGCCACTATTTTTTAGATTTTTACATTTTTGCCACTATTTTGCTAGATTTTACAGCTCTACCATTGTTTTTCCATATTTTACAATTTTGCCACTATTTTTCTAGGTTTTATAACTTTGTCATTGGTTTTCCAAATTTTTTAGTTCTGCCACTTTTTTTTAGATTTTACAATTTAGCCACTACTTTTTAAATTTGATAATTTTGCCACTATTCTTCAAAAAGTTACAATTTTACTATAGCATTTATTATTTTATGTAAACCAATCCCTGAATAGATTTTTAATAGCATCTAGAGAACAAGATTATGCAATTAGGTTTTAGACTAGGATTAGAATGATTGAACATATGAAAGAATGAACTTAAGATTTTTAATTATTCTTCATTGATTGCTTTATCCATGAATGCTTTTATGCTTATCGATGATGAACGAACGTCTCGTATGCCTATTTGGTTGAACTATTGATTGATGGATTTAATCGTGAATGTCGTCATTATGCAACAATATAAAATATTGAAAATATTAATGATTGTATGAATGAATGCATTAAATATTTACTGCTTTGCATATGCCTAGGGGGATGATATGGTAAGGATAAGTTGACAGTTTTTTTGCATCTCGATAAACCATCATTGTCGGGCAACTCGGGATGACTTAAATGGTATATTTGGATGGACGAGTTCTGGGGAACTGTTATTGTGGTGTGTGGTCGTGGGCTAGGACTATTGATTGTTAAAATGATTTGTTAAACGATTGATGTTTGGTATATGGTGCCTACTTAATGAGAAGTACATATCGGCAAGATTGAACTATTAAATATGCAAACGTCTATTGTGAAAAGTATAACGATTTGATAATTGAACTCGTTTGACTGATTATGATTGATTGTTAATGGTTGCTTGCTTTAGTAGCAAGCTTGTTTTACCGTATTCAATTGATTAATATGCGAGACTATTTGTTATTATGTTCAATTGATTGATATGAAAAACTATTTGTCATTGTACTGAATTGATTGGTATGTGAAATTGATTGATATTATTGCATAGATTCGAATATTGAATCAATTTATTGTAAATGGACTCACACTGAGCTTCCATAGCTCACTACCCTTATTTTTCATCTTTTCAGATAACCTTACGGACAAGGACATGGACTTTACATGCGGAGGGTCTTGGCTTGTGTAACACCATATACCTGGTCCGATTATCGAGCCTTAATACTAGGATGTCACACCACCGTCTCACATCATGTTTACCTTATTTTAACGTTTTATTTCACATGCAAAATTTTCTTTTAAGGGAAAAACTGAAGAAGTGAATGTGAACCATGCACCAGGTAAGGTCTCAAGAAAGAGAGGTGAGTCAAATTTGACCACTTAAAAATCAAGTCTTTTTTAGCTAGAGTCAGTCATAGACATGCGCTTTTCTATTACCACTCTTCTCACAATTATCGAATAATCAATTTAATGTTAAATCATTTCATCTTACATCGATTTATCATCTATCAAACAAATCCCTAAGCATCGTGCAACATTAACCATATAAAACAAACCTCAAAATGTCCTAAATACAATATTTTTAAGTCTATAATGACATGTAAATAACTAAAGGAACATAACAAAAGCCAATATAAATCCACCATAATGCCTAACATATTGCCTTAGGTTCCTAACATGAATAGTCTATAGAACCTACTAATAAAAAGTAAAGAATCAACTTGGCTTGTTTCGCACTCAAGACCACACCGCTCACACCGATACTAAGTATCTACAATGGTTAAAAAGGAGTGGGTGAGCTTAACAAGCTCAGTGGGTGCCTAGAATAACCATTAGATAAACGATCATCATGTATTAACCCAACAATCAAACATGTTTATAGCATATTTCTTATATTTATTTTCACATAGTTTTCAGCATACTACATACAAGTATATTCAGTCATATACACATATAATCACAATAAAAAATTAGAATCGCTGCTTGTAGACGATTCATTGTGTATTTTGGAATTTAGAGATAGCCTGAACCCCTACTCTAAATTATGAGTGTAAGTGTTCATATATATATATATATGTCTATTATGTGAAACGTGTGCTTGTGTAATTGTAAAAAAGAGAATTAAGATGTGATATTGTGAACAAACATAAGACGTTGTGACATATGCCATAAGCTTATGATGACTGCTGTGAAAGTGAATATATGGGTATATTCTTCATGCCATGTAACAAAAAATATGTGGGTATGTTCTTCATGTCATGTGACTGATTATATTGTGTTGATAAAGTGAACATGCAGTGAATAAATGGTAAAAATATGTAATCATAATAATGTGGATATTTTGACTTTGTGATCTTATGAGATCGTTAGATATAGTTTTCATGCTATAGGATTGTGAGTACTCACCTTTGTGTTGTGATATATGTGAGGCGCTGAGGCTTAGAGACATGTTGGAGAGATAAGGGTATGTGAGCTATGCTCCATTCAATGAGATATGTTTGGTGTGTTGGAGAGTGTTAGCTATATGCTTCACTTATGGGATATGTTTCGATTCTATGAGTTCAATGTTTGGTGTGTTGGAGAGTGTTAGCTATATGCTTCACTTATGGGATATGTTTCGATTTTATGAGTTCAATGTTTGGTGTGTTGGAGATCCGTGTATCTAATGTGTGATGATAGAAGTCACTATATGTTTCATAGTCTCAATAGCCAAATTATCATAAATTAAAACACTAACAAAAAATATACTTCATTTAAAAACCCGAAAGCTTAGACAAGCTTTCCTTTGCCTTTATATTTGCTTGTTGGTCTTATCGATTTCAACGCTTCAACCACACATATCACACACATACACAAGCAAAAATCAATCATCCACACATCTCATATAGTCATAAACAATAGCCTAAGTTATGTTCTCTTTAATCGAAACCTTAAACCTAATAAACTTTAAACTCTAATATCTCGGTCTACACTTAATCTTTTCGCATGAAACAAATTTCATTCATCTACATATTTATCTACGACTGGTTCCCAACCTTTAAATCATACAAAACTACACATCAAATATTTTCGACATACAATGTCTATAATAACGAAATTTCAATAAAACTCGAAAAATACTTAACAAAACTTCAAAGTAACTTTAGAAACCTTCTAATCATGTTAAAATAAGTTTAAAACACTTTAATATCAAGTTTTAATTCACAAACTCGAATTTCACCATTAAAGACATTATTTTCGACTTTTATTCAAAACTTATGTCTAAATGGTTAAAAATTTAGTTTAAAGGACTAGATATCATTTAAAACTCATAGGAAAACGATTGGTTACCTTTTCTTGAAGAAAAACAAGCTTTGACACGAATCCAAAAAAACTTACGTTTGGAGAAAATGATGAAGGTGATGAAGGTTTTTGGGTGTTTCTCTTGGTTTTTATAGATATTTAAGGTTTTAGGGTTATAAAGATTCAAAGAAATTTAGGAGTTGGTATTTAAAGGAGGTTGAGAGGGATTGGAAGTGAAAAAGATGGCACAAAATATGGGGAGAAATTGATGTGAAATTCAATTGGAAAAGGAGGGTTTTAAGTTGATTTTGGACATTTGATCAAATTCCTTCAAAAAACTCTTAATTTTGACTTTTTTACAAAGCAATCCTATTTTCAAAATTAAAGTTATTTAAAACTCATTTTAAAAAATTCACTTAATTTTCTAGTAGTCATTGTCGAAAATATTATCGGTTACCAAACTTATGAAATTTCGAACACATTTGGGATAAAATTCTTATTTTACCCTTGAAACTTTTAGACCCAATTTTAGGATCTGACAACTTGTTCTCACCAACAATTTATTATTATTATTCATTAATATTATTATTGTTATCATTTTATTTTGCTAAGAATTATGGTATAGGATAATTATTTTTAATTACATCACTTAGGATCCATGTTTTTTTATTAATGGTATTTACTATCGTTAATGATTTAAAATTATATTAACGTTTGACATTTATTAGTGTTAATTAATTAGGATGATATTTGTATTTTAAGTTATTTAAACAAGTTATTTATTATTTAAAGATTATAGATTTATTTTCCGCTACTAAAATTAATGATAGTTTTAAATTCATAAAATCGAGATAATCACTTGTATAAAACAAGTTTAGTATTGAAAATTGATTTGTAAAAAGATCGAGCCACCTCGATGACGAATGAGATCTCTTCGGCTCGAGTTTACCATCTAAGCCGGGTTAAAGAGGTTACACTAAATGAGATACTTGTTGCTCGTAGAAGAGATCTAAGAAAAAGTGGCCTTGCATTTGTTAATAGAGGAAAGGAAGTAATGAAGAGTCTCACTATGTTTGTAAAAGAATCAATAAAAGGTGATGCAAGTTCTAGCAAAGATGATGAAGGTGCTGCAAGAGTCCCGACGAACTTATCGTTATGGTGGCCATTGAGTTTTCATCTATGATCTTACACCGATTCTCTATCCTATCATATTACTTCATGATGTCATGGCATCTTTCATCCATAATCTTACTCATCATACCTGGCTATCATAGCATCTTTCATCTATGTTCTTACACTGATTTCCATATACCTTTTACCTTGCTACCATGACGTCCTTCGTCCTCGGTCTTACGCCATTACCATTTATCTCGTACCATACAGTCATGGCATCTTTCATCCATGGTCTTACATTACGTATTACATACTAGACTGCCATCACCTCTTCCATCTATAGTCTTATGGCATATACCATCGTCACGATGTCGCCTTGAAAAACCAGTCGATACCATCTTCACGGTAAATATCATTCTATAATTTCCCTTCTCGAATCCTTCTCCCATTACCTCCTTAACACCACTTAACATTGATGTCCGAACACCACAGTGTTTACTCTGCAAGGTTCAAAGCTTCGCTTGAGGCGATATCTAATAGGTTCTCTCCCTATTCCCTTCCTAACTTCATTTAACCCTTAAGGTTTCTCATAATCATGCAAAGCATGCTCATATCATCATCATTCATGCTTATGCATCCATGGCATGCCTAAAAAAGGTAAACCATAATAGTGGGTTTAGAGTTTGGAACTCACCTGAATCATTACCGTTTCCATGGTTTATCCCTTTTTCTCGAGCATCGGAGGTTTATCCTCCAAGTAGTAGCTTACAACAAAAAATAACCATGGGTTATACTTCACATTCTTAACTTAAAACCTATTTTCCATAATCAAAATAGTTTTGATGTTCATAAACTTTACCTTATGTACACAAAAGGGTTAAGAACCTTACCTGCTTTTTGGTTTCCCTATTTTTCATCTTCATCCTCATTAAGTCTTCTCGGTACAGAGTCTTCCATGGTTACTCTTCCTTAAGCTATTGAAGGTAATGAAGAATGGGATATATGAAACTAAGTTCAGGAGGAAATCAACCGTAAGAGCCATTTCCCAGCTTTTTATAACCCCTCCTACACTTATTCCAACATTATGAGAACCGTACATTCTCAATCAGTATGTCTCCCATTAAGAAACTAACGGGTTCCATTCTAACCGAACCAGATTTGGTTCCTTACTATTTCTAATTCAGTTTCCATCTTTCTCTTTTCTTCCAAAATAGGCCACCATCTTGGGTATCTCCAAATTTAGTCCCTTAATTATTCTTAATTTTTTAAGTTACTAGAAATTTGGGTGTTACAAATAATACGTCCATCCACCACATCAGGGGCTCTATAGAGACAAACAATACTCATGATCCACAATAGATGTTGGATCCCGATTTAATCAATAGTGATCTTCGTACAATCAATTATCTCTCATATCCTTTACAAGCACGCATATAATCCTATTGGCATGTCAATCATATCTTACCCTTTATTATGTTAACTCGGGCATATTTAACATATATAACCATTTCTTTACAAATTAGTCCATATCTCATCTTTTATACTAAATTGCAAACAATTCAAATTTCAATCAAACATACACATATTCATAATTCAAATGCATAATAATATAAATACAATCATATCATATGAACTTACTTGGAAAATTCAACAATTAAGTTGAAACTTTAAGGACTATTCATCAATTTTGTCTTTTCCCCAACTATTTCCAATTTGACCCAATTCTTAATCTATACAATTATTGAATTAAATTTATCAATGCTAAGAGGTTTGTTATTGGTTAATCATTTATTCTTTACTGATGATAGCTTATTATTTGGGAATGCATCTAAGATAAGAGCTGAGAATGTTCAAAAAAATCATCTCTACATATGAGTTGGCTTTAGGCCAGAAGGTTAACTTTGAAAAGATTTATTTTTTTTGGGTTTAACGTGGTTGCTTGTGATAAAGACATGGTTTCCTCAATCTTAGGTGTCCAAGTTTCTTCAAGTCCAAAAAAATACCTTGGTCTCCCTATGATGGTAGGCCGTAGCCAGAACAGAGATTTCACGCACTATGTTGATAGGTTTCGTAAAAGAATTGAGAGTTGGAATTTTTTATTTCTATCTATGGTAGGAAAGGAGACTAATCAAATCGGTCTCACAAACACTACCGGTATATGTAATGCAATGCTTCCTCTTTCCTAAATCGTTATAAACTAAATTAGAAAACGTACTTAATCGTTTTTTGTGACGAAATACAAAATCTATAAAAGGAATCCATTAGAGCTCTTGGAAAGACCTTTTCATTCCTAATTCAGAAGAGGGATTGGGTTTTCGCGACTTGAAAATGTTTAATATAGTGTTGCTAGCTAAGCAATGTTGGCGCATTTGGACTCAGCCAGAATGTCTGTTAACGAAGGTTT
The DNA here is from genome assembly GCA_039519145.1 of Kokia cookei. NCBI lineage: Eukaryota > Viridiplantae > Streptophyta > Magnoliopsida > Malvales > Malvaceae > Kokia > Kokia cookei. Next base: position 31,056,069 of record CM076907.1, on the reverse strand, counting down.
TAAAGTCTCGTTATTACCCACACACGAATTTTCTAAATAGTATGATGGGTTCTTACCCGTCCATTACCTAGAGAAGCATGCTGGCGACACGCAAATTATTAGAAAGGGGTTTGGGTTGAAGGATTGGTGACGGTGGAAGTGTAAATATATTGAATGATCAGTGGATTCCTGGAGCTGTAGATGGTAGAATAAAATATCAGTATATCAATACTAAATACACCATGGTGTGGGATTTATTGACTTTTCAAGGTACTTGGAATGAGAAAGCCATAAACGAGGTAGCAATCGAACATCAGGTCTAAGATATCTTATCTATTCCAATGGCTCGATCAAAATCTCATGATACCAAGTATTGGCGTGCAGACTAATCGAAAGAATACACAATTAAAAGTGGGTACAGACTCTTACTATTTGGAAATATTCCTAATCTCAATCGGCCTAATGAAACACATGAAACTTCTGAAGCAAACTTTTTTACAAAGTTATGGGATTTTCATCTGTTGAAGCAAACTTTTTTACAAAGTTATGGGATTTTCGTCTCCCCCAAAAAATCAAAATATACCTATGGAAAACATACAAGGACTATCTTCCTACATATGAGAATTTGATAAAAAGACACCTCCACAGTCCTGACGGTTGGTGCAACGCCGACTTGGATTCAGTGGATCACATTCTTCATTTCTATCCATTTATGGTTCAGGTGCTGGACTCTCTAAAAATTAGTCGTTCACCTACATCATCACACTCAGATCAGAAACAATGGTTAGCAGAATCGTTCCAATTGGGTAACGATTTGAACAGAAAGCTTCTGGCAGTTTTTATTTGGTCGATGTGGTTCTTCAAAAATCGGCTTATGCATGACGGATCTAGACAATCAATGCAAGAATTAATTGGGTTCATCACATGATATATCATTGAGCTTCACTCTTTATTTTAGAAATCAAACGATGGTTATAAGCCCAATAAAGATTACTTGAAACCACTTAGGATGGGTTTCATGAAAGTTAACTTTGATTCTTCATATGATGCTTAAAGCAAAAAATCTATTTCAAGAATCCTAATAAGGAATGATGCAAGTATGATAATAGAGGCTTGTACTTACCCTCATATTCATGTTGCATATCCTTTTGTGGTTGAAGCTTGGGCATGCGAAAGGGCAATCTCGTTTGCGAAAGAGGTCGGGTTCTGAAGAATCAAAGTTAAAGGAGATTCCCTCATAGTCATTAAAAAGATCAAATCAGATTTAACAGATAGATCGTCTCTTTGCTCGATTATATAAAAAATACAGAGGAAAATGGGTATGTTTGAATCTATCATCTTTAACCATGTTAGGCGAGAATCAAAGGAGGCCGCTCATAGTATGGTAAAGGAAGGTCACCGGTTGTAGGAGATTCGGTACTGGATGGAAGAAGCCCCGACGATGATGGAGAGAGTGACTGATGAAGACAGATCGAAGCTCCTTTATGCCCGCTCTTGATGATTTTTTTGTTTTTTTTTTTGCTTTGGTAGATCAGAAATATTTCCATCTTTCACTTCGATTTTAACCAAGTTTCACTCTCCTTCATTATCTTTACTGAAGTTTCTTATTTGTTGATACATGGAGAGTTTGTTGGTTTCATGGCCCTTGGTTTTCTAAAAGGTTCCTTGGTTTTTTCGGTTTTTCTTTTCTTGGCTTTAGGGTTTTTAGTTTATTTATTTGGCTTGTTTTATTGCTTTAATGATTTTAGTACTTTATTTATGTTTACCGAGGATATGTCTAAACTTTTATTATCTTCTAGATAAATGGAACCAACTGTTTATTCAAAAAAAAAATATCAATGCTAATCATTTTATAACATCCCTTAATATGCATGAATCAAATTCATTTTATTTTTTAAAGCTCCTAAAATTTTTTATTTTATTCAATTTAGTCCTTAAAACCAAAATTGCAATATCTTTCAAATTTGAGATTCAATTTCGAAACCAATCTCAATTACATCTTTTTAGGACCCTCTATTATCTATAATTATAGAAACCTCGCACCAAATATTCAATTTATGAACTTTGGTCCTTTTTGACTAAACTAACAATTTGCAATTTACAATCTAGTCATTTTTTCACTTTTAAGCTTAAAATCTGACAATTTAGTACCAATTCCTTCACGAAATCATAAATGAAAAACTTTAATAGTTTTGCAAATTAATATATGAGCTAAGCTAAATTAAACTCCAATGATCTCAAAAACATAAAGTTCCCGAAAAAAAAAAAAACTTGAAAACACATATTAATTGAGGACCGAATAACTTGAAACTTAAAACGATGGCTTCCAGGTTTTCTTTGTTGTTTCGGTCAAAGAAGGAATGAAGAAAGAATATTTTTTTTATCATATTTTAACTTATATACTGTAATTAAAGTTAATTAACCTTAATTAATTAAATTAAACCTTGTTTATTTAACCTTATTATTAACAAAATTGGTGGATTCCTATTGTCATCCACCACCTTTGGATATATTACTGGTCCAATTGTTCATTTGATCCTTCGGTTAATTAAAAATCGATAACGATAATTTTTTTTAACTTTTATAATTTAATCTTTATACTTTAATTAACTTCAATTTGACAAATTTGAAGGACCAAACTTTAATAAACTTTAATACTAATTTCGTAAATATAAATTAATATTTACAAACTCGAACATCGAAAATGAAGTTTCAAAACTACTATTTTCGACACACTAAAAGCATATTGTTACACTTGACCTCCTACCACCTTGCAGTTAAAGGAAATTACCAGCTCCATCAAAACGGTAGGCCCTTAATAGAGGTGCCCATGAACCAGATTGGGTCGGGTCCAAGTATGATTTAACATGCTTCATGTTTGACCAAGTCCGGCTCGACCCGAAATTTAGGCCTAAAATTTTTTCCAAACCTGTCGATATTTACAAAAGACTAACCCAAGCCCATTTTAGGTCCGCCCATATTTTTTTTAATTTTTTTTAAAAATATTTATATTATAATATTTTAATATTTAATAAATTTATATATTTTTTATTTATTGAAAATTTTTATATAGTCATTTTAACATTATTTTAATGTTTATATTAGAGTAGTATTCTATATTTAGTATAAATTTATTTTTTTAATGTGCTCTAAATTACATAATATATAGTATTATAAACTTAAAAATGATCGGATCAGGCTCGAGCCTTGAATGTTCAAGCCTGAGCTCAACCCATATTTTAAATGGACTTAATTGTTTTGCCCAAACCCATTTTTTAGTTTAATATTTTTATCTAAATTCTATTAAATTTCGAGCGAATCTTTAAGTCTAGACGGATAATCCGACCATAAATAGGTCTAGCCTTGAATCACCAACGTTGGATGGATCATCATCTCTCTGATGAACCTTCTTGGTCACTCTCCAATTATCCTTGCGTATTTTCTTCGTCTTCTACTTTTATTGCAATTGAAGGAAAAGATTGATTACTGTAAGTTTTTAAATTCACTTTAATAAATATTTGTTTTTAAAATTTCTCTGAATTTTTTTATTAAAATACTCCAACACCTTATCCAAGGGCAAATTCGCTTGTGAGGGGGCATTGGTCTCCTTAAAATAAAATAAAAAAAATTCTTTTAAAATTTTAAATTAATAAAAATAAAATTACACTTTAATTCTCTTTAAAATAATAAAATTTTAATTTAATTTTTTAAAAATTATATTTTTATTATGATAAAAATTACAATTTAATTTCAACCAAAAAGATATTTTTGGTTTAACCCTTAACTTTATCTATATTCTATATCACTATCTTTTTTAGCTCTTGGTCCCTAAGTTACAATAGGGCACTTGAAATGGGAATATTTTTCCTTTTAATCACTATATGAAAAATAAATTGAAAATTGAGATATCTGATATATTACCTCCCAATCATGATATGTTTCTTCGAATTCAAACACTTTTTTTTCCCTTTTGAAAACAAGGTAGAAAATATTATTTTTATTTCAATTTGCTATCTTAATAAGGTAAATTACAGTTATATGGTAAAAGAATATAGGAAAATAAAGTTGGGGAAGAGCTTGAAAGGTAGAAGAAGAAGAACCCAACAAGTGATTTCAATAAAAAAGATGATGTTGTTTATTTTAAGGGTCTCGAGTTCGAGCACCTGTGTGTACAAGGTGTATGTGAGTTGTTAAAGTGTTAAGAAAGTATGAACAGATATTATCATATTACACCAATATACTCAAAAAAAATACTACATGCTTATCCTCGTTGAAAAGAAATAAAATTGGTAAGAAAAAAATTAGAAGATTTTTACCATTTTTGTTTAGTTAAACCATATGATTTATTATAAATTACCTCTTTTTCAGTTATAAATAAATAGATTAATATAATATTTGGTATTTGAGCTTAACACTTTTTCCTAATTTTAATACCTAAACCTTTTTTGAGCCCAATTTGATACTTGAACTTGACATCTTTTCCTAATTTGGTACCTAAGCTTTTTTTAGATTCAATTTGGTACTTAAAATTATTAAATATTATAAAAATTACGCAAAACAATAACAACATTGATTTTTTTTGTAATGCTACAAAAATATTGTCAAGTTAGAAAAAAATTATGTTAAAAGTAAGTATTGAGCTATGCTTAATGAATTAATTTTAAAAAATTAGATACCAAATAAGGGAAAAAAAGTCAAATTCAGATATCAAATTGGATCCAAAAAGTTTAATTACCAACTTAAAAAAAAAAAAGTCAATTTTATATACCCAATTAAGAAAAAGTGTCAAGTTCAAAAATCAAATGTTATATTAAACCTAAATAAAAATTAACATTATGTTTAAATTGGGAAGAGAAAAAAAAAGTAAAACAAGGGAAAAAAAAAACTTTCCTTGTTTGGAATATATAAATTTGAGTATTTCTTCTTTTTTTTTTTTGAAGTAATTATTTTATGAAAGTGTTATAATTGGATTACATGATTTTATGAAAGTGGAATTCATTGCAAGAATCTTTCCACTACATTGCTCTATATTACATTCCTTTTCTTTACTTCATCTTCCTTTTCTTTGCTATATCTTTTCTTTGTTACTTTTTTTTATCCAAACATATTCCATTACAAAATTCAAAAATTTCGTTTCATTTATTTAGGAACATAAAATATTGAATTTTTATTACTAAATAAAAATTTGGATAAATTACATCACAAGTCAAGTAATTATAGGTTTTTTTCAATCACCCAATTATTTTTTCTTTTAAATTGGTCACTCAATTATGAATTTTTTTGAGAACTTAGAGGATGGGCCACGATGAGGGTTAATTTTCAACCAAATTGAAATAATTTGTAATGTTGAGGATTAATCTTTTTAAAAATTTACTGTTAAATTGACACAATATGTAAAAATTAAGAGTTAAATTTGTTATTATACCAATTTTTAAGCTACCATCTAATCCCCTCATTAAATAGAGGTCATGGGTCGGGTCAAAGCATGATATTATCATATTTTATGCTTATCCAAATCCTATCTGGCTCAAAATTGAGGTTTAAAATTTTGCCCAAACCCGTCCATATTTACAAAGATTTACTCAAACCCATTTTAGACCCGTCTATATTATTTTTTTAATTTTTTAAAAAAATATTTTTTTATTTTATTTTAATATTTAATAATTTTATACATTTTTTATTTATTGAATTTTTTTATATAGTCATTTTAACATTATTTTGAAGTTTTCATTAGAGTAATATTATATATTTTGTATAGGTTTTTTTTTTTTTTTTAATGTGTTCTAAATCACATAATATATAAAAGTAACATAATATAAAATAGGCATAATGACAAAATTAGCCCCTAACATTTGGGTATTTGGTCACTTTGGCCCTTAAGTTTTTTTGGCTCACTTTCATACGTAGTCTTTGTTTTTTGGTTAAATTAGTTATTTTTTAACGGTCTTGCTAACGTGACCGTTAATTAACTAACGGTGCTGACATGGCAATTTTTTTCTACCTAGGCAAGTTCACGTATGTAACTGCTGATGTAACACTATTTTGTTTTATATGTCATGTCAGTAAATAATTTTAAAATTATTAAAATTATTTTTTAAAATATAAAATTATTTAAAAATTTTTAAAATTATGATCACCATCCTGTTCTTTTTGGGGTTTTTTTTCCTCCCCCTATGCCGAGAAATTGCTCAGAAATAAACATTCTAGCCACTCTATATTCAAACAAGAAAAGCATCAAAGTGTACCAAATATTACATTGAAGAACAACTATTTGCACCATTAAACTCCCTAAAAAATCCCCATACATTCCTTTAAGTAAAGGAATACCCATAACCAAAGTGTTTGGAAGAGTAGAAAGTGAAAAAAGGGTAATGGTCCATCCCGACCAACCTCTTTTACTAACCTTGGTCCAAACAGCAAGTACTGCAAGAACTATAAGATTTTGAAGTGTATTAGCAGCTATGAAACGAAAGTCCATAGAATAAAGGTCATTAGAAGCGATAAAGTGAAAAGAAAGGAGAGGGATAGCAAAGAGAGTTTGGGTGTTTCGTTCATCCCAAAAATCTGTTTTCCAAACCGTTTTGCCTAGAGCAGATTGGAGTTCATTGGAGTCAATCTTGGGTAAAACTCATTCCTTTTTGTCGTGTTGAACGTCAAGCAACCTATCGAAACAACTCCGATAAACAATCACCAAAGAAGGAAAATAAGGGGAAGGGGAAGGGGAAAAAAACTAGAAAAAGAACAGGATGATGATTATAATTTTAAATAATTGTAATTATTTTATATTTTAAAAATATTTTTAAATTAATTTTAATAATTTTAATAATTTTAAAAAATAATTTTAATAATTTTAAAATTATTTGTTGATGTGGCATATAAGACAAAATAGTGTCACATCAGCAGCTGCATATGTGGACTTGTTTAGGTGAAAAAAAATTTATCACGTCAGCACCGTTAGTCAACTAACGGCCACGTCAGAAAGACTATTAAAAAATAACCAATTTGACCAAAAAAAACGAAGATTATGTATGAAAGTGAGTAAAAAAAAAAACCTTAAGGGACAAAGTGATCAAACATCCAAAGTTAGGAGCTAATTTTGTCATTATGCCTATAAAGTATTATAAACTTAAAATGAGTTCGGTCGGGTCGGGTTGGGTCGGGTTCGGGGCTTGAATGTTCAAATTCGAATCTAATCTATATTTTAAATAGGCTTAATTTTTTATCTAAACCTATTTTTCGATCATAAGATTTTACCCAAATTCTCTTAAAATTTGAGTAAATAAGCCGACACATAAATAGGTTTATATGTGACCGATAAAAAAAATCGTAATTGAATAAAAAAAACTCATAATTGATTGAATTATGCTGTAATTTACCCTAAGAATTCAGCAGTCATGAGAAGGAAGTGATGAGTATAGTGGGAAGAGTGAGTGTGTAAGTTAGTAGGTGTTTGCATGTGTAAGGGGGCAAAATTGAAAAAGGAAAAAGGAAAGCGACAATTTGTCATTTTATTGCTCTCTCCCTCCATACAAAGTGTCGGCAGAGGTGCTGTTCTCCATTGTTCTCTTCCTTCTTATGAGGGTTTTTTAAGTAACAAATATTAGGATTGAATCCAAAGGACATGACTGAATCAATCATGAGTTACAGTTCGTAATGGATTGGAAGCTCCCTTTTCATTCGGCCATTGAAATTTTTGGATGTTTGTTGAAATGTTGATTTCGAGACCTTGACGTGTGTGACATACCTAAGTATCCCCATCACTTTATGGTCCACTTTGCTGTTTTTTCAACTTTTATATTAATTTTTGTGTGTATATTTGGTTTTATGGTGGTCAAAAGACAACCCAAATTTGAGGAAAGTGAATTATTTGAGAAAAAGTTGAAATTGTTGAAACACCAAATAATCCAACACTATCCAGCCTGTTTAATTGTCCTTGAAACACCAAATCTTCACCTTCTTTCTTCATTTAGCTCCGTTTCAACCAAACATAGGGTTAAGAAAGGGCAAGGAGGATGTGATGAAAGATGAATGGCATGGTTAAATTAGTTGTGGGAGGGGATTTGTAAGTTCGAAATGTTCCTCTTGCGGACTCATCATTGAAGGTATTGGGGGGTGGAAGAATGGGATCTCATTCTCTTTCCACATGGCCATAGGGTTGTAAATATAGTTTAAGATGCAAGGCACTGAGATGGAGATGGAGATTGATAAAGACATGATGGAAGGCCCACCCACATGCTTCATTGCATGTGCCCACCAATTGCATCTTCACAACCCACCCCCCCACCCACCCACCCCCCCAAGAAAAGAAAACCTCAACCAATGACACTTCCAATGCACCATGACGTTGCACTTCCGTTATAGGAGCAAACTAAAAAATATATGTTAAAGTAACTCGAATTAAATTAGTTGTTTTTAGAATGGACTAAAAATGTATTTTCTTTTATTTAATTAAAGAGATAAAAGGAATTGAAATATATTATTAATTTTAGGGTAAAGCACTCAAATAATTACTCAATTATTAGTATGTTTTTAATTGTGTCGTTCGATTTTAAAAAGTTATAGAATGATCACTCGAGTTATCGAAAAATATTTGAGTCTATTTTTGTTAAATTAAATATAGGAGAGTGGCGTGGACATTAAATACAAAAACACAGCCCGATGTCGATTTTTTCAAATCTCGACATGTTTGGAAGTCAGGATCTGTATAATTGAAAGGAGTAAGATCTTCAAAATATACAAACATATAATCTTTTGTTCTTCGTAAATATTTGAGTATATGCTTAACTACTTGTCAGTTTCTTGGACTAGGATTCGTCAGATATCGGCTCATCAATCTTACTACGAAACAAATATTCGGATGTTTGCATAATATAACATACATGAAACTTCCTAGTGCCGAAGCATAATGAACCTTTCTCATATGCTCTCTTTCTTCTGTTGTATTGGGGTAGTCCTCTAAAGAAAGATGAAAGTATGATATAGAGGGTTGTGTTCCCTTTTTCAAGTGTCGTGTAGGGGTCGTGCATTCCGTTCTACCACCATAACCCAATTTTTCGGTATTCTGCCTTTTGCGGTTGAAATCTAAGGTTGAGACGGATGAGCGTCTTCCCATCGATGATTCTTGGATATCATAATGGAATCTTCCTAACAAAGTGGTGAATCCACCACACAACTGTGTCGTTCGACTATTGGCATTTTCAACCGTCTTGGCCTCTCGAATAGGAACAGACATCGATGTCCGAAAGCCTTCATCTGGCAATGAAAATTCCACATATAACTTGAGAAACGATGATCCACTGTCAATATGCGTCTGCACTATTGCCTCTAAGCCCCTAGCACCTTTTATATCGAAAGCGTCATATCTGACGGAGTCGACCGAAGCACAAAATCTATACTTAAGAGACGATCCTCTCATCTGGTTAGATCCGACGATTTGTCACTTAATTCTTTTCCGGAGTGCTGGCAACTGTATGTTCTAGTTAAATGTCAACCATGCTATGTTCTCCGATTAAAAAAAAAAAAAATTACGTCATTCTCGGTGTCATTGGTATCACACAAAAAGCCATTCCAGCTGAAAAAAATTTTCTGCATTTCGTCATAAATCGATCTATTCTCGTAAATATTCCGAAAATAAACCTAAATTTGCATGTATTAAAAGTCGTATAATTGCTCCTTTCTTTCTTTTTCCTTTTTGGTATTATGCAGATTTGCATGTATGTAAGGTGCAATATAGAAAGAAGAAATAGACAAGCGAGTGGTGGGGATAAACTGTGGTGTTGGGGCATGTGCTTAGGCATGTGGGTTGTTGGATTTTGTTTTTAAAATTAAATTACAACCAGGGAAACCAGTGCTCCGTTCTCCTTCAAAGATTTTTGTTCTTCATCAAATCTTCCTTTCATCTTTTTCTTTGGAACTCCTTTGTGTTTACTCTTGTTGTTGCCTCTTTGTTTCATACCATTTGCCATTTGCCATTTGCCACCCACAAACTTTGTAATGGACAATATGGTATCTCAAGTAATCATTCATACTTACATATATATATATTAAACTCAATCTTCTTCTATTCTTATTTTCCCTTTTTCTTTCCTCCAAAATCATGAGGGCCACAATGTATGAACATATCTCTCATTATTAAGCAAATTCAGTCCAAAAATAAAATTATATTCACGCCATTGCAATAAAAATAAGTCACAAATGATATTGTTGGGTCAAACTTTTGGACTTTAACTTCAATTGTTTTAAATAATTTAATTAATTAAATTTTTAAAAAAAATGAAGATTACTTCATTGAAAGATTTTATAATATAATTTCCTAATCCATATTAATTTTTTTTTGAAAAATAAAAAAAAAGTAAATACTAAAAATTGAAATTTATAGGGTTTTTAGATTATTGCTTTAATATTTTAATAATATATCGATATGAAATATGATTGGCGGTCGGACAGCATTTGATTTTTGACTAAAATACCTCCAAAAACCCAACAAATTTAACATATGTTAAATATGAATACATAAATGTACTATACTTTTTTTTAAAAATATTTTTTTTTTTTTTAAAAAAAAAAACCATATCCTATTTCCATATAACAAAAATGTATGGAGATAACTAATCCAACAAAACACACGTGGCTGAAACCCCCAACTCCATTAGTCATTCAAAAACACGAAACCTAGAATTAGAATAGCTCCAATTCTGCTCAAAATTTGGAACTAAAGCTCAAACGGCATTTCATTTTTTAAAGAGATAAAAACTCAAAATGCTTCAACTCCTTCATTTTTCCAGTAAATTATAGGTAAGTTTTCATTTTCATCACTTGGTTAAAAAAGTTATAATTTGATCATTAAAATATTCAAAAAATTTCACTTGAATTACTGAACTATTAAAATCGATGTTATATAACTCTATTGGCATTGTCAACTCCTATCAAACATTCTCTTTCACTTCTTTTATAATTCAATTTTTTTTTCATAAAACGATTTTAGACATCACGAATCTACGAATCAAAATTCAAATTTTTTTTATCTGATCCTGACACTAATCATCAAATTGACTTCGATCAAATATATGTTTTTCTATTAGAGCTCTTTAGCTTAACTTTTAAAATTAAAAAAATAAACTTAACAACCGAATGAATTGAATAAATTTTTTTGGATAGTTCACTGTTTTAAATGAAAATTTTTAAATAGTTAAATAACCAAATTGTAACTTTATTTAGTTAAATAATCAAAACGAAAATCTATCCATAATTTACTGACTAATGGTTTACCAAAAAACAAACTCAACTCTAATGCTCAATAAACTAGATCATGTATGCTACTATACGAATTGAGTTTTTATAATACTAATTAAATTGAAAAATATATATTAAAATAATCAATTAAACTCATGAGCTACTAAAGTAAAGCATCAACATATTCGAAATCGATTCGTAATAAAGCTTGAAAGTGCATGACAAGTACACATTAGATCATGCTGAATTAACAAAATACAATATTTGTTCATAAATAGAGATGCACATCATCTCTTCTGGAACATTATATCATATACAACAATTGCATCTAAACAATGAATTCCAAAGTGGCCAAAAACAAGCACATGCAATTCCCAACTAGGTAAAATACTTTCTCTCTTTGTTTCTTGGCCTAAACAATCTGACTTGAATTAAAACCGACCAACGGCAAGCACGAATCTTTTAACTTAGTAACGATATTGTACAGAAAGTGATATCGAACTTACAATGAAAATCATTGACAAGAAATGGTTTCACTTTGTTTATCTGCCGGATCCTTCACTGCATCAGGGAGGCTCTTTAAGACCTGCATTTGCAATGCAATATCAAAATACTTATTAGGAAAAAAATAGTGCTATAAGTCTACATTGCTCCAACTTCAGTTTTCATTAAGTACTCATGTCCAGCACCCATGTTCGATGTATATCCGGACATGAGTATGGATAAATGACACATAAAATCTTGAACAGATTTGAACATACTAGTATTGGACACATATGAGTCCAACAAACTCTCGAGTCCAAGTAACAAAAATAGTAGCAATTGTAACAATGGTAACATAAACTGGCAATGAAGGCTGAAAATCCAAGCCTATCTACATTTATGATAGGAGAATAGAATATTATATTGAAATTGTAATATTACCTGGTATATTTGCCATGAAGCGAAAGCATCAGTTGCTGCATACTGTAGTTGCGCATTGGATAAAGGATATAACTCCCAGTTTCCCAGCCTAATTTTCTTGGGCTTCGGAAGCTGCAATACTCAAATTTCAATAAGATTTCCCAATGAAAGCATTCTGCCTCTATGCTCAAAGTCAAACCAAAACAAAATATCATGGTGGGATCTGAAAAGCTAGTACTATTTACCGAATGAGAACTAATATCATATTAGGAGTATATAAGATGAAAGACTGCTTCAGTCTTCTCCAGCTTTCAAATAGAAGAATTATATGGATACCTCTTTGCAAATAAACTCCTCTGTCAGAGCAGCAAGACTCCAGTGTCGGCGATCACTATCAAAATTTTGATTCGCTAGATCTGAAAGATCTTCCAAAGCATTAACAGATACATTATAGTCACTGAACACCTTGACAGCATCGCCATCAATTGCAACTCCAACCTGTTCATTCACAAGCATTATTTCGAAATACTATATAAACTTGATATAGAAATTCAGGAGTTTAGTTTGCCAATTAACAGATTAACTGTAAAGATATTACTTTTATGATTTCGGAGTCCTCAAGAAGAACCTGCAGACTTTCAGGTATTCCGGAATGAAAAATATGCATCACATAACAATACCGACTGTCACAACATATCTGCATCACCGCAGCCTTCCCAGGCAAAATTCCTGCAGTGTCAAAATTCCAAAGATAAACATTTATCCATGCAGTATTATATAGTGCAATTATAAACAAACTCCTTGTCCCCTTTGCGAAAGCATAAAAATGAGTATAAAGTTTCGTACTCAGAATACGAAACTCTTATACATATAATTGAATGGGATGCGAGGATGCAACCGTAGTTTTTATTCCTAAACTAGGCAGCATTTTAACCAAATCCATCCAACCAACACAATGCAGGAAAAGGTTATTATAACACTTAGATTGAAATGTTAGCAAGTAATTAGTCCCCTGTTATCGAGTTCTAATCTGCAAAGTGTCATCCCCATTTCACCTAAGTACATTACATGGACTTTTCAATAAAGATTGCCACTTCATCAATATGATACGGCACATAATATGTGTTTTACACTTCATCACAAATGTGGATACAACTTGTAATTGTTTTAGTTGGATGATGAAGGCTGGTGGTCCATCCTTTCTATGGTTCACCAAAAAAATGTATGTTAATTATGAATATAAAAGTAAAATACAAATACTCATTATATTTGGTATTGCATTATTTTCATTTATGCTTCTTTATTTAAATGTATGTTAATTATGAATATAAAAGTAAAATACAAATACTCATTATATTTGGTATTGCATTATTTTCATTTATGCTTCTTTATTTAAGACATTGTTAAAATATGCATCCACATACTTTTATCTAAACTTTAGATCCTTTTTAGCCAATTCCAAGAGTTAAAAAGAAAAACCAAGCTTGCAGACACATACAAGTGTTGGATATCAATACCAGAGTCCACACAAACCAATGTCTATAGTACCAAACAGATGACAAGTGACATGTTAGTAGAGGTGGTCAACCAAATCAGTATATTTAGCCATGAATTCTATGTACTAGTACAAATTCAATATGTGCATGTTTCAATGCCATACTAAATGCAATCTGAGAATGATCTAAATAGACCACTTCTACTAGAAAGTAGACAAGATAAGGGAAAAACATGAATATAAATAACGGTTTGCAAGCATACTACCATTTAGGTTATCACGGTTAAGAGTATTTCAATTAAAAGGAAATGATTGGTAATGGCAACAGCTACTCATGAAACATGGATGAAAGAGCTATATTGCTTTGACTCTTCATTTTACTAAAGTACATGTATCCAACGCATATTTGGACAGGAGTATAGGGATATGACCATTTGAGGATCTCCAAATCCATTAAAAACATAGGAAAAAATTGAATATATCTGTGTTGGGAACTTACCCATATCCGGCACTCACACCTAAGGCCGAGTAATATAGGTAAAGAGTGCTTAGTTTCTGCTTTAAAAGAAATTATAGCAATGCTGCTTTATGGAAGGAAGGAAAGCTCTTGTTTAAGACAAAGACGTAAGAGGACAACACCAAACACAAGAGATAAATATTTTGTTTTAAAATGCAGCATATCAGAACTACTAAACTTCAAAATTATTTTTTTTTTTAAAAAACTGCAAAAAAACACAATGCCAATTCTAGCATAAGTATTCTATCTAGAAATCATGCAATTTGATAAAAAATTCCAACTTTAAGTCTCAATTCTAAAGAATGATCAAAGATACCTTAGAGAGGTTTCATATTAACATAAGAAATTTTCACATTTATTTGTTTTCACACTTTTTTTTTTCTTAGAAAACAAACAGAAAGGATTATATGAAATGAATGTAACAAGACAAGGAGGGTAAAGGAAGCAAACCTTTCTGGAAAGAGGGCTTCCACTCAATATCAAATCCTAAAGCAACTTGACCCATTTCTTTCTTCTTAATTTCAACAATTTTTAAAAGCTCCATTGCAGCATTTTCTACCTCATCTTCCGTAAAGCTATACAAAATATGACCTCCAAATCTCAACGGCGGATATCTAAGCCTTGGATTAGCTGCCAATCAGAAAAATCAAAGGGTTTATTAGTTCATTTATTTCAATTAAAAAATGTAATCGAGAAAATGGGTAAAGTAAGGGATAGCAAATACATTGACAATGAGCGAAGGAAGACGGAAATGAAGGCGGGGGTGAGAGAATAGAATGAGGCAATTGGCGGCCGGTTTTGAGTTTATCTTGATGATGGCCGGCGGACTTGCGTTTCTTGAGAGAAGATGAAGGAGGAAGAGGAGGAGGAGGAGTGGCTTCAATGGCATCCATTAATCGGATCACGTCTTCAGTGAAATGGTCGTCCCAATCCACACTGCAACTATTGTTTTCTTTGAATTCCATTTCGATATCTGAAATGGAAGTGAGTGGCGGAATTGGAGGGAAAGAGAGCTTAGAATTCTGGATTTGGTTGAACCAGTTTGGGCTTTTAATGGCTAATAACGTTCAAAATTTGTTCATGGCGTCGGCTAGAGTAGTCGATGGGCCAGGCCGCCAGATTTCAAAAAGTTTTTGCCAGGATTTGAGCCCAGCCCACTCCAATTCGCTCAAAAAATTTAAAATAATATATTTTATATTTTATAATTAAATATAAACAAAATTATTTTAATATAATCCAGGTCGACTCGATTCGTGATGATTTTTTTGTCAAAGCCCTGAATAAATCAGGCTGGTCCAAATGAGCCTATGGCCCATGAACATATTTAGCATTGGGACGGGTTTGGGCCAAGGTCGGATCTTAAGGAACTCACCTAGGCCGAATTTTATAAGGAGCTTGCCATACAGATCGCATATCAAGATTAGGCTCGCATGCTTGACCCAAGAACTAAGCTTGCGGAATAAGTTCGCAAGTCAACGAGTCAGACTTGGTCTTTGTATTGCGAAGTTACATAAGCTCAAAATCATATAAACACATTATTAGACTAAAGCAAGGCACGTATTTATATACATGGAACTTAACTTACCTAGTGTCTTATCAATAAACAGTTTCATATCATATAAATAGTTAAATTACATCATCTTAAAGACAGAGAAAATTACTCAACAATCAACCTTGAATTTTGATTTTTTTTTTTTTTTAATTTTCTCCAAAATTTCTCTAAAAAATATTTTTATTAATAAAAAATAAAATTTAATATTTTCTCCAAAATTTGTTCTTGTTATATTGCATTGCAATTAAGATATTATTTGATAAATTAAAAAAATACAAAAAAATTTAAATGTTGAAAAGATCATTATTAAATTTAAATTATAAAATTTGTTTGATATATTATTTTTATCAAATAATATAATATACAAGTTTTATGAAAAAAATAGTGATAATTTTATTTACATAAAATTGAATTATAACATGGAAAAAAGTTTAAGCATAAAATAGATATTAATTTTATCTTTTGAATATAAAAATAATCAATATAATTAAATTTTAATTTAGAAAAACTTTACACACTCCTAATTCTACTTAATGGAATATATTATGCCATATGTTGTTCCCAACATTAAAATTTAAATAAAATATATAAATATTTTAATAATAAAAATTTAGCATTTCTAATTTTATTTATATAAATAGAGTTATAACATGGAAAATGATCTAAGAATTAGAGATTTTTTTTATCTTTTAAATAAAAAATATTTTAATATAGAAAATATATTTACAAAGTCCTAATTCTGCTTAACCGATCTTCTACCAAATGTTAATCCTAATTTACATTAAAATTTAAAAATAAAATTATGTTAATAATAAATATTAAATTAAATTTTAATTTAGTATGAAAATAAGTCTAAACTGAGCATACAGATTGATTTGAATTAATTATCACTTAATTTATATATCAATTAAAATTTAACTTTAGCTTTATAAACAACCTTTAGTAGTTACAGAAATTCAATCAAATAACATATAAGAAAAATCATTAATAAAAAGAATTAATATGTGAAATCAACTTTTTTAGTAAGAATGGAAAGAAGTAGGATGGATTAAAGGAAACAAATTAGGGTTGATAAAAGGTGAAATTATCATTCTCATTAATAGGTAAATTAATCTGTTTTATTAGACATTCTAATCTTAGTTCTATATAAAATAGTAAATAATTACTCACCAAAAAAAGCATAGTGAATTTTTTTTTTTTGTTTCGGAAAAAAAAAGTTAAATAAATTTTAAATTTAGAATATTACAGCCGTAAGCCTTCTTTACTATTAATTGTTAGAAGTCCAACATTATAACAGCGTGACAAAGATAGAACAGCAACAAAATTAGTAAACAAAGTTTATGGAGCAGGTGAATAATTTTTCCTCTTTTTATTTTCCAGAGTTTGGGATGTTCAATCAAACTTTTCTACCAACAAAAATGAATACATAAAATTAGGACATACGTTTTTATGCAATCTCTTATAAAGACAGAACAGCAACAACTTGAAAATTATCATATATCAATTTCACCAGACACTTAAAACCCTACGTGGAAGGCATTTGCATCCTTCTCTTTTCCCTTTCACTCATAAGATATCAAATGGGGGCAACCCAAAAAGTGGCAGATGCTGATAGTAACATCAATTAGATCTAATCCTTGTACTTCATTTCAGACATCTTGAAGCCAGGCATATCGAATGAGGATGCGAACTTCTCAACATCAGCCTTCAGCTCTTGGATCTCCTTATTGTTGTCCAACCCTTTGTTGAAGTCCTTCAAGAGCTTACCATATTGCTTTTGGATGTTCAAAGTGATTGTCACCGCTCGGTGGAGGAACTCGCCTATCTGTTCAAAGTCCTTCTCAACCAAACCCCGTGAAGTCATGGCAGGTGTACCTGTCATGCATACACAACTCGCATCAAATGACTGTATGAGATAAAAATTTGACCAAACTAGCAAGTGTTAGGTAATCTCTCACTAGCAAAGGATTCATTCTGGTATGCTAACTTACCAATTCGTACACCTCCCGGAGCCAAGGCACTGCTGTCACCAAAAACAGCGTTCTTGTTAACAGTGATGTTGCAGAGGTCACAAAGCTTCTCAACCTTGTTGCCTGTAAGGACAATGATAGAAAAAAATAATAATTCATCAAAGGCAATTGTTCAACAACGTTGAGGCCAAGTAATTCAACCACCATACCAGTCAATCCAAGAGGTCGGAGATCCCAAAGAACAAGGTGGTTCTCAGTTCCACTAGTAACAAGCTGGTATCCCTTGCCCATCAGGTACTTTCCAAGGGCAACTGCATTGGCCTTCACTTGTTTCGCATATGCCTTGAACCCAGGTGTCATGGTCTGTTTCAAGGCAACAGCCAGGGCACCAATCTGGTGATTGTGAGGACCACCCTGAAGGGAAGGGAAAACTGCAAAGTTGATCTTGTCTTCAAAGTCATACACTGCATCTTCAGGTTGGCCCTTCTTTGGTGGCTTTGGTCCCTTGCGGTAGAAAATCATACCAGCCCTAGGACCCCTCAAGCTCTTGTGGGTGGTGGTTGTGACAATGTCACAGAACTCAAAAGGGTTGTTTGCCTCCTGCTCGAACAATAGAATCCATAAAAATTAATGACTTGAAATTTAGTTAGTGCACAAAGGAATCTAACAGCATTAAAAAAATTGATGGGGAATCATATTTAGATCCACTCAAATCCCCATTATTACTGCCAAAAGCATTATTAGAAACGAATTCCGACTGAACCACATTAAGATTTCTCAGATTTGGTTTATGTTTTAATGATAAAGCACTTCATTTCTCAAATAGATTCGACTATTAGATCTGCAAGATAGCTTAAACTTTTCACACACTAAAATGCACTGCATGTATGCATTAAAAGACAAGAGAATGAAGCCATAGACAGACCTTGAATTTTTTTTATAAACTAAGATTAATTTAATGCAAAATGTAGTCGCATCAAAACCCCAAATCCAGAAGCTAAAGATTATACTAGATCACACAAACCCCAGATCCAATCCATAAAAATTTTAAAAACATATAAGCAAATGAAATCCCAAATAAAAAACCCAGATCTCAAAGCCACCAATCAATAACATGTAAGATTAAAGAAAAACAAAACAAGATCCAACTAAAATTACATACCTGAGCAGCAACGAGGCCACTAATGTGAGCCATATCACACAACAAGAGAGCACCACACTTATCAGCAACGGCCCTGAACCTAGAGTAATCCCAGTCCCTAGGATACGCACTTCCACCGCAAATGATAAGCTTAGGCCTGAAATCCAACGCCTTCTCTTCCAACTTATCGTAGTCAATGTACCCCGTAGTGGAGTTCACCTTGTAAGGCAAACTCTCAAAGTAAATAGAAGTAGCAGAAATCTTCTTCCCACCGGAGGTATAATAACCATGAGTCAAATGACCGCCTGAAGGCAAATCGAGTCCCATGATCCTATCATGAGGCTGGAGAACGGCCGTGTAAGCGGCGAAGTTAGCCGGGGAACCGGAGTAAGGCTGGACATTGACACCCCATTTGGTAGGGTCTAGGTGGAAAGCCTGGATAGCGCGAGATCTGCAGAGGTTCTCGATCTCATCAATGAATTCGTTTCCACCGTAGTAACGGTTACCAGGCATGCCCTCGGAGTATTTGTTGGTGAGGGCACTGCCGAGGGCTTCGATGACTGCGAAGGAAGTGAAGTTCTCGGAAGCGATGAGCTCGATGCCGCGGCATTGGCGACGCTTCTCTTTCTCGATGAGGTCATGGATTTCGGGATCGACAGAGTCGAGGGAGGAATTACCCCAACTGTTCACTGGATCCATTGGATTTCAGAGAAGATGGAGAAATTGAAGGGAATTGGTAATGGGGGAAAAATGGTGAAGACGGATCGGGAAGTGTTTGAAGCTCTGCCTATAAAAGAGTGTGATGAAGATATGAGAGTACCATTATACCCTTTTCTTTTCCGTCATTTTACTATATTTTAGTGGCCCGCTCTTGGTTGGTTGGTGATGGTTAAAAGGATTTTTTTTATTATAATTATTCAGGGATAATGTCAAATTTGGTACCTATACTTTTATAAAAATTTTATGTGTTGAATTTTTATTGGTTGGTATAGTAATGCATTAACGGTGTTAACACCAGGTATCATAATAAAACATATAGTGATACTTCAGGTACTACATTGGACATTTTCATAGTACATGTACCATATTAGATATTTTATAAAAATATAGGTACCAAATGTGATATTCTCCCTAATTATTTATTAGATGTTTATGATTAAAATATTTTGATAAAATTTGAGATTTAATCCATGTACTTAAAAAGTTAAAAACTTTCAACTATTTTAATTTAACATCTTAGTCCAAATATAAAAATAGTAAAAATATTTATAAAAAATATTATCGAATTAACATATTGATTAAAGTGTCATATTAATCCAATTATTAAATTTAGATTATAAGTGAACGAAAATATTTTCTATTAAAAAAATATATTCATATAGACATGTTAACAAATTATTATTAATGGAGTGGTTAGGGTCTTTTATATGTACTATTGGTTTTAGGTTTGATCTCAAATTATGTTTTTCAAATGTTTTATTTAAAAATTATATAAAAACATGAAAAGATGAAAATAGTTTTATAATAAAATTAATTGTCATTTAAGATAAGGATATTTTAATATTTTCTTAATTAAGTTTATGTCAATTTGACTCGTGATATTAATTCAACCAGACATTTTATATATAGTATAAATAGTAAGTATTTTTATAAAAAAAAAATTGTCAATTTAGCATGTTGATTAAAGGTGGATTTGGATGGACGGTATGTTTACGTATTATTAGTGTAAAAACAGCGGTGGTGATGAGATTAGATACTGAGTAATACTGTAGCGTGAGACAAAAAATAAACTAAATGTATCGCACTGCACTATCCATCCAAACTCACCTTAAGTTGTCATCATGCGATATGTCATGATTAACGGAAAAATAAGCATAGTTGAAATTTTAGAATAGAAATTACCAATGATGGTAATGATTAGTCTAAATTTTTTAAATAGAAAAGGTAATATGATTGAATTTTTAATTTTAGAAGTACACAAAGATTTAAGGTCATTTCTTCAATTTGCTCTTTATTTCTAAGTTCCTAGTATTCGCAATAGCTTCATCGATGTTACCTACCAAATAAAAGGCATGTTCAAGAAGACCATCTAATTCTCCGAAAAGGATTGTTTATGCTAGACCAACATATTTTCTCAGGAAACTGATAAATACTTCCTCTACGAAAAAGGGTTGTGATAAGAAAAACACTCGAACACATGTCCTTATAGTTGTTGCAATAACAACAATGCCAACTAAGTAAAGGCTCAATCAATAATATTTGTGCTTTAATTTGATATAATTTGATTCATATATTTTTTTATAATATCATTAGTTAGTTCAAATAATTGACAGCCTTAATTATTTCGATTAAAATTTTTAGGTCACTTTTTTTCTCAAAATATTCATTCCAACTTATCATGTTGAAATAAATTTTTTTAGTTATAAAAGATGTTTTTTTTTAAAAACACATGTTGAAGCCCACATTTGTCTGGGCCCGTTGGAAATTGAATTTATTTTAAATTTAAGTTTATTTGAAATTTAAATTTATTATAAAATTAAATTTAGAAAAGTCCAATTACAATAGTCCAAAGCAAGTACAGACCCAAACGGCCCAATTACAAACGGCCTAAATTCCGGACCAAAATTTACTTAAACTAAAATGGCCCAAATAGGCCCAAACTTTAGCCTATTCCTAATCTGCTGGGCAACATGCACCAGCCACCTCTTCTCCAGCCACTCAGAGTGCGCCACGTCAGCCTAAGCAGTTTCTGCTTCAGTTCCAACTTGCCCTGCCACCGACTGCTTCTATCGCCATTGCCACCGCCGAACCTTTGAAGAAAGAAAAAGCAGATTAGATGTATATTTAGTTGCATAGGACAAAAAGAGATGATTGTAAGCAGGGTATAAAAGCCAAATTGATTCTTAGTTATAGGGGTTGGATTCGGAATATCCGAAAAGGAAAATACAGCAAGTTAATAATCTCGAAGGCAACAAGAGGCAGACCGAATTCACAGCGGTTAGGCATTAAAGTATCCAAGTATACTCAATAAATATTTATCACTATTCAAATCACATTCAGTTTCGATGCATGCATTCAATACCCCATTGTTATTTATTTGCGTTATTTTCAAAACGTTTCTTAAGGATTATTAATAATAATTGGTTAATAACGAGAATAATAATGGCATTAATGACGAGTGGGCAGTTTTTCAAAATATTTATTAATAATAAATTTTAAAAATAATAATAATAATAATAATAATAATAATAATAATTAATAATAAAAAAGGCATTCGAACGGTCAGAGGGTACTTCCCTGATCCGTGTCGCCGTCGATGGAACCTCCGCTGAAACCTAGAATCGCGCCGACACCGCATCACGCTTGGATCTGCAAAAAAAAAAAACAAAGTTAGAATCAAGGCGGTTAATAAAAAAAACAGTAACAAAAGAAAAAAAAGGGTTTTCTAAAAAATTGTTAAAAATAAAGATTGGGGTTCGATCTCACTAGATCTGAACCCGATCTCCGTTTTAAAAGGGTGTAAAAAAGAAAGGCAGGAAAAATGACGGTTTACCTTCAAAGGAGGCGCGTGGCGCGTGCACCGGAAGATCCCCGGCGGTGACACGGATAACCACGCGAGGGGGTCGGTGGTGCGCGTGCGGCCTACGCACGTCGGACGCCGACCAGCTCAACCAGCCGAAGCATGGCCGGCCACAGAGGGAACTTGAGAGGAAACGGGGGGGAGGTTTCAGTTTTTTTTCTGAAATTTGAAGAAAATGAAAGAAAGGCTATTTTTTCAAAGGGTCAAGGCCTTAAATACCCTCACCGAAACTGCAGCGTTTCGGTGAGGGTATTCGGTATAAAAACGGCGTAGTTTCTCTAAAACAACCATGACTGACCCGGACCTGATTCAACTCGACTCAGGATTCGCGTGTTTTTGATTAATAGTATATTTATGCATTTAGTCATTCCGTTTTTTTCCAAAATTTTCAATCAGGTCCTTCTCGTACTTTTAATTACTTTTAAACTGGCCCAATGATTTTCATGGTTTTTCAATTTAGTCCTTCAACCCTTCGAAAGCACCAGAGGCTGCGACGTGTCATTATTTAGGTTTATTTCTACAAACGGTCCCTTTTATTTTTAGTTTGTTTTAATTTAATCTTCAAATCGAGTTCATTTTAATTACAAAATTACCCCGAAAATTTTCACTGGTTTTCAAAAGGGTCCTTTGACTTTCGGACGCCTCAGGGGCTATCACGTGTCACCAGTTTTTTTGGTTTTATTACCTCGGAGGTCCCTAAACTTTCAAAAATCCCATTTTTAACCCCGAACCTTCCAAAAATTACCATTTTACCCTCGAACCTCCAAAAAGTCTCATTTTTTATCCCAAACCTTCCAAAAATTACCATTTTACCCTCGACTTCCAAAAATCCCATTTTTAACCCCAAACCTCCAAAAATTACCATTTTACCCCCAAACTTCCAAAAATCCCATTTTTAACCTCGAACCTTCCAAAAATTACCATTTTACCCCCGAACTTCCAAAATTCCAATTTTTAACCCCAAATCTTCCAAAAATTACTATTTTAACCCCGAACCTTCCAAAGATTAACATTTTACCCCCGAACCTCAAAAAAGTCCCATTTTTTATCTCGAACCTTCCAAAATATACCATTTTACCCTCGAACTTCCAAAAATCTCATTTTTAACCCCGAACCTTCCAAAAATTACCATTTTACCCCCAAACTTCCAAAAATTCCATTTTTAACCCCAAACCTTCTAAAAATTACTATTTTAACCCCAAACCTTCCAAAAATCTCATTTTAAACCCCAAACCTTCCAAAAATTACCATTTTACCCTCGAACCTCTAAAAAGACCCATTTTTTATCCCGAACCTTCCAAAAATTACCATTTTACCCCTGAACTTCCAAAAATCCTATTTTTGATCCCAAACCTTCTAAAATTACCATTCTACCCCTGAACTTCCAAAAATTCCATTTTTGACTCCGAACCTTCCTCAAAACTACCATTTTGCCCCCGTGCATCCGTAAGTCTCATTTTGAATTCCGATTGCACCTTTTCTTCTTTCTCATCAACATTTGAATTTTTTATTATGCACTTGTATTTCATATCCTTGATTTCTTTCGTGAATAACTTATCTTCTTATTTATCTTGCTTCGCGTTATTTAATATCCATCATTAATTGCTTATTTTTGTTAAACTCGTACGCTTGTTTTCGAAATTGTCTTTTTTCATAAAAACTTTAAAATCGAGGTAATATTCTTTTATTTCGAGTTTCGAAAATTTGCGCCTTAACTCACTAGGTGCAATTTTTCTTCAAATCGAAGTAATCGAATACCCTTAATCGAGGTATTGTTTTCTTATCTTCAATTTCAAAATATTACGCCTTAACTTACTAGGTGCAACCTTTCCTCAAATCGAGATAATCGAATATCCTTCTCGCAAAAGTTTCAAAAGGTTTCACAAAGGAAAGCTCATTATTTTTGGATCTTGAAATGTCGTGTCCTAACTCACTGGACGTAGCTTTTCTTCCTCGATCACTCTGAAGTAGCGGGATTTTCGAACAAACTCAATTTCTTTTAAACTTAACTCGTGCATTCAAGGATCGTATTTTAAGTTTTTTTTTGAACTTTTAAATGTTACAAATTAAGACCCGAAAATAATCAATACGGTACCAATTTGGGCGCATGAGGGTGCTAATCCTTCCTCATGCATAACCGACTCCTGAACCTATTTTTTCGGATTTCGAAGACCAACATGTTTTCAAAACGGCTTTTAAAACGTTTTGTGGTGATCCAATCACACCGGATAAAGGATTGGTGACGACTCCCATTATTTATCAATTTTAAAAATGACTTTTTTTTAGATACGTCGTTTTTCAAAAAAGGATGGTTTCGACAGCTGGCGACTCCACTAGGGACTTTAAAATAAACGAGAGTCAAGCCAAAATTGATTATTTTTAGGTATTCTTTAGAAACTTTTAAAAGATTCAGTTTTGTTTGATATGAGATCCTCGACACCTTTTTGTGACACTATATTATGTGACATTGCTATTGTATATTTGCATACATCTGCATATTGATATTACCCTAATAAGTGGAAGCCTGAATCTACTCATTCGTGAGGTGTTCACCTCCGTGCAGGATAGTGGATTGCTTTCGGTATTACAAAGTACCATTGTTTTCATGAAGTTTTCACTTCCGTGCAAACATGTAGGAAATGCATCCCCCTAAATCGAACTTATCCGTATGATCCTGTAATGGGTGAGGATTGAGGAATCTGCTGGTATGGGTACCTCTACTTTAGAGCCTAAAACCACATGTAGTAAGACATAGAAACTTGCCTTAAAAGGAGTTATGTTAAACCATTTAGCAACCTTCCAAATTAAACTCTTAGGTTCTATGCTTCATTTGTATTTTGATATTGTTCCATTTCTCTAACTGAGTTATTTTTGTCTCTTTCTGCATCGTATTTCATCATCATACATAGAGAAGGTACAGACTCAAAAGTTCAGTTACCGATAAGAGAATTAATCATGGAAAACAAGTACTTTGATAAAGTAGAGGATAATATGGTCGTGCGCATGTGGTCGGAGGAGACTCAACGCCAAAAAGGAGACAGCTTAGCGGAAGGATATGAGTCCGAGCTTTGGGATTACACCAGGATCAGCATGGCTCAAAATAATATGCTCGAATTGAAGGAGATCTGGGACAGTGGGACAATAACATGAAACAAACCTTTTACCAAGAATACGGAGATTTACCGTACTTATGCGAAGTTAAGGTGGACAAATCCCTCTTTAGAGCCTTAACACAGTATTGAAATTCGGCCTACAATTGCTTCACCTTCGGGAATATAGACATGACACCGACGATAGAAGAATACACCACTCTGCTCCGTTGTCCGAAGGTGTCAGTAGATAAGGCCTACTCTAGAGCTCCGAATCTTCCAACCATGGTTAAAAGATTAATAAACATCACAGGCATGAGCGAACAGTGGGTTGCAGCTCGAGTTAAGGTTAAGGGCGATAACAAGTGCATCACATGGAAGAGCCTATAAGATTTAATATGGGCCCATCCAGATGCGAAGAAGAAGATCGACATTTTAGCCCTAAGTATCTATGGGTTGATCATTTTTCCAAAAGCCTTGGGACATATAGAGGACGCGGTCATAGATTTGTTTGATAGATTAAGTAAAAGAGTGACACCTGTCCCGGCTATACTAGCTGAAACTTTCAGATCCCTGAATGCATGCAGAAAAGAGGGCGAAGGTCAATTTATCGCCTACGCACCGCTACTGATGGTATGGTTTCATAGTCACTTTTGGAAAACAGAAAAAGTCTCCTATCAGTACTTGTCTAAAGATTACTCCCCTTTGAAAAAGTTTGTGGCCACACAGAGACAAGAAAGCTTCTCAGAAGAAAAATGGATGGCCATACTTCAAAGCTTCAAAGACGAAGACATAGAGTGGCGAGCACCATGGTTTATTCCTGATGAAATTTTATATCGATGCGGAGATCTGGACTGGGTCCCATTAGTCGGGATATGGGGAGCAATTGGATATGCACCGTTGCTAGTTTCAAGATAATATAGATCAAGACAGTTCATACCCGCGACGCAGGGGATAGCTCAATGTGAATTCGTGTACCGGGGAGAAAACAATAAGAAAAGGATTCAAAAAATCTCAAATGCGTGGAACCAGGTCCGAAAAATGAAAGCATTCGGCGCCAATCCCATAATGACTGAAGAATATGATTGGTGGAGAAACAGAAGGATCAATGATAACATTCCCGTGCCAAACCCGGAGATTGTCTGCCCAATTGAAGAATACTTGCAGGTAGTTCCGACTGAATTAGAGATAATTAAACAAGATTTTGAAAAGAAAAATATTGAGATGGGGAAAGTGATAGAAAAACTGGAAGAAGAGAAGATGCTCTTAGGACTAGACGTTGATGTTCAGAAGCTGGAGGTGGAAAAATTAAGGAAAGGGAAGAATATGACTGAAGAAGATCTGAGCAGCCTAAAGAAGGACTATAAAAAACTTTGATTATCAATGAGAACCGCCAGTTTGGGTAAGACATCAGAGCAATGGCAGCAGGAAATCCACGAAGAGAAAAATAAAACAAGTCACTGGAAAAACAAATTCCAAGACGCCCAAGTCCAGGAAAATGCTATGAAGGGCAGCCTTCTGGAAAGCCAAGTCGAAGTAGCTGAATTAAAAGCTCGAGTAAGGGAGTTGGAAGAGTCCTTGTATAGGCATTGTAGCCGAAATTCAGTAATGGAGTTAAAGGCAGGTCGAGCCGAGATTAAGAGACTAAATGAAAGGGCGGAAGAGTTAGAGGCCTCTTTACAGAATAGTGAAATACGAATTGAGATTCTGGAAAGAACGTTGGATACAAATGATTGGCATCTTCAGCAAACTCAAAAGGAAGTCAGAGAAAGGGATTATGTTATAAGTGAAGCTTTAAATCAAATCCGCGGAGTAGCTGACCACGGGCAGATCCTGGCAGTTGAAGTAGAAGAGTTAAGCGTACAGTACGAGACAAAGACTGAACGAGGATAGAAGCTATCAAAACTCCTTAAAAAAGTCAAGGCACTGAGCATCAAAGTGAAACCGTTTATGTAATTTACTTTATGATAAGGAACTTGTTATCCAAATGAAGTTTTCTAAATGGAAAGTGAATTATAAGTCAATACCTTTCTCTTACATGCATGCGTCATATTTACGTCACAATTTTGTATACTTCTGCATAACAATCCTAACTCATTAAAATTCACAATCCAGAGCTACATCAGTAACCATTGAAAACTAACACCGTTATAATACTTGAAAGAAAAATAAAGCCATGGAACAGATACTTGAACAAATTCAAAAAGAATTACAAGACCAGATGTAAGAACACATCCAAGAGCAAATGAGCATGATGTGCAGAGAAATGAAGAATCAATTCATGGAAATACAAAAGAGTCTGATGAACGAATTATCACAAGCAAAACAAAGCATGACTGACAAAGGGAAAAGCTCAGCCATTGAGGAAGAAGAGGACCCAATGGTCCCCCCAAGCTTTGCTCCCCTTCATAACTCAACATCGCAAGAAATGCCGGTACGGGAGCCCACTGTTACCATAAGGGCACAGCCACGACCGGTTAATTATCCAACTGGATTAGGGTCAAACCCATAGGATAATGCCGCACATCTGGGTGTTCCGGACTTTGACGAAATGATAAAAGAAGATCTTCCCAGGCAAATAGAAGAAAAATACAGGCGTTTAGAAGAGAAAATTGACGCGATGCAAGGGATTGAAATTGCCTATGGGGTGGATGCCAAAGAGCTAAGTTTGGTTCCGGAATTAGTGCTCCCTCCCAAATTCAAAGCTCTGAAATTTGAAAAATATAGCGGGACGAGCTGCCCTGAAGCTCACCTAACCATGTTCTGCAGAAAGATGGCAGGGCATGTACATAATGACCAATTGTTAATTCATTGTTTTCAAGACAGCCTGGCCGGGTCGGCGATCAGATGGTATAATCAGTTGAGCCGATCAAAAATCCATTCGTGGAAAGACTTGGCACAAGCTTTCTTAAAACAATACGGCCATGTAATAGAAATAGCCCCTGACCGGCTTACACTGAAGAACATGGAAAAAAAGTCAAATGAGAGCTTTAGAACATATTCGCAGAGGTGGCGCGAGGTGGCAACACAAGTACAGCCACCGTTAACAGAAAAGGAGACAACAATGTTGTTCGTCAATACACTCAAGGCTCCTTACCTAAATCATCTACTAGGAAACGCTACCAAGAGTTTCTCCGACATGGTCATGTCGGGGGAAATGATTGAAAATGCGATCAAAGTTGGTAAGATTGAGACTAGAGAAAGCCCCAAAAGGCCTGCCCCTAGGAGAAGGGATAACGAGGTCAACAATGCAAGCATATACAGACCTGGTTACACCAGACCCTTCGTGACAAGTCAGCCAAAGACTCCAATAGGCAATTATCAAAATGCCCCGCGACAGGAGACAAGCACTTGGTTGAATAGGGAAAAAATCCAATATACTCCCCTTCCAATGTCATATGGGGAACTTTACAAAATATTATACGATACACATGAGGTAGCTCCTCAGCATGTAAGACCATAAAAACCCCTATTTTTGGCTTGGAATGATGCAAAAGCTCACTGCGAATATCATTCAGGGGCAGAAGGGCATTCGATTGAAAACTGCCCCGCTTTTAAAAGAAGAGTCGAATGACTCATAGAACATGGGATCGTGAAGTTAGAAGAGCCAGTAAAACCCAATATAGTTGGAAATCCTATGCCTAATCACCCAGAGCAAGGGGTGAACGCCTTGCTGGAAGAAGGAGCCCGAAAAATTAAGAGAAATATTGAAGAAATCCAGTCTCCACTTCGATGGGTATGGCAGAAGCTGGTTAAAGAAGGGATAATCTTAAGCAATAAAGAGAGTGTGATAATCGGAGATGATGACCATTACGAATTTCACCCCGTTAAAGGGTATAAAATTCAAAGTTGCATCGAGTTCAAAGCTCTGGTCCAATGGATGATGGATAACCGAGAGCTGGAATTCTTTGAAGAGGGAGTGGAAGCTAGTGATGTTTGCGCCTCTGAAAACGGGACATCTAAGACTTATGGAAGCAATCGTCCCAAGGTGATTATTCGTGGCATGACAAGAGAACAAACAACCCTCCGCATTATTATACAAAAGCCCGCAACGTTTCCTTACAAAGACAGTAGGAGGGTCCCATGGAGTTACAATTACAATGTGACCGTGCCAAAAGAGGGGGAACATAGGAAGGACGTTAACCTTTTTACTCGAAGCGGTAAGAATTATGACCTTGAGAATGAAGAAAAATAGGTCAATAAAGAGAAAGCTAGAATGTGTGAGCCTGAGAAAGGAACGACCAACAAGCTGGAAGCACCCATCACCGAGCTTGTGACTGAGAATGAGGCAAAGGAGTTTTTAAAGTTCTTAAGACATAGTGAATACAGTGTGGTAGAGCAACTACACAAACAGCCTGCTCGTATATCAATCTTGTCATTGCTCTTAAGCTCAGAAGCTCATCGAAGCGCACTAATGAAGGTGCTAAACGAAACCTATGTAGCAAATGACATCTCCGTCAGCAAACTAGATCGATTGGTCAATAATGCGAGTGTTGATAACTTCATTTCTTTTAGCGATGATGAAATACCAACGGGAGGAATAGGATCCACTAAGGGTTTACACATCACTACCCGCTGTAAAGGGTATACGCTACCAGGAGTACTCATAGACAACGGTTCAGCCTTGAATGTGCTACCACTAGCTACACTACAAAGATTGCCAATCGATAGCTCTCACATGAAAGGGTGTAATAACATAGTAAGAGTATTTGATGGGACAGAAAGGAAGGTAATGGGGAGGATTGAAATACCTCTTCAAATTGGGCCAAACACGTATGAAGTAGATTTCCTAGTAATGGATATTAGGCCCACTTATAACTGTCTACTAGGAAGACCATGGATCCATTCAGCTGGGGCAGTACCTTCCTCTTTGCACCAGAAAGTGAAGCTGATAAATGAAGGGCTGCTGATCACGATTAATGCTGAGGAGGAAATAATCGCGTCCATAACAAGCGATTCACCCTACGTGGGAATAGACGAGGAGGCTATGGAATGCTCGTTCCGCTCATTGGAGTTTGTCAATGTAACCTTCATTTCGAAAAGGAGGAAAATACCGGTGCCTACAATATCATCGACCACTAGGATGGTTTTGAAATTGACAGTTGGAAAAGGAGCGAGACCTGGGAAAGGATTGAGAAAATACCTCCAAGGAAGAGTTGATGTGTCGATGCTAATAGAAAAACGGGATCGTTATGGCCTGGGATACAAGCCAAACGCAAAACAAAAGAGAAAAGAGTTGAAGAAGAGGCAAGAAAAAAAGAGGGCCAGACTAGCTGGAAGGGACATCTCGTGGGAACCCATGATTTTCCCGCACATCCATGAGACTTTCGTCTCAGGAGAAGTGATTAACCAGCAGGAAAAGAAGCAAGGGACAATTGGAACCAAGGAAGTCATCGTAAAAGACCTAGGCGTTAATGCTATATCTGATGAAGGAAAGGAAGGGGATCCGTCAAGGATTGGCCCGTGTGCTCCAAGAAACACCTTGAATAATTGGACCGTGGAGGAACTCCCTGTAATTTTTAAGATTTCCTCAGAGTAATACTCGAAAACACCTATTGCTTTAGGCTCGAAAGCAATATGGATCTTTTTGTGAAAGGGGCCCATGGTCATTGCTCAGTTATTTTGAATGAAGTACACTTTTCCATTTTATACTCTTCTCATAACTACTCTTTCATTTCTCAAATTCAGCCTAATAAATCGTTCGTACATATCTAATAAACAAGGTTCAATACATGCATACACATACATATACCACATAGTCATTCTTTCCTAAATTCATTTCGCTCTTTGGACCTTCCTTTCATTATTTGACAGATCCTCGGATATCAATAATATGAGCAATCCTGACGCTAACTTGGAACCCCACTTCGAGCAAGATATGTGTTTGGAAGAACTTCAGGACTTTGAAGATAAGCAAGATTGTGATTTACCTTCGGATCTGTTAAGAATGATGGAACGGGAAGAAAAACAAATTATGCCTCATTCTGACCCGACGGAAGTTATTAATCTGGGGCACGAAGATGAAGAGAAAGAGGTGAAAATCGGGACAAGTATCTCCACAGAAACTAGAAGGAATTTGATCGAGCTACTTCAAGAATTCCAAGATATTTTTGCATGGTCTTACCAAGATATGCCCGGCTTCAGTATCGACATTGTGGTGCATAAACTCCTTATAAAGGAAGAAAACAGGCCTGTGCAGTAAAAACTTCGGAGGATGAGACCGGATGTGTTGTTAAACATAAAAGAAGAAGTCAGGAAACAATTTGACGCCGGTTTCCTCCAAGTGGTTAAATACTCTGAATGGGTAGCTAATATAGTCCCTGTTCCCAAAAAAGATGGAAAGGTGCGTATGTGTGTGGACTATCGAGATTTAAATAAAGCTAGCCCAAAGGATAATTTTCCTTTACCCTACATCGACACTCTAGTTGACAATACGGCAGGACATTCCCTGTTTTCCTTCATGGATGGCTTCTCTGGGTATAACCAGATAAGGATGGACCCTGAGGATATGACCAAAACCACTTTTATCACGTTATGGGGAACATTTTGTTACAAGGTGATGCCCTTCGGACTCAAGAATGCAGGGGCAACTTATTAGAGGGCTATGGTGACTCTGTTCCATGACATGATGCACAAAGAAATTGAGGTTTACGTCGATGACATGATTGCGAAATCTCAGACGGAGGAGGAACATGTAAGAATCCTGAGAAAGTTGTTTGGAAGGCTAAGAAAATATCAACTGAAATTGAATCCAGCCAAATGCACTTTCGGGGCCACTTCAGGAAAATTGTTAGGTTTTGTGGTCAATAAAAAAGGAATTGAAATTGACCCGAATAAAGTCAAAGCTATACAGGGATTACCACTGCCCAGCACTCAAAAAGAAGTTCGAGGTTTCTTAGGAAGACTAAACTACATTGCTCGGTTCATCTCGCAGTTAACTGAGAAATGCGATCCTATCTTCCGTTTGCTTAGAAAGCGCAACCCGGGTGTATGGGATGATGAATGTCAGGAAACCTTTAATAAAGTCAAAAACTATTTATCCAAGGCTCCCATCTTGGTACCTCCGATTCTTAATAAACCATTGATCATGTAATTAACGGTCTTTGAAAATTCCATGGGATGTGTACTAGGCCAACATGATGAATCTGGAAAGAAAGAAAGAGCGATATATTATCTCAGCAAGAAATTCACTGATTGCGAGACACGATATTCGCCTATTGAGAAATTATGTTGTGCACTCGTCTGGACTACACGTAGATTAAGACAATACGTGCTATATCACACCACTTGATTGATTTCAAAATTGGATCCTCTGAAGTATTTGATGTAGTCAGCAGCATTAAATGAGAGATTAGCTCGATGGCAAATCTTGCTCTCTGAATTCGACATAGTCTATGTCAATCAGAAAGCAATAAAAGGAAGTGCGATAGCAGATTTCCTAGCAAGTAGGGCTTTAGAAGACTATGAGCCTATAGACTTCGATTTCTCGAATGAGGATTTAATGTATGTTGCGACTACTAAAGAGGAAGACACGAAAGAACGACCTTGGAGGATGAATTTCGATGGAGCTTCAAACGCCACAGGCAATGGGGTCGGAGCAGTCTTGGTATCACCAAAGGGAGATCATTACCCTTTCATCAGCAAGCTTGATTTTGATTGCACAAATAATATGGCTGAATACGAAGCATGTATATTGGGAATCCGTGCGGCCATAGAATGAAGAATCAAAATCTTGGAGATTCATAGAGACTCTGCACTGGTAATCTATCAACTAAAAGGAGAATAGGAAACCAGAGATTTCAAGTTAATGGATTATCGCAAATTGGTTCTCGAGTTGATCACCGAATTCGATGACGTCACATTTCATTACCTCCCACGGGAAGAGAATCAGATGGCAGATGCTCTTGCCACTCTAGCCTCAATGATTAAAGTGAGTAGGATGAAAAATGTAAAGCCCATTCAGATGAGTATCTATAAAGCTCCTGCTCATTGTTACGACATTGAGACAGAGGATGGAGAGGAGGAAGATGACCACCCGTAGTACCAGAATGTTCTTCAGTTTGTGAGAGATCAAAAGTATCCCGAACAAGCCTCGAAAAATAAAAAAGGACACTACGAAGACTGGCCAGTGAATATGTCCTGGACGGGGAAATCTTGTACAAAAGGAGAAAAGATCAAGTGTTGCTGAGGTGGGTCGATGCAATTGAAGCAAAAAAGATTTTAGAAGAGGTTCACGAAGGCATTTGTGGGACACACGCCAACGGTTTCACGATGGCCCGGCAAATAATGAGATTCGGGTATTACTGGTCTAGTATGGAGGGAGATTGCATTAATTATGCCAAGAAGTGCCATAAATGTCAGATCTATGGAGACAAGATCCATGTACCTCCATCACATCTGCATGTCATGACTTCTCCCTGACCTTTTTCTATATGGGGCATGGATATCATCGGGCCAATTTCTCCAAAAGCTTCCAATGGCCATAGATTCATCTTTGTGGGGATTGACTATTTCACTAAATGGGTAGAGGCAACCTCATATGCGAATGTTACCAAGTCTGCGGTTAGCAGGTTCTTGAAAAAGGAAATCATTTACCGATATGGGATGCCTGAAAGGATCATATTCAACAATGCCCTCAATCTGAACAACAGTAAGATAGCAGAAGTTTGTGAACAGTTCAAGATTAAGCAACATAATTCTTCTCCCTATCGCCCAAAAATGAATGGGGCTGTGGAGGCAGGTATTAAGAATATCAAGAAGATTGTGGCCAAAATGACTGTGACTTACAAGGATTGGCACAAAAAATTACCATTTGCCCTCTTTGTCTATAGAACTTCAGTCAGAACTTCTACTGGGGCAACGCCATTCTCATTGGCATACGGTATGAAAGTAGTCTTGCCTATTGAGGTTGAAATACCTTCCCTTCGAGTCTTAACGGAGCTTCAACTCGACGAGGCTGAATGGGTCCAGGCTCGATATGACCAGTTGAATTTAATCGAGGAAAAGAGATTAAAAGCCATTCACCACGGCCAAATGTACCAGAAAAGAATGATGCGAGTTTACGACAAAAAAGTTCGTCCCAGGGAATTCTATGAGGGAGATCTAGTTTTGAAAAAGATACTTCCCATACATAAAGATTTCCGTGGGAAATGGATGCCCAATTGGGAAGGGCCCTACGTGGTAAAAAAGGCTTTCTCAAGAGGAGCCCTCATCTTAACAGAGATGGACGGCAAGGAGCTGTACAACCCCGTCAATTCAGACTCGGTAAAAAAATACTTCGCCTAGAAACCAAATAAGAATTGAGATAAAAACCCGCAAAGGGTGTTCTAAAAAAAAAAACCCAGGATGAAAACTCGTAAAAGGCGTTCTGGAACCAAGGGGACTTCGAGTTGAAAACCCGCAAAGGGCGGCTCAAGACCAAGGAACGGGTCGACGAGAGAAAGGAAGGTGACAACTTGAAATATCAACAAAGCACTATAGATCTTCTAGGCACACATCAGAAATTAGGAGTGATTCTCAAACAAGTTAGCGCAGAATAGCTCATTTTGTGATAGCTGGGGCAACCAATTATTCTTCCTCGTATACTCGGCAACTTTTAAACTAATGATCGTTTCCTTGGATTCTTTTTCTTAATTTCGTCTCCTTTAAATTTTTGAAATACGACTTTGTCTCTTGCGCAAGTTTGTCCAAGCATTTTTGCATCTAAATAACGAGTAATGAACTAATAAATTATACAAAAGTTACGAGCATTATTCTGGAGTTTTCAAAATTACTAGAAGCCCGAAACAAGACCATCAACTGGAAGACAAGCTTGAAAGCAAGCACTTCCGAAACAACCCAGAAAGGACGGAGCAACATATCAAAAGTAGAATTTGGGACAGGCGACAAACCATGCTGACCTGATTAATAATAAACAAATCTGACATTCATCATACACATTCATGCAAGTTAGGAGCATTTAATTCATTCTAAATCATGACATTCTCATAGAGGCCCATGAAAGCATATTTCCCAGGTCACATCCCCGCCACATGATGGGATGAATCATTAAGACCATCAAGGGAGATACTGGAATCCAAAACTTTACCCCAATCACAAGGCAAATTACGACACCCACAAAACAACGCAGTCATCTTCCTGATGAGATATTGAGAAGAAGACCAAACCAAACCCATGCTCGACATGAACAAATCTTCGAACCACAGCTCCCTGATGAGATACTGAGAAGCGTGTCGAAGTAATTAGCTTCCTGATGAGATACAGAGAAGTAGACCAAATCCGTCTTCTTGATGAGATACAGAGAAGCGGATTGAAACGAGCAACCCGATCATCTTCCTAATGAGATACTGAGAAGAAGACCAAACCAAACTCATGCTCGACATGAGCAAATCTTCGAACCACAGCTCTCTAATGAGATACTGAGAAGCGTGTTGAAGTAATTTGAGATACGGAGAAGTAGACCAAATTCGTCTTTCTGATGAGATATAGAGAAGCGGATAAAACAAACGACGCGATCATCTTCCTAATGAGATATTGAGGAAGACTAAATTGAACCCACGGTCAAAGCAAACAAAATCTTCGAACCCCCAGCTTCCTAAAGAAGATACTGAAAAGCAGGTCGAAACAATACAAGGTTAGCTTCCTGATGAGATACTGAGAAGTGAACCAAACTCGTATTCCTAATGAGGTATAGAGAAGCGAATTGAAACAAACGATGCAGTCATCTTCCTGATGAGACACTGAGAAGAAGACCAAATCAATAAAACCGAACTCAAAGACTACAGGCAATATGGAGTCCTGATGAAGAGATAGATGTGGAAAAACCAAACGATTAAACAAAGCGGGAAGTGGACCAATTGAAGGAAGATCGTAGAAGAGATAAGACCAGACAAATTGAGCATCCTTTTGAGTCTTTGCTCCGTTCTTGTTACACAACTACAAGCAAAGAGGGGCAGCTGTTGAAGCCTACATTTGTCTGGGCCCGTTGGAAATTGAATTTATTTTAAATTTAAGTTTATTTTAAATTTAAGTTTATTTGAAATTTAATTTTATTATAAAATTAAATTTAGAAAAGTCCAATTATAATAGTCCAAAGCAAATACAGACCCAAACGGCCCAATTACAAACGGCCCAAATTCCGGACCAAAATTTACTTAAACTAAAATGGCCCAAATAGGCCCAAACTTTAGCCTATTCCTAATCTGCTGGGCAACTTGCACCAGCCACCTCTTCTCCAGCCACTCAGAGTGTGCCACGTCAGCCTAAGCAGTTTCTGCTTCAATTCCAACTTGCCCTGCCAACGACTGCTTCTACCGCCACTGCCACCGCCAAACCTTTGAAGAAAGAAAAAGCAGATTAGATGTATATTTAGTTGCATAGGACAAAAATAAATGATTGTAAGCACGCTATAAAAGCCAAATTGATTCTTAGTTATAGGGGTTGGATTCGGAATATCCGAAAAGGAAAATACAGCAAGTTAATAATCTCGAAGGCAACAAGAGGCAGACCGAATTCACAACGGTTAGACATTAAAGTATCCAGGTATACTCAATAAATATTTATCACTATTCAAATCACATTCAGTTTCGATGCATGCATTCAATACCCCATTGTTATTTATTTGCGTTATTTTCAAAACGTTTCTTAAGGATTATTAATAATAATTGGTTAATAACGAGAATAATAATGGCATTAATGACGAGTGGGCAGTTTTTCAAAATATTTATTAATAATAAATTTCTTATTTTTTAAATAATAATAATAATAATAATAATAATAATAATAATAATAATAATAAAGGCATTCGAACGGTCAGAGGGTACTTCCCTGATCCGTGTCGCCGTCGATGGAACCTCCGCTGAAACCTAGAATCGCGCCGACACCGCATCACGCTTGGATCTGCAAAAAAAAAAAACAAAGTTACAATCAAGGCGGTTAATAATAAAAACAGTAACAGAAAAAAAAAAAGGTTTTCTAAAAAACTGTTAAAAATAAAGATCGGGGTTCGATCTCACCAGATCTGAACCCGATCTCCGTTTTAAAAGGGTGTAAAAAAGAAAGGCAGGAAAAATGACGGTTTACCTTCAAAGGAGGCGTGTGGCGCGTGCATCAGAAGATCCCCGGCGGTGACACGGATGACCACGCGCGGGGAGGTCGGGGGTGCGCGTGCGACCTACGCGCGTCGGACGCCGACCAGCTCGACCAGCTGGAGCATGGCCGGCCACGGAGGGAACTTGAGAGGAAAACGGGGGGGGTTTCAGTTTTTTTTCTGTAATTTGAAGAAAACGAAAGAAAGGCTATTTTTTCAAAGGGTCAATGCCTTAAATACCCTAACCGAAACAGCAGCGTTTTGGTGAGGGTATTCGGTAAAAAAACGGCGTAGTTTCTCTAAAACATCCATGACTGACCCGGACCCGATTCGACCCGACTCAAGATCCGCGTGTTTTTGATTAATGGTATATTTATGCATTTAGTCATTCCGCTTTTTTCCAAAATTTTCAATCAGGTCCTTCTCGTACTTTTAATTACTTTTAAACAGGCCCAATAATTTTCATGGTTTTTCAATTTAGTCCTTCAACCCTTCGAAAGCACCAGAGGCTGTCACGTGTCATTATTTAGGTTTATTTCTACAAACGGTCCCTTTTATTTTTAGTTTGTTTTAATTTAATCTTCAAATTGAGTTAGTTTTAATTACAAAATCGCCCCGAAAATTTTCACTGGTTTTCAAAAGGGTCCTTTGACTTTCGGACGCCTCAGGGGCTGCCACGTGTCACCAGTTTTTTTGGTTTTATTACCCCGGAGGTCCCTAAACTTCCAAAAATCCCATTTTTAACCCCGAACCTTCCAAAAATTACCATTTTACCCCCGAACTTCCAAAAATCCCATTTTTAACCCCAAACCTTCCAAAAATTACCATTTTACCCTCAAACTTCCAAAAATCCCATTTTTAACCCCAAATATTCAAAAAATTACTATTTTAATCCCGAACCTTCCAAAAATTACCATTTTACCCTCGAACTTCCAAAAATCTCATTTTTAACCCCGAACCTTCCAAAAATTACCATTTTACCCCCGAACTTCCAAAAATCCCATTTTTAACCTCGAATCTTCCAAAAATTACTATTTTAACCTCGAACCTTCCAAAAATTACCATTTTACCCCGAACCTCCAAAAAGTCCCATTTTTATCCCTAACCTTCCAAAAATTACCATTTTACCCCCGAACTTCCAAATATCCCATTTTTAACCCCAAACCTTCCAAAAATCCCATTTTAACCCCGAACTTCCAAAAATCCCATTTTTAACCCCGAACCTTCCAAAATTACTATTTTAACTCCGAACCTTCCAAAAATCCCATTTTTAACCCCGAACCTTCCAAAAATTACCATTTTACCCCTGAACTTCAAAAAATCCCATTTTTGATCCCGAACCTTTCAAAATTACCATTCTACCCCTGAACTTCCAAAATTCCCATTTTTGACTCCGAACATTCCTCAAAACTACCATTTTGCCCCCGTGCATCCGTAAGGTCTCATTTTGAATTTCGATTGCACCTTTTCTTCTTTCTCATCAACATTTGCATTTTTTATTATACACTCGTATTTCGTATCCTTGATTTCTTTTGTGAATAACTTATCTTCTTATTTATCTTGCTTCGCGTTATTTAGTATCCATCATTAACTGCTTATTCTTGTTAAACTCGCATGCTTGTTTTCGAAATTGTCTTTTTTCATAAAAACTTTAAAATCGAGGCAATATTCTTTTATTTCGGGTTTCGAAAATTGTGCCTTAACTCACTAGGTGCAATTTTTCTTCAAATCGAAGTAATCGAATACCCTTAATCGAGGTAATGTTTTCTTATCTTCGATTCCGAAATATTGCGCCTTAACTTACTAGGTGCAACCTTTCCTCAAATCGAGATAATCGAATATCCTTCTCGCAAAAGTTTCAAAAGGTTTCACAAAGGAAAGCTCATTATTTTTGGATCTTGAAATGTCGTGTCCTAACTCACTGGATGTAGCTTTTCTTCCTCGATCACTTTGAAGTAACGGGATTTTCAAACAAACTCAATTTCTTTTAAACTTAACTCGTGCATTCAAGGATCATATTTTAAGCTTTTTTTGAACTTTTAAATGTCACAAATTAAGACCCGAAAATAATCAATATGGTACCAATTTGGGCACATAAGGGTGCTAATCCTTCCTCATGCGTAACTGACTCCCGAACCTATTTTTCCGGATTTCGAAGACCAACATGTTTTCAAAACGGCTTTTAAAACGTTTTGTGGTGATCCAATCACATCGGATAAAGGATTGGTGGCGACTCCCATTATTTATCAATTTTAAAAATGACTTTTTTTGAGATACGTCGTTTTCCAAAAAAGGATGGTTTCGACAACACACGTTAACATTTTAACTAGAATAATTAAAGATATTAACTATTTAAATTAACTAATATCATTATAAAAATAGAAGTGCACATAATATCAAGATAATTATTGAATATTCACAAAAAAATAATTATTGAATCCTCAATGTTGGCATGGTAGAGGATCAAAATTACAATTTGATTATTTATCTTATAATAGTATATATTTATAATCCATATATAATCTATAATAATTATATATAAGTACGAATTTAAAAAAAACTTTTAAATTGATAAAAATATTTTTTATTTTTCATTATATTACTAAATTTATATTTAAAAATCATTATATTTTAATAGAAATTGTGAAAATTACAAGTGAAAAAAATTAAAATTTAAATTACAATTATTAGCTAATTTGTAAAGTGATATTATTTTTTTTAAATGATAGGAAATTTGTTTGGGTGTTGGGTGATGCAAATGGTCCAATATGATGCCTCAAAGGATGTCGAAAGCTTAAACAAGGGCTAGAAAAGGAGAAGATATAAAGCAGAAGATTGATTTTTTATTATTATTGTGAATTATAATAATAAGATAAAGTTCGAACAACAAATATAATTAACACGATTTGAATTTAAGTTATATTTGAGACGATTAACACTTTTTACCATCAGGTTATTACAAAGCAGAAGATTGATTTTGATTAAGTTTTTAAAGGTTAGTTTCATGTGAATAGAAATGTTTAAAAATTGAAGGGGGCACATACTTGGTATTTCCACTCATCTTTATTTATTTATTTTTTGTATCAAATTGTAAAATAATTAGGTTTTGCTTGGTAGAAGGAAAGAAAATCGGAAAGATTGAAAATTGAATGAGTAGAAAATTAGAAAGATGGAAAACATAATTTTTCTTTCCATAGATGTATTTGGTAGGAGAGATAAAAAAATGGAAAGAAAATTACAATTTTTTTCTCGTCCAATCTTTGGCAGAGTTGAAAAATGAAAGAAAATAAAATAAATTATTTAAAAACTACATAATTTTGATCTAACGTTTATATTTCTCTCCTTATTTCAATTTGAAAAGATTGATTTTATATGCATTAAGATTGAAAATGATCATATCAAGCAGACTCATTTTTTTGGGTGAAAGCTCAAAATTTATTTTCTTTCCACTTTTTCATTCTCTCCTCCCATCTCTCTACTTTTAATAAATATTATTTTGAGGGTAATTGAGCTTTTAATGTTTGCATATAATAAGATTTGAATCCAAAACACTGTAATTATTGAGTTTTTAACTTTATCATTTCAATCAAATTCTTTTTTTGTTATTGTATTATTTTTTTAATTGTTACATATAATTTTCACCCGCATCGTAGGTGTAACAAAATCTAATTTACTTTTAAACACTTTACTGAACTGATGCCATCCTTAATTAGGTCACTAACTTAGTTATGTAATTACAAAAATACTTTTTCTTTTTTTATTTGAATAGATTGGTGTGACTACATGATAGTATTTGTTCATATTTTCTTAACCTTTTGACAACGCACACATATCTTACACATATACTCAAATTCGAAATTCTTAAAATAAATAACATCCTTTTTTTTAAAATTATAATTAATATTATCTAACATAATATTTATATTTAAATACTTTACTGAATTGATGTGATCCATCATTTTCAGTTTTAGGTAGAAAAAAACCTTCCTTACCAACCATGGCATTCATGTTATTCTCAACTGTGCTGTCCTTAGCATTGCATGTTACGTGGCCATTTAGGGGTGGGTAAACTTTTGGAAATACCAACTTCTTTTGTCCAAAACCTCCTTTTCTCTCCACTACTACTGGGGTGGTGGTTGTTGTTGTTGGGGGCAATTCAGTCATTTCAAACATTTCAACACCAGCCACCTCCCACCCTACTTGTCCTTTTCTCCAACATTGTATAAATAAATAAAATTTTAATTAGTTTTATTTTTAATTTTTTTTTAAAAATTTAGTTATGATAAAATAATAGTCGTTAAATTTATTAAGTTAAATTATGATATTTTTAAAATTTTGTGCCATAAATTAAAATTATTCGAAAAGGATCTACGAGAAGTTATAACTCAACCTGAGTAAAAAAGATTTTTTAGTTATCAGCACTGTTTAATTATTGGAATGTTTCGCATATTTCTAAAGAAGACAATATCAATCTGATGAAGCTGGCACATGAGGAAGCCATGAATTGAAAATTTTTTGAAGTGTCCCCTCTTGGAGAATTGAACTAATTTTTGTAATTTGTATTTGTTTTAATTTTTCAATTTCAACAGAAAAATATTATGCCATAAATATATTAACACATGTATTATACATTCATATAATAGTTAAAAGAAATCATACCATTTGAATCATCAAATTGAATGGCAATGACTAAATATGCAAGTTGACAAATCAAATAGGAGAATTTGATAAAGAAAAATGTATAAAATATAGTAAGGAGGATAATGAACATACCATCCAAGGGGGTTGGTGGTGGAATGATATCACTTTTAGATTTCATCGGTTGCTTGCCTAATTTCAAATCCCTTCCACCCAATCAAGGTTTACCACTTCCCTTTTATTATTTATTAAAGGCTTAATATAATATTTGTTATCTGAATCTGACACTTTTCTTAATTTGGTATTAAAATTTTTTTTTTATCTAATTTGGTACTCAAACTTGACACTTTTTGCTAATTTGGTACTTAAACTTTACACTTTTTTTAAAGTTTGTACTTAAACTTTTTGAAATCCAACTTAGTACCTGAACTTGACTATTTTTCCTAATTTAGTACATAATTTTTTAATATTAATTCGTTAAGTATAGTTCAATACCTATTTTTAACATGAATTTTCTCTAAAACTGACAATATTTTTGTAGCATAACAAAAAAATTCAATATCGTTATTATTTTGCGTAATTTTTACAATATTTAATAAATTTAGGTGCCAAATTGAATATAAAAAAACTTAGGTACCAAATTAGGAAAAAATGTCAAGTTCAGGTACTAAATTGGGTCCAAAAAAGTTTAAGTACCAAATTAGGAAAAAATGTCAAGTTCAGATATCAAATTAGGTAAAAAAATAATTTAGGTACCAAATTAGGAAAAATTATCAAGTTCAAGTACCAAATATTATATTAAGCCTTTATTAAATAAAACCCCAAATCTTTTAATATTATAATAATGGGATTTATTTATTGATTAATGTTAAGTAAAATGGCAAAGCCTCACCAACCCCTCACCAACCCAACTAGTTTAGGAAACCACAAAATTCTCTCCACTCTACGGTTTGTTTTATATAAATGTATTAATTTTTAATTTATTTATTAAAAAAATATTTTTTTATT
This sequence comes from Kokia cookei, assembly GCA_039519145.1. Taxonomy (NCBI): domain Eukaryota; kingdom Viridiplantae; phylum Streptophyta; class Magnoliopsida; order Malvales; family Malvaceae; genus Kokia; species Kokia cookei. Next base: position 31,012,877 of record CM076907.1, on the reverse strand, counting down.
TTTATTTATTTTTCAAGATATTTACCGAAGTGAGTTCAGTAACTAATTCTCCGCATTTTGTACGCCCATTAAGAAGGTGGATGTTGGGCACGAATTTTTAAAGTTGCTCCATACTCAAAGCAAAGATCTAACATTCGACCATTGATTAAAATAAAAAATCCTTACTATCTCACCAAACTCCGGTGATTTATTTTATTTTATTTATCCTTGTCCCGCATAAATAATTAGCAATGCTTGAACATCTAGTTGACTCTTAAACAAATAGATGTGTACACTAAAGAAGCAAAAGTTGTCATCCTTACACCCACCTACTACTACTCTTTGGCTTGCTTATAATTTCGGTTTTCTTTTAATTAGTAAATTTATATTTAGATGCATTATTTTAATATTTTATATAATCCAGGTTTTGTTAATTTCATGGTATTCAAAAATAATTTACTGATATTTTAAAAAGTGCACATGTAGAAGAGCACTAGAAATGGAATCTATGTTTCCACTTGAGAGGCTTAAACATTGATCTAGATCTGCACCCAACCTTCTTAGTTTATTTTTATTTTAGACTTATGTTGGGCACTTGATTTGATTTTTTACTATATTTAATTTAAATTACCAACAACCCGTAAATATATATTACAAATCAATACATATAAACAAAGTGGTTAGGCCAAATGAAATATAGATTTATGTAGAGTGTATTTCGTATTTTCAAATTTTTTCAAGTGTTTATTGTTATTCGTATCATGACACAAGAACGTTAGAAACACAACACTTTTAATAGGCGACAATGTCGCGACGAAGAGTTTTCGAACATCACGACGATGGATGATGTCATGACGAAACAATTCGAGATGTTGCGATGTGACGATGTGTTCCCACATAAATCAAGTTTCTTTTCTCAATTGAACTATGATTATTCTAAGGATATTCTAGTCATATATTCACACAAAATCTAATCTACAAAAGGGCCTCCGTAACCCTATAATTGACATCTTCATCACATTAAGATTAAGAGAAGATTAAAAGAATTTTTAAGGGAACTTCATGTTTTAGCCAGAGAGCTTTGTGTTTTTCGGGATTCATAGTTTTGTTTGTTTGTTTTGATTATCTCCATCTTGTACTTTTTCAAATTGTTTGCTCATTTAGTAAAGTCTACTTTGCTAGTGGTTTTTTATCTTTTTCGGAGTAGTTTTTCTACATTAATATTTGTGTGCTCAATTTTTTTTTTCTCTTTTTCGTTCTTTTTCATTGTCTATATGGGTCAATCCCCAACAAATTGGTATTAGAACTTAGTATATTTTCCGTAGTCAACCCAAATGAGATATTATATCGAGATGTTCGATGGGATCACAGATTTCAATTTATAACATGTTCGAATGACGACAATTCTAATTCAGAATGGCTTAAAAAAAGTCATTACCTGGCAAAAGCTCGAAAGTTTAAACCATTCAGAATGGGATGTGCTTGAGGAGAAGGTTCTGTCAACAATTCAATTGTGCCTCACGAACAATTAAACTTATTAAGCTTTATAATTTAGCTTTATAATTTAGTTTTTTTCATAATCTAAGCTTATTTTCTATCAATATCAAGCTTAATTATTCAATTTCTCAACAATGACAACTCGTAATATTTCAACAATTAAACAAATTGATACAGGAGCTAACTAAATCAAGCTCTCATGATAAAAGAAACTATAAAAATCAAAAGAAAATGGCTTAGACACTTACTTGAATTTTAGCCGAATATAAAAAGGTTTCAAAGCTTCCTTTTCTCTTTAGAAATGGTGGTCGGTGGCTTAAGGTTGAAAATTATGACTTCTGTCATCTTTCTCCACTAAAATTTAGTTTATTTACTAGGTTTAATTACAATTAAACTTAATTAATTAACTTAATCTTTATTAATTATACATTAATATTCAGTTAGTTAATTCTAATGACATCCACCACCATCATCCACTAAAATTTAATTAAAATTGGTTTTTAACCATTTTAGTCATTTGGATAATTTCTATTTAGGTCCTTAAGTCTTTTCTTAATTAAAATTTTATAGTGATTGAAATTTTATAATTTAGTCCCTAAACCTTAATTAACAACATTTTCAGCTAAATTATTTATCTAAATTTCAATATATCTATATAATAAGTCCGCAAATATCCCTATTTAATATTTAAGGACTCGATTTATGGAAAGAGATTTCGACACCGCATTTTTTAGCACCATTAGAACTGAGTCATTACAACTTAGATGTAATAAATGATAATAATCTGAGTTACTCTGGCAACAGATGTGACATCCTGCATTCAGATCCACCATCTAAATTGGGTGTAGGGTGCCATACATGATCTAAGCAAATGAGTGATACAATTTGAACCTATAAAAAATCCCCATTATGAAAGCATTTGGTGTTGTCAAAAGCTCTATCAAGTCTTTCCCAAACTTGATCATTGTCTTTATTATTGTTAATCCAAGTAAAATATAGACCTTTAGTAGGAATTTCAATCAATCCACTATCAAGCCTTAAGTTTTTATTATTTATTACTATAAATAGTAAAAATTTTTTTATATTTTTAACATTATTCATGTACCAGTCGATACACAATGTTTCAATTGGTGTAATCGAAATTAAGCGAAACAAACATATACAATCGATACAAATCAAATTTTTCATAGGTGTAAAAAAGAGTTGACAATTTTAATTTATTATTGGAACGGTGCGAACTGATTGAAACCAATGTGGAACTAACTGCATTTATTATTGCTGTGTTGACAGAGAGATGGAAACTATAGAGACACATCTTCCAACTATCATGTGGTGAGTGCATGTTTGATAAATGTATCACGGAGGCTCCTGTACTAACAATTAAATTGCAATTTTCTCTTTCTACTAAAAAAATGGGTAAATTAGTCCTTTGTTATAAAAAAATACAAATTGATCATTCTGTTAAAAATTCCATCCATTTGTGTTATTAAATGATTATTTGACTTTTTCAAAAAAGAAGAAGAAGTAATTGACGTGGAATTAAAAGGATGAGTAGGATTATATAAAAATGCCATAGAGGCCCTTATATTAGGATTCAGATTCAATTTTGTCCCCTTTACTTAAAATGGGTGAATTAATCCCTGTACATTAAATTAAAGAGCAAATGAACCCTACTGTTAAAATTTTCATCTATTTTTATTATTATATGATTAAGTGGCTAATAGAGCAATTAAACAATGATACATGGTGAGCCACATATACTTTATGTTAATGTGACATTAGATCATATTAATAAATATTTAAAAAATAAAAAAATACAATTTAAATAAAATTTTAAAATTATAGAATATTATTAATAATCTAATTGTTAATATTTTTAAATAATTTTCTATAGTTTTATAATTATTTAATAAACCATTCCAGAATGAATTTGGAAAAATGGTTGCTTAGGTTCATTCGAGATTGAACAATCATTTACCAAGATCCATTTTAGATTTTTTTTTTTATAATTTTAAAACTTTTTATACTTCTTAATCAAAATTTTTTATAATAATTTAAAAAACCATGTCAATGATTCATCTTGAATGTAGAATTTAAATAATTAAAAAACTTTTATTTAATTTTAAGGATTTTTTAAATTTATTTAAATAATATCAAGTCAGCATGAGATATATGTGGCATACCACATTAACAATTCATAGTAAAAATAGATGTATTTTTAATAAAAAGAACTAATTCACCTAATTTTTTTTGTAAAAAAAATAAAATGAAATCCGACTCTTAGTAAATGGAGCTCTAAAATAATTATACCATGTTGGATTTTTTTGAATAAAAAATTAATTCAAGCATAGATATTCCACATCATTGTTTAAAGATGAGATTTTAATAAAAGAATTAATTTACACCTTATTTTTTAATGTATAAAAATTAATTTACTCATCTTTTACATAAACTAAAAAGGTTAAAATATAATCTTAATCATCATATTATCACCGTACACGATCATATTAGAAGATGTGTTAGTACAATTAAGTGCATCCATGAATGCAGATGTAGAAACTTAAATCGCAACAATTGGTTGGAAAGGTGATGCAAGTATTTAGATAAATGGAATGTTTATTTGTGGTTAATATAAAAACAACGATAACGATAAAATTCGATATTATAATAATATTATATTATAAAATAAAAAATAAACTAAATGCTTCTTACCATATCTCACGCATATTAAAATCTATCCTCAATTAAAGATCTACTGTTCCATAAACATTGAAATGGGGAGATGTCTTCTTGTTTTACAATCGTGGCCGTTGGCGTGTGGTATCATCTACCGTTTCTACATCCACATCTTGATTTCCCAGTGTTATTCATATAAAAAGGAAGAGCCCATATTAGAAAAGTAGAAGCGGCCTCATAAGATCCCGTAGGTGCGGCAATGATGAGATCCACAGGGATACAACCCAGACCACGTGGCAATATTCCCATGGAGCATGGTCTTTGGTGGGACCGCTCCTGATCATCCCCCATTTCTCCACCGGCTTCCACTACTTTTTTACATATATTTCCTAGATATTTTCATTTTGAATTAATGTTTATATAAATGACCACCGACACACTCGGCTGTTCTCTTTTTTGCCTTTTTTTTTCTAGTTGGATCTGAGCCGTTAAATGCATATGGGTCCCACTCAATCAGCCAGCCAACAGTCAGAGATCTTCACTTAATCATACAATGATATTTTGATATATAGGACTAGTACCTTACCTTACACCACCGTTTTTTTAATGAGAAAAAGGAAATAAATTGTAATGCTACCCATTCAAAATGGGGTTATATGATGATGTGTTGGGATTTATATAAATTATATATTAAAAATAAATATAAATAAAACATTCACTCAAGTGTTTGTAGTGATTTCTTTAGCAACATGGGGACACCACCATGTTCAGTTACTTCAGATTTTTAAAGATATAGATTGTCTTCTTTTTTAATAATTTTGTAATCTTAGGCAAAAGACATTATCTTTCAAGTTTTGTGTGAAATATATATGTAGTTTGTTATGGTTTTGTGTGGTATGAATTCGGGTCGTGTTAATTACGTTACTGTTAGAATTTTATCTTTTTTTTATAATTCATCAAAAAAAATTGTACATTTACTTTTTAAATTTAAAGTAAATCTTTTAAACTCATTATTATTTATGTATTTTTTATTTAGTTTATTATTTTTTAATTTTTAATTGTAATTGTGATTATACGCGTAACTTTCATAAAACATAAAAACATATTATCTTTAATATATTATTATATTAGAATATAATACAATTATAATTTAATTTAATAATACATAAATTATTTTTTATTTTTAATCGGAAATAATTGAATATAATCACTTAATAAATGATAAAGTCTTATTTAAAATTCATTTATATCTCGTTTGATTACTTGTATAATAATTTATTACACAAGTATAATTATTATATTAGGCAATTGCGTAATAAATCAACATATATTCTAAATTTGATGTATTTTAATGTTGGGTCAACTTAATTTTTTTTAAGAAAACATAAGTACAATTATAAATATAATCACTAATAATATACATCTAACAAATATAACCAAAACCAAACATTATAACTATGAATAAACACAAAACCAGAAATAGATTGGAATAAAATCTAGGAGAACCTACACATGGTTTACACAAAGTGAGACTTGAGCTTAGAATTTCAAAGTTTTCAAGGCCTCAACATTATTATTAAGTCAAGGTCTCATTGGTTGATCAAATTTGACTTTAGGTTATGTAACACCCATTATTGACAAATGATTTGTATATGAGATGACACCACACGAATGAAAACACATGCAATATACAATTTTCAAAAGATTAAACCTTCAAAACAAATTTTTAAAATTCATTAAATTAAGTTTAGAGAAACTTAGAAGCTTTGAAAATCATTTTGGATCATATCGAAGAGGTTTGATGTAACACTTTTTGTCTGACCAGATCGTCGGGTCCGAACTACAGGATGCTACATTCGTTGTCGAAACAACTACAACAAACTCCAATATAATTCAATCGTCCCAACATGCTCATTAGTATAAATCACATTTTCAATATGATATAGAAACATTTTAGGGTCTTATACAAGCTTACGAAAGCTCACTTGCTAACTTGAGGCTGGTTAAAGATTTAATTGTAAAGTTTTCAAACTTGCGGGCTAATGTGGCAACATTATTGTTTTCACATCGCGACATCGTTAGTTAGTAAGTTGAGCAACCTGTTATAATAGGAAAACATTATATCTTGAAATTAATTCATCAAGTTGATGATAAAATACTTGGGCATTCTGGTGGACATTATGCACTTGTTGCACAACAACCACTTAGATGAAGGTCCAAGGAATGAGCACAATAGGTAGGAGAAATGGAGGTTTGGGCTCTAGAGGGATTTGGTGTTGCTAATATTTTACAAGAAATGCTTACTTATAAATATGATCATATTAGAGCTTATCGAGGAGTACTTGGGACTACGATCATTGGAGGAACAATACCTAAACTCGACGATGCTCCAAAATCTTTTTGATTGCTCGTCCGAGAATTATGATCTTTGGCTCTAGAATTGAATCATTTCCTTGTATCTGAGAAGAACTTCTAGATTAATAGGAAGGAAGCTTAATCGGAATGAATCATATTTTTCTTCTATGATCGACCGATTTAAACATCAACAACTCCGGATTGGATCAATTTCTCCCCAACAAATAAGTGCTTGGGCCAAGAAAATCCTACCTAATGGAGAAACCGTTGGAGAGGTGACAAGACTCTATACTTTTCATTACAAAACCAATAAGCCGGAAAGGGATGGTTTATTTTGTGAAAGAATTTTGGACCTATAAAAAGTGGAATTTGCCTTTGTGGAAATTATCGAGTAATTGGAAATAAAAAGAAGGGCCCTAAATTTTGTGAATAATGCAGAGTTGAAGTTGTTGATTCTCGGATACAAAGATATCAAATAGGATACATAAGGTTGGCATGTCCAACTCATGTATGGTATTTGAAACGTCTTCCTAGTTATATCGCTAATCTTTTAGACAAACCTCTTAAAGAATTAGAGGGTCTAGTATATTGCGATGTGTGATTTGATTGAAATTATTATTGTACAGATTAGGCATGAGAAACTGTCATCCTATTCAATCGAATTGGGATGCCCTGGATCTGACATGTCTCTTGGGAAGAGTAACATGAAGCTCAGAATTATGGGCATATTCAATACTCCCAAATAAAAAGGGAATTGGCCTATGGTCGAGTCAATAAAAATAAATAATTAGGAATTTTGAGTTGTACCTCGTGAAAAAAGACTTTTTTTGTGGGTGTGGAATTAACTGTTTTTATTTTTTTTAGTTCTTTTAGAAACAAATGAAATTCTATTCAAGGAAACATATATGTCATGGTTGCAGGAGTCTATACACTGCATATAGGCTTAGGCTTTAAGATAAGGGCATCGTGGTATAATCGTCGTGGTATGTCTGTTGTATGTGATTTATCTTGTGTGATAAGTATATAGCATGTTTGATTTTCGATTAATTTAGTAATGTGAAAATTATTACAAATATTATAGAGTGGCTGAATGTGTTAAAGGATTTGTGTGTTGAAAGAAAGAAAGTATTCTATTTAAATATGTCAAATGATTGTTATACGATTATTGATAAATTATGTTTTGTTCCAATTCTGATGTCATGTGGCATTGTGACTATTCTGATTAAATTGATTTGTTATTATTGAAATATAACATATTTGTTCGGCAAAGCATGAAATTCCATGCCAACAAATTTCTATTAAATGATTGCATGTTCAACATGCTTACTGTTCTGATTCTGTATTTGCATGCCATGTTACATTGCATGGGTTGGGATGATATGGTAAGAAGAAAGTTCTAGCAGTTTAATGATTTGCACACTATCTAGTGGTTTAATCACATATCTACTATGACAGCTTGACTGCAAATATGGTAGCTCAACCACATATATCTAATTTGGCAATTTAACTGCAACTCTGGTGGCATTATCCACAATTATCTATTGATGTGTTTTGGATGGACGAGTTCTGGGGAACTCTAATTGGTGTGTAGCAGAGTTGTGTAAGAAGTTTTTTGGAAAATCTGCATTATGTTTTCTGAAAATATTGCATTGACATAGCCATGCATGCTCAATTTATGCTTTTTTGAACTTGATGAAATTCTCTGCAATATTCTGATATGTTAATTTTATTGTTTGTACTTATGCTTGAGCTAAGTTACACACTAAGCTTCATAGCTCACCATTTTACTTAACCTTCTCAGGTAATTCGCGAGATTAGGGATTGGCGTTGTTTTGGAAGATGGGATTGGTATTTTAGATAAGACGATTTTGCTTATATATATCTCCAATTAAATTTTTTGGACTTTTGGACAATCAAACTAATTTTTGGACATTATTTTTTGTTTTGGGTTTTTCGTCGGATTTTTAGTTAAATGGTTTGGATAATCTACCAAAATTTTGTTAATTAAAAAGGATGTTTGATTTTCAAAACTAAATAAGTTATGGGTTTTTCTGCTGCAAAGTAAAATAAACGATTGAGATTTCATAAAGATAAATAAGTAAAATTAAGATGTTTGGTTTGTGAATGGTAAATGTTTTTGAAAATGCTTAATTGACAATGGTTAGGTTTTCTACGAATGAATTGAAAAAGTTTTTTTTGCAAAATTATCAACACGAAAATATACAATGTTTAGGGAAGCAAATATTCTGGTTTTTGAGTAGGTGGTGTGACCTTCAAAATTTGAGCATAACGTCTAGGTCGGGTTTGAAATGTTATACTTATGTTTAACACTTTTTTTTTTGGTAGAAAGAGATAGCTAAAAGTGATTACAAAATTAAACACGTACTAGTATAACGCCTGAATGCGATCATCATCTAATAATCTAAGAACTGAAAACGGGTGTGTGAAAAACTCGAAATAACGCATCCGTTGGCATAGAAATTTTCGCCATATGGTCAGTAACTCTGTTCAAAGATCTTGGAATATGATAGAGATGAACCTCCCATTGACGATGAAGTAACTGATACAACAAACGTACTTCAACAAGATTGCTTTATGCGCCACCACCTGAAGAGAGTAAGTCGACTAATAACACACTGTCACACTCCGCTTCAATCTTCCTATAGCCCTTATCCCATGCAAGATTCAATCCTTCCAATAAAGCACACGCTTCTACTTTGAAGACAGAATCAATACTAAAACGTAAATTATAGCCCCATTGCCAGTTTGCTTTAGAATCTCTTACTACCCCTCAATGGGTGCTCCATCCTTAGACACTGCCCCATCAGAATTAAGCTTTACCTACCCTTGCCTCGGGCTGCTCCATGTCAAAAGATTATAATTGTGAGGCATCATAGCACCTTTCGATGACAATGTATGAAAATTGCGCGCCCATGCATACCCTGACTTAAAACTCCTATGTCTGTTTGAGAAAACAAATTGATTCCTTGACTTCCAAATAAGCCAACATATCACGACAAATAGAGTTCGCCAAGCAACATCATCTTTAGATAAATTGCCTTTACGTTGTAAGTTCCACAGCATCGATGCAAAGAAAGGTAATGAAAAGAACACCTGATGTGCTTGTTTTGGAATTACTGCATACCAGATATTCCTCGAAAAACCACACTCTCGCAAGGCATGAATTGCTGATTCAATATGTACTCCACACCCAGGACAAAAGCCATCTGCAAATAAATGACGTCTTAGCCTCTTACTGTTCGTTAGAAGCCGTTCATGCCATAGTAGCCAAAGAAACACCCAAGTCCGCTGAGGTGCTTTAATAGTCCAAAGCAGTTTCCAATCTAACGATTTTACATTGTTAGAAAAGAACAAAGTTTTATATGTCAAGGATGATGAAAAACCACCCGAAGCAGTCCATTTCCAAGTTAAGCTATCAGGTCCGACTTCTTCACATGGAGGTAGTATTGTCGAAATATGAAAGAACACATGTCTAGGTAACAAATTTTGGAGCCTTTCCTAATCCCACAACCCATCTGTAGTTGTTGAAGCCCAAATTTTAACCGGGCCCAAACTCCCCTTTAAATTTATTTTAAGATTAAATTTGTTAAAAATTTAAATTTATTTTAAATTTAATTTTAAATTTATTTTCAAATTTAAAATTATTATAAATTTAAAATAAAGTTCAAATACAAAAAATGTCCAATTACAAAATTGGGCCAAAATCAAAGCACCCAAATTTACTTAAACTAAAATGGCCCAAGTAGGCCCAAACTTTAGCCTATTCCTAATCTGCTAGGCAACTTGCACCAGTCACCTCTTCCTCAGCCACTCAGAGTGCGCCACGTCAGCCTAAGCAGCTTCTTCTTCAGCTCCAACTTGCCCTGCCACCGGCTGTTCCAACCGCCACTGCCATAGCCGAACTTGCAAAAAGAAAGAGTGGACATACATTAAATACTGTAAAACAAAAAAGAATGATGGCAACATTAGGCTATAAAAGGCGAATTCATTTCGGTTGTAGGGGGAGGGTTGATATTTTTGACAAAAAAGGATCAATACAAATACAGCTTTTTAAGGGTCATAGGCAAAAACACAACAGTAGTATACAAATGTGAACAAGGAAGCAATCAATAACAGGCTCAAATTGGGTTCAAAGACTATCTGTTTTCAAGGGAAGACAAAAGGTTAGAGGTGTTCCCATTCTAACCGTCGCCGGAGCCGAGCGAAGCCTCACCACGCCGCCGTCACCACCATATTTGCAAATCTGATGAACGAATAAAAGAGGAACGAGTATATAAGGCCACAAAAAAAAAACAGTTTTGAAAATTAATTTTTTTTTAATGAACAAAACCCGATCCTTTTGGATCTTAAACAAAAGACTTTTAAAGAAAGAGAAAGAAAGAAAAAATGGGTTTTTAAAATTTTTTTTAAAACCAGATCTGGTTTTAAGAGAATAAAAAGAAAAGAAAAGGGTGTTTCACCTGGAAATACCATGTGCGGAGGCGCGTGGACGTGGAGGCAACAACGCGTGCACTGGAAAACCCCAAACGGTGATACGTGGTGGCCACACACAGGGATCGACGGTGCGCGTGTGGCCTCACGCGCTGGACGAACGACAGGTTGAACGGCCGGAGTTTGGCCGGCCAAGGAGTCGGGAATGCAAAAAAAAAAAAAAAGAGAGAAAAGAGAGAGGGTTTAAGGGTTTTTTCTTAAAAAATGAAAGAAAGGAATGACAAAAAACTGTTTTGAGTCTTTTATAGACCTCTTAAAATAGCGTCGTTTTAAGCCTTTACCCATGTCCGACTCGAAATTCGACCCGACCCGACTTAGGATCCGCGTATTTTTGAGAAAAGGGATATTTATGCATTTGGCCATTCCGCTTTTTCCAAAATTTTCAATCAGGTCCTTCTCGTGCTTTTAATTAATTTTAAATAGGCCCAATAATTTTCAAATGCTTTTCAATTTAATCCTTAGACCCTTTGAAAGCACCAGGGGCTGCCACGTGTTGTTTTTTAGACTTATTTCTACAAACGGTCCCTTTTATTTTTAATTTGTTTTGATTTAATCCTTAAATCAGTTTTGCCTTAATTACAAAATTGTCCCAAAAATTTTTCTTGATTTTCAAACCAGTCCTCTAACTTCAGGATGCCTGAGAGGTTGCCACGTGTCACCTATCTTAGGTTTTATTACCCCGAAGGTCCCCGAACTTCCAAAAATCCCAATTTTGACCCCAAACCTTCTAAAAATTACCACTTTACCCCTGAACTTCTAAAAATCCCATTTTTTACCCCAAACCTTTCAAAAATTACCATTTTCCCCCAAACTTCCAAAAATCCCATTTTTAACCCCGAACATTTCAAAAATTACCACTTTACCCCTGAACTTCCAAAAATTCCATTTTTGACCCCGAACCTTCCAAAAATTACCATTTTACCCCCGAACTTCCAAAAATTTCATTTTTGACCTCGAACCTTCCAAAAATCCCATTTTTGACCTCAACCTTCCAAAATTATCATTTTACCCCCAAACTTCCAAAAATCCCAATATTGACCCAAAACATTCTAAAAATTACCATTTTACCCCCGAACTTCCAAAAATCCCATTTTTGACCTGAACCTTCTAAAAATTACCATTTTACCCCTAAACTTTTAAAAATCCCATTTTTGACCCCGAACCTTTAAAAAATTACCATTTTACCCTCGAACTTCCAAAAATCCCATTTTTTGACTCCGAACCTCCAAAAACTACCATTTTTCCCTCGTGTATCCAAAAAGTCTCGTTTTGAACTCCGATTACATCATTCTTCTCTCTCATTAACTTTTTTCGTGCTCGTATTTTGCATCTTGATTTTTTCGTGGATAATTTATCTTCCTATTTATTTCACGTTGCGTTTAGTATTCACTGTTAACTACCTATTCATATTTAACTCGCATGCTTGTTTTCAAAATTTTATTTATTTTTTTAAAAATCGAGGCAATATTCATTTATTTCGAGTTTCAAAAATTTGTGCCTTAACTCACTAGGTGCATTTTTTCTTCAAATCGAAATAATCAAACACCCTTAATCGAGGCAATGTTTCCTTATCTTCGATTCTGAAATATTGTGCCTTAACTTACTAGGTGCAACCTTTACTCAAATCGAGATAATCAAATATCATTTTCCCCAAAAATCGAAAAAAGAGTTTTTACGAAGGAAAGCTCGTCATTTTTAGATCCTGAAATTTTGTGTCCTAACTCACTGGAAGTAACTTTTCTTCCTCGATCACTTTGAAATAGCGGGATTTCCAAACAAACATAATTTCTTTTAAACTTAACTCATGCATTCAGGGATCGTATTTTAAACTTTATTTGAGCTCTTAAATGTTACAAATCAAGATCCGAAAATAATCAATACAGTACCAATCTTGGGCGTATGAGGGTGCTAATCCTTCCTCATGCGTAACCGACTCCCGAACCTGTTTTGCTGGATTTCGAAGACCTACGTGTTTTCAAAACATTTTTAAGAAGAAAAATGTTTTGTGGTGATCTAATCACACCGAATAAAGGATTGGTGGCGACTCCCATTATTTTTCGATGTTAAAAATAATTTTCGAAACTCGTCGTTAAAAAAGATGGTTTCGACAGTAGTAACCATATCACACACACGACTAGTAAGATTCATATCATGCGGTGTAAGGCAGAAATCACTTAATTTTCCAAGCTGATGAAGCCAATAATCAGTAAAAAAAATTCACAAGTTTACCATTACCAATTGCCCAAAAAATATTTGAACAACATCAGACCAAACTCGAGATAGAGAGCGCCAAATAAAAGAGCCATTACTACGAGAAATAGACATAGGGAAGGATTCTTGAACATTATATTTTTCGGAGAACCTGAACCCAAAGAGTATTCATATTGGTAAAAAAACGAAAACCCAATTTCAATAAGAATATTTTGTTTTGATTACGCCCATTCCTCAGACCCAAACCTCTATTTTCAATCAGACTACAACAATTATCCCATTACACAAGAGCTAACTTTCTTTGTCCCTTTACAGAACCTCATATAAAAGTACGAGCAAGTTTTTCAATATTCATGTAAATAGTAACAGGCACTCTAACCGTATTCATAAAATAGTTGGGAATGGAAAGTAGTAGAAAACGAACCAAAGTGATTCACCTCGCCATTGAAAGTCTCCTACCTTCTCAACCAGACAGTCTCATCGAACATTATCAATTAAGAAATCAAAAGTATCAACCCCCACTCTATCATGAAATAAAGGCATTCCCAAATAGGTGCCAAGGTTATCCACCTTATTAAAATCCAATCTATTACAAATGCCATCAACAATGTCATTGAGAGTACTCGTCGAGAAAAAAATTTGAGACTTAGAAACATTCACCTTTTGGCCGGAGAAATAGCAAAAGGTCTGCAATATTCTATCGATGATATCCGCTTGTTCCATGCTAGCCTTACTGAATAACATAAGATCATTCGCAAAAAATAGATGATAAATAGGTGGTCCCCTCCTAGACAAAACCAAAGGTTTCCATGTCCCATTCTCCAAAGCATCACTAATCAAATGACTCAAACGTTCCATGCAAAAAACAAATAAGTATGGTGACAAAGGATCACCTTGACGTACTCCTCGTGATGGTTGAAATTTGTCCGTCATATTACCATTCCACAAAACTTGAAAAGAGGCAGACAAAACACAATTCATAATAGCACGAATCAGTTCAGTAAGTAACCCCGAAAGCATTAAGGTATCCTGAAGAAAATTCTAACTAATTCTGTTATAAGCTTTTTCAAGGTCAATCTTCATAATCATACCCCTTTTATTGCCACGAAAGGATTTAAATGAGTGAATCACTTCTTAAGCCACGATAATGTTATCTGTAATATCTCGACCCGAAACAAAGCTCGACTGGTTTGGACTTATCAACTCGGTCATGCAAGAGCGTGATCTATTAACAATTGTTTTTGTCAAAATTTTGTACAAAACCAAATAAAGGCTAATCGGCCTAAGTTGGGTAACTCTCTCCAGGCTTTGAATCTTCGGAAGCAAAACCAGCAATGTTTTATTCAACAAGGGATCCAAAGGCGTACCACCCAAAGTATTACGCATAAAAGCGTAAACCGAAGGACCTACATGCTCATACTGAGACTGAAAAAATCGGGTTTGAAACTCATCTATCCTTGGAGCTTTTAAAGGAGCCATTCCAAAGACCAATTTTTGCACCTCCTCATCTATAACCATGCAACCAAGATGGGAGATCTCTGAAAAAGGAAGTTCAGAAAACTTTTTTCGTGTACATAATGTACCATGCGCTCCAACTTCCATGGTATACAAATTTTTGAAAAAAATCACATACATGGTATTGTAAAATAGAGTCATCAAAGCACCACTAATTATCAATCAACAACCTTTTAATTTTATTTCTTCTCCGTCTATTAATCGTACGACTATGGAAATAAGTTGTGTTCTTATCACCATGTTGAAGCCAATCCACCCGAGATTTATGAAACCATAACGTCTCCTTGTGTGCCAAAATCTCCTCAACTTCGTATCTCAAAGTAGGCTCTCTATGTTGAAGAACTTGAGACTTACGAAACTCCAACACCTTTTGCGCCCTTCGTAGTTCAGCTATAAGCTTTCTTTTCTTCTCAAATATATTACCATATACTTGTTTATTCCATATGGTGGTAATATCTTTAAAGCTCTCCAAGTTCTTTATGACAGGTCACTCATGTTTCCAACTACCTTTTACTAAGGAATTAAAATCTTTATGCAACATCCATCCTGCAAGACAACGAAAAGGCCTCCCACCTCTATAAAGGGTTGGCTTCAAAGAAATAAGTAGAGGACGGTGATTCGATTTTAGCCGATGAAGATTTCTGACTAAGCATTCAGGAGCAAAGACCACCCAAGCAATATTACAAAGGGCCCTGTCAAGTCTTTGCGATAGGCCTGCTCTATACCAAGTATACTTAGCTTCAGTAGCACCAAGATCCTTCAACGCATTATGAAAAATAAAATCCCGGAACCGTTGACAGCCAATGTGCGCAATGCTCGCTCCTCCATCACACTTCGATTTATCAATAACACAATTAAAATCACCGGTGATGATCCAAGGGCCATCCAACGAATTTGACACAAAAGACAATAGAGACCAAAGTTATTTTCGTGTCGTACTTTGAGGACTAGCATATACAAACAAAGCATAAAAAAGCCTTTAAAAAGCTGCACATCCCGGATGAAAGTATGAACTACTTGTGAATGAATTTGAAGAATATCAATACACACATTCTCTTACCAACATAACCAAATTTCTCCGGCAAAACCATTCGCTTCAACCCGAAAAGAATTAAAATAACCCAGTTTTGCAATAATGGCATCCGCACGGCTACCACTAACCCGTGTTTCACATAAACATATCACATCTGGAGAAAACTCATGACGATATTTTTTAACCATATTATGGAAATGAGGATGACTCACTTCCTGACAATTTCATACCACTATTTTTTTATTCATAAAAAATTAAAATTAAATGTTGAACACATACCCAAACACGTTATGATACAACATTCTGATCATCATTGGCATCATTCACTATCATAACATCCACTATAGTGTTCTTAGCTGATGCGCTGTTGCTATCATCTAATGCCTTATCAATTTCTCTTATTAAATTTTCCATGGCGACCCCTAATTCGACCACTATATCCGGTGGTTTGCCAAT
This sequence comes from Kokia cookei, assembly GCA_039519145.1. Taxonomy (NCBI): domain Eukaryota; kingdom Viridiplantae; phylum Streptophyta; class Magnoliopsida; order Malvales; family Malvaceae; genus Kokia; species Kokia cookei. The sequence goes on along the minus strand of CM076907.1, from coordinate 30,996,643 downwards.
TTTATTAACATCCCATGCCGAACCAACTTGATTATGCACGGTCGAACCACTAGCTACAGAAAACTGAAAAGTCAAAATTTTCTTATCAGCCTTTTTCCCACTTTTAATATTGTCCAAAATCTGGATAGCTGCATGTGAACCCTTTAATTTATCAAAGATTTTAATTGGTTCAAAAGTCACCCCTTTGCATTTATCTAAGCGTCCAATGTTTGACCCATTCGAAACACCTCCTTTTGAACCCAAAGGAACATTTTGTTCCAAACCCAATTTGCCTACATTGGGCTTTAACACTTTGAGAGTTGATCCAATTTTACTATTAGACTCAGTCACCCGAATCCCTTTCTTCTTAATACCACCCCCTAACCTATTTATCCTTATCTTGTTTAGTGCCATGAGAAATCCCTAACTTTCCCCACCTTCCAAATCTACCTGCAAAACAGAATCCTGAAGATCCACCATATCTTTCCCTTGATTCTCATTGTTACCAAAATTATCCTCCCCATTCAAGGCTGAGAAACGTGAGCCTCCAATACCGGTAAGACCTCCGGTGGTTCGTCCTTCTTCGGAGTTCCTCGAGCGCCCTTTTCGTCTCTTTACCACCATCCACTCTCCAAAGCTTTCCTTCGACACCTTCTTATCCAAACCCGAAGATCCCTAAACTTTACAAGAGGTGTCCCTTTCCCCCATCGAATTAGACGCTGGAAAATCATCACAATTTCCGGCAGTATGTCCTACTCTCCCACAAGAGAAATAGATAGAAGGAAGTCCTTCATATTCAATCCTCTGGAGTTTATCATTAATCCATATTTTCGAAACCAAAGGTCACTTAAGATCAATGGTAATTTCCAGTCGTGCAAATCGTCCTCTTTGCCCTTTGTTCGTATGAGCATCAAGCTTGACAACCGTACCAATCATTTGTTCAATCGCCCTCAAGAGACAGTCAGAGTAGTAACCTTCAGGCAGGCCAGAAAGCCTAATCCACACGACTTGCGACTCCAATCCGCTTTGTGCCATTGAAACTCTACTGTCCATGGACGAACAGATAAGTATCTACCAAAGACAACCCATGGACCAACAGTCAGAACTTTAGTAAGATCTCTATCATCTTGAAACCTAACCAAATAAAAATCATTCTCTAAATCCATAAGATGAAAATGCCCCTGAGGGTTCCATAGAAGGGTGATCTTATTCAATAAAGCCTTAAACCCAATTCGACCCCCGAATAATTTAACCACCACAGTTTTCGCCATCCGTCTCCGGATAAAATCCTGGACCCTATCTGAGAATCGAATTGAAAGGATCCTGTCCACAACCTCCGTAATAACATCTCCATCCAATAAAGAGAAATGGTCCTCTAAACCATCCTTCTGCATCGAGTCAGTCTCATTACCCAAAAGAGTCGATTTATAAGAAGCCTTTGGCACTTCTGATGCAATTCTCTGTCCATTGCTATCGACAGCATGATCATCAAAGTCTAGATACAAATCCGCACGAGTGCGAACCTTTTTGGTAGCTCTTCCTATTCCGAGATTGGAACCGAAACTATTCAATCCGGCCACCAAGTCAACCGTCGGCAGAGAATCGAACATTTTTTTAAGTGATAAAATTTTCTTTATGTTTAACACTTTAGCCAAACAAAATAATATATGTCTAGTACATGATTAGCAATCTACCTACCAAACAGTGGACTGTTTATTCAACATGTTAGTACACTAATTTTTCCTCATGTTAAAACATATGTATTAAATAAAATTTTCCTTATGTTATTACACAAGTAACCAAATGAGACGTTCAAATGTGTGGAAACATGTTTGAAAATTCTGAAAAAAATACAAACTTTAAATAAAATCAAGTTAGAATTATTTAAAAATTTCATAGAGGGAGTTCTGGATTTCAAACAAATTTGTAATTTTGAGTAGAGTTAAAAATGAAAAATCAATCTAAACCGTGATGTTTGGACAATTTTGTAATTCAAGTTAAAAAACTATAATCAATTGAACTAAACCAAATTTTGTTTTCATTTTATTTTAATTAATTTTAATTTTTATTATGTAAAAGATAATATTTTATATTTGAAGTAGTAAAAATAATTAAAAATACTGTATATAAATTTACCGTTCAAGAAATACTATATAATAGTTATCCATTATTTTTATTTACTTGAAAATTAAACTATTTTAGAAATATTTATAAAAGAAATTGAAACTTCTCAATTAATGTAAAAAGCCATAAAATATAGTCCATTTTGTCAAAATGAACTAAAAAAATTAAAATTAAAATGAAAATATCAAATATCAAATCAAATCAAATTAAATTACAATTCCAAAAATAAAAAAAGTTGATTGACTCGAATTTACCCCAATTTTAAGTAGAATAAATGATTAGGTTAGAACAATTTAAGAATTTGAATTATATGATTTCCAACAATTTTAAAATTTCAAATGTGTAGTTAGGAATTAGGATTAGGGTTAGGTTTTAGAAAGTAGTGAGAAGATTAAGGAATTTAAAATCCTTATTCAGTTTTTCTTAAAAACTAGTACCTGAATTTCTAATAGATAAAATATTGGAAAGCGTGAGATTAAATTTATATTTTGAGTAGATATCACTGTAATTATTTTAATTAATATCTTGAGGAATATTTTATCAGTGGTTGTGAATGATTGATTTTTTTCAATATTTTTGACATTGGTTTCGTAGGAGCAAGTCAGAAAGATTGAGAAATAAAACTATCTAACTTGATTATCTTAAGGTGATCTTTTTGTCGACGGATATCCCTATTACACTCGTAGTCTCTAAAGGATGAGAACAAACTATATAGCATCTACATCGATAATTCAAGTAAATATTAAATGTAATGATAAAATATATTGCAATTTTGAAGAAAGATACATGTTTAAGTATTGAAAACTGTATTATTAAATGGGTCAATCACGAACTCCAAATATAAATTATAAAATAGATATAAAAAGTAATAAATATATCGACAAAGCCCAAAATTTGACCTTTTAAGATTTGGTTCAAAGATTTGTACCTAGTAAAAATATTCATATAAATACTATTTAAATAAAATTTCAGTTTTGGAAAAGGAAAAAAAATAAATTTAATTATTTTTGTAACATAAAATTAAGATCATAAACTTTAAATCTTGATTTTCGAGGATTATAATATTAAAGATATCACCAAAAAAAATATAAAGGTACCTAAAGTTTTTATATATTATGTAGTAGAAAGTATCACGATATTGATGAAGGAAGATTAATATAATGAATGCAATTTAAGTAAACATAATGCTCAATAATCATTTCATTTCACCTAACTTGCAAGATGCAATAACATTTTTTTGAATTATAATAAAAAAATAAAATTTTAACAGTAATATAATTGATACGATTTAAATTCAAATCGCATTTGAAATGATAAATATCATTAATCATTAAATTAACATATAATATTCAGTAACACTTTTATTTTCATTACTAATATAAAAGCGCTTTCATTAAGAAAAAGTTAATTTTAACTTTAAATTATTAAGAATTTTTAAAGTTGTAAAGCAAATATGCTTATAACTTTTTTTAATGTAAATTTGCTTATATTTATATTTAATTTATTTTAGATATAAAAGGGTATTTTAATATTTGATTGACTTAAATAATAATATAAATTATACTTTTTTTTTAATATTAATAACATCATATTTATATAATTAAAATAAAATAAAAATATTAATTTTGTAATAATGGGATTATTGGAGAGTTCGAAAATGGAGATCTACCAACTCCACCCCCACCCAATCTGCACCGTCGGATTTCACCACTCTAACGTATTTATAACATCCTTACATCGCCGCGTATCCCTCGCTACTTCCCACTCTCTCATTGGTATCTTTTTGTTCTTCTTCAAAGGGAGAGTGTGATCTGTTCTTCTTCACTTCATTTCTTTAACCCATGGCTCTTTCCGTCGAGAAAACCGCCGCCGGCCGTGAGTACAAGGTCAAGGACATGTCTCAGGCTGACTTCGGTCGTCTAGAGATCGAGTTGGCAGAGGTCGAAATGCCTGGTCTCATGGCTTGCCGAGCTGAGTTCGGCCCTGCCCAACCTTTCAAGGGAGCCAAAATCACCGGTTCTCTTCACATGACCATCCAGACCGCCGTCCTCATCGAAACCCTCACCGCCCTCGGAGCTGAAGTCCGTTGGTGCTCTTGCAATATCTTCTCTACCCAAGACCATGCCGCCGCAGCCATTGCCCGTGACTCAGCAGCCGTGTTCGCCTGGAAAGGTGAGACCCTCCAGGAATACTGGTGGTGTACCGAGAGAGCCCTTGACTGGGGTCCCACCGGTGGACCTGATCTGATCGTGGATGATGGTGGTGATGCTACTCTGTTGATCCATGAAGGAGTTAAAGCCGAGGAGGTTTATGAGAAAACTGGGCAGCTCCCAGATCCGTCTTCCACCGACAATGCCGAGTTTCAGATTGTTTTGACGATAATTAGAGATGGGTTGAAGGCAGATCCCAAGAAGTATACAAGGATGAAGGAGAGATTAGTTGGTGTTTCTGAGGAAACTACAACCGGTGTTAAGAGGCTTTATCAGATGCAGGCCAATGGAACCTTGTTGTTCCCTGCTATTAATGTCAATGACTCTGTCACCAAGAGCAAGGTACATTTTTCCCTACTTTTCTACTGCTTTACCTTTTGAACTTCTTATATGAAGGATATGGTCTTTTTCCATGCAGATCTGATAAAAATGATTTAGAAATAACATAACAACATTCATATATTTTTAAAATTGCTTCAGATCTGATATTTTCTTGCTCTGTTTTTGCTGTTACTAGAGTTTTGATTTTAATTGCAATGCTGATGGTCTTTTTGTTCATTAATTGAATTGTGGTTTTACTGTATTCTGGTCTAATGTTGCTATGATTTGATCTTTTTGAACAGTTCGATAACTTGTATGGATGCCGTCACTCTCTTCCCGATGGGTTGATGAGAGCTACCGATGTCATGATTGCTGGTAAGGTCGCTGTTGTCTGTGGTTATGGTGATGTCGGCAAGGGTTGTGCTGCTGCCTTGAAGCAAGCCGGTGCTCGCGTCATTGTTACTGAGATTGATCCCATCTGTGCCCTTCAGGCTCTTATGGAAGGACTTCAAGTTTTGACCCTTGAGGATGTTGTCTCCGAGGCTGATATCTTTGTCACCACAACTGGTAACAAGGACATCATCATGGTTAACCACATGAGGAAGATGAAGAACAATGCCATTGTTTGCAACATCGGTCACTTTGACAATGAAATTGACATGCTCGGTCTCGAGAATTATCCTGGTGTCAAGCGCATTACCATCAAGCCTCAAACCGATAGGTGGGTCTTCCCTGAAACCAACACCGGCATCATTGTGTTGGCTGAGGGACGTCTCATGAACTTGGGTTGTGCTACTGGCCACCCTAGCTTTGTCATGTCGTGCTCATTCACTAACCAGGTGATCGCCCAGCTCGAACTGTGGAAGGAGAAGGCGACTGGCAAGTACGAGAAGAAGGTGTACGTTTTGCCTAAGCACCTTGATGAGAAGGTGGCTGCTCTTCACCTTGGGAAGCTTGGGGCTAACCTCACCAAGCTCACCAAGGATCAAGCTGACTACATTAGCGTCCCCATTGAGGGTCCTTACAAGCCTCCTCGCTACAGGTATTGAGGAGAGAATACGAGAGAGAGAGAGAGACAGAGAGAGAGAGAGAGAGAGAGTTGGAATAGAAAAAGGAATCATACAACGGGATGGTTTGATTGTTTGTTTTTACTAAAATTTATTTATGAGTTGTGGTTAGTTTTTTATTTTAGTAGGAGTTTGTGTGTGGGATGGATGGTAAGTTTTGGTGGAAAAGAAATCAGGTCTCTGCTTGAAGAGACCAAATGGGTTTGAATAAGGTCATGGGGATTGTGTGAGAGATGATATTTTGCCATTGATGCAGTCCAGTTTTACTGCATCTGGTTTTCAATTAATTAAATCAAAAAAGGATGCAACTTTGCTTTCATTTTCACTTTCTATTTCATCAAATATTGACACCCAACTTTGCCACTAATCTTGGTCATATTATATGTAATTGGCTTTTATTATGGTAGAGGAAATTTCTTAGTGGGAAAAAGACCGTTGAACTAAAGAGTAGGATATTTGTTGACAAAAGGCTGTTGCTGGTTGGTGTAGGTTGTATTCTTTTTTAATTTTCATACTCGGGGTTGATGGTGGCCTTAGAAAATTGAGTAATTTTATATTTTCATCTTTCAACTTCAAAATATTATAAAATAATTATTAAATTATTTTAAAAAATAATTATTGAATTATTTGAATGTGTTTTTAAATCATTTGTTTTCATTATTTTGTTGTATTATTTTTGTCTATACTTGCATCAATCGAAGTTTCTTTCTTTTCTGTAATTAATTTTTTAAGTAATTTTAAATATTATAAATTTATAAATTAAATTCTAAATAGTTTTTTTTATTTACATCACCTGTCGTGAGATCAACTTTATTAGAAATTTGCCAACTGAATTTCTTTTATAAAAAAAATTAAATGATTTAATCGAAAATTTTGAATAATTTAATGATATAAATCTATGAAATCAGAGTCTCACCAACCCAAAATTCAGGCACCATATGGTGGTTGGTTCACTAGGCAATTGGGGTAATTGACTACTGATTTGGGGTGTCCAACTTGGGATAAATAGGCAGGCCTCTCTCCCTTAGGCCATCCTTTTGGATTTGAAAGCTGCCATTTTATTAGAAATATTTATAGGCTGCATTTATGTATCACATTAATATATTTTACGTTTGTTTAAATTCGACTTGATCTGAAATATGAATATAAAATTTTACCAAAATTTATTCATATTGCAAATGACTAGTCCATGCCCATTTAGACTTGTCTATATTATTTTCTTCAAAGATTTATTAATTTTAATTTTTATAAATTTTCTTTTATTAATTTTTTTTGAATATATCGGTGTGATTACATGATATAACAATGAACACACACCTTGCACAGACAGATGCTCGAACCGGATCTTTTAAGATGAACATCATCCTCTTTTCTCTTGAGCCACTCGTTAGGTTCTTCTTTTATTAAAATCTTAAATTTTGATAAGTTAACATATTTTTTTATGTTTACATAATATTGTATTATATATTTAGTTTTAGATGATAACAATTACATAATATATAAAAATAAAATATATTAGGCCCGAAAATATTAAAAGAGGGTGAATTGGGATTTTGAAAATTTCTAACAAACCATTCTAAAACAAAAGATCAAGGGAGAACAACTAAAACATTTTCATTTATAGTGGTTCGACCCCAATTATCTATCTCTATTATTTTGGAATACCTCAACCAATGATTTATCAATTCATTATACTTGAATTGATACTTTTTAAGGAAAATGTATATCATTTACAATTTCTCTCTTTTTCACATGGTTAAGATAAAACTTTCTTAATTTTTATGACTTAACTAAAACCCTATAGCTTTTACAATGCTAAACTAGAAATTTCTTTAAACCCCTTAAGGTTTGGGTTTAAGTATACATTTTAAATACAAAGAGAAAGAGGAAACAATTAATAAACCTCTAATAGGTGTGTTTGTAAGTTTGAGCTCCAAATAAGAAGAAATGAAATTAATGAAAGATAATACAATAAGCTCCTAAAGAATATGTACAAGAAAAATCAAGAAAATAAAGATTTGAAGTTAGGGTCTCTTTGTTTGGTGTAAAATTTTTTACGAAAAATGATTTTTAGAAAATGTATTGATTTTTTTGGAAAAGAAATGATATTTTCAAATGTTTAGTTGAATTTGTGCAAAATATTTTTCGTTGTTTGGTAAATTTTCTTGAAATCATTTTACAAAAATGGTTTCCAGTGAAACATATAGAATATTATCGAGAATTTTTCGTAATTGATCTAGAGAACAAAGTTTTAATTAAATTAGTAAACAACATTGATTTGAAATTATATTTTCTTAATAATTAAAAAAAATAAAATTTAAGTAATATGTATAAAATTTGTAGCATAAATAGAAAAATAATCAAATGCATAAATTTAATAAACATTTCATAATTATTTGATTCATAGTAATATAATCCAACAACAATGTCCAAGTGTATAATTAGAGCTATACCAAAATAGTCTACAATAAAAAATTGTTCAATATACTAAACTAGCAAAGATGTTGGAGCGGGCCATGGGCCTAGACAAGAAAATCGAGCCCTCTCGAGCCTTTGGAAAGAGAGTCGAAACTTCTAGTTCGTAACATTTGCCTAAGCGAGCTAGGGAGTCTTAAGAACTCTGGAGATCGACCTTAAGGTCTGTTAGATTAGAGAAAGCCTCGGATCGACAACCATCGGTATTAGTGGGTAGTGTTAGAGAACCCACAAGAGATTTAGATATTCTGAATCTTGAATATTGCGGGAAGAAGCATAGAAGCGAGTGTTGGAAATTGACAAGAGCTTGTGTCTGATGTGGGTCTCAAGAACACTTTGCCCGAGATTGTTCGAAGAATGATAATGATCTTCCTGCTACCACTTAAAGGTCCGTTCTTGCAGTTAGAGGATGGGGAACTAATTGTGGTGGTTCTGTAGCGAGGAGTAGTTAGAGAAGAGTTGGTTCTGCGATCCAGCAACTCGAAGCTAGAGCCCTAATGCGAGCCTATGTGGTCTGAGCCCGAGAAGAGGGTGATGCTACCTATGTTGTAGTAGATATATTTCTTTTATATTTTGCACTCGTTCTTTCCTTAATTTACCTTGGCTTTACTCATTCTTATATTAATTCCAGCTTCATGAAATCGGGAACTTTGAAATCTGAGATGTCGAAAGTTGCAATAGTTGTTTCTAGTCCTTTAGGATAAACTGTCCTAGTTGATCAAGTATACAAACGATGCCTATGAGAAATCCAACACAAAACATTCCCAGTTGATTTGTTAATCATGTTGTTTGATGATTTTGATGAAATTTTAGGAATGAACTAGTTGACCAAGCGTAGTGTGATTTTAGACTACTGTAAAGGAAGTTCCCTATCCAAAGCCTTGGAAGTAATATAGTCAGGGGCATAAGATCGAGTGATTCTACTAGTATCATTTCATCAGTTCAAGCTAAAAAGCTTTTGAATCAAGGTTGTCAAGCATATCTAGCTTATGTTATTAACTCGAACTCGAATGAAAGCTAAATGTGTAAGATTTGGACAATATGTAACTGTTGGAAAAATTTTGGTTCAAAAACGGTTTTCTTGCACAACAAAAAATAAAATTTTAAAAATTGAGTCTTCTTGTGATATTTATAGCTATTAACTTCTTTTCGAAACCGCACTTGTGTTTTGAGCTAGATGGATCCTTAATGTTATCGACTTTCAACCGAACGACCTTCTCCGCTATCCTCGAACCACAAATTTCTTTGAATGTGGACTCGAAGAAATTTGAATCAAACACAAAACCATACATATTTTCTTTACTTTCAGTTGAAAAGTAAATCTCTCTCTCAATACATAAACGAATAGAATTATTATTTCTAGAAAATAGAATTTATTCTTAAAATAAAGTTCCACTACTTTCTACTAGAATAACAATATTGAAAACTTGAGAGACTTTTTGTTTCTCTTGTTTAAAATTTTTGGTGTGTGTAAATCGTTACCATAGCCATCTATTTATAGTAAGAGTTGGGAGAATCCTAGTTGAACTAGTAGAAGCCAAATAATATTAACTTACCGTCCCTTTGTTTTCACCAAGAGGGGGATTGAACCTTTTCTGTTCTAACCCAAAACATATTTTTTCTATTTCCCAAAAAAAATATTATTTGTTAAATTAAATTAAATAAATTAAAGTTTCAATTAAATAATATTCTCAACCAAATTTTAATTTCGTTAAAATCTTGAAAACTTTATCGTAAAAGAATTTATGAGAAAATATATTTAAATCTTCTACTTTTCAACGGATTTCACAATGACCAATTAATTTAATTCTAATTTTGAACTTCAATTAATTAATTAATTAATAATTTGAAAAACTTAAATTAATTCTTAGGTATTTCTAGTCTTAGTGAGAAATTGCATTTGTTTATGAATGTTACACATTTCTCTAACTTTATCATTTCTATCCATTTTTGTTCATTTGATTCAATCATGCAATCCATTTCCAATTTCAACGAGCTAACGGAGGAACTGATTGAACATATGTAATTTGGACTCAAATGATTTATAATTAAGTTCGAGCTTTTCGCATATTAATTATAAACTCATTTAATCAAGAAGTCATTCCACTATAGTATTTTGATTAAGCTTTCCCTAATGACATACCATTACGAAAGCTACTTGATCATTGCTCGTTTAATGACGTTGTCATAAGTGTGTTACCTTCATAAGATAACCTTAATCTCTTTGGGATAATATTCGTTCTCCTAATGTGATCCTATTTTATCTCATGGTAACCATTACATCTTCCTTCATGAAAAGTCAACTACTATCAAATAGTAATTAAGTCATTTATCACAGAGACGAACAACCTGTGACCACGTTTACTTTTCATCTATCATATAATGCCAATGAGAGGATATCATTTACCCATGTCTTGGGCTATGAATTTTACTATCGTGAATGATGCTATATACTGCAAAAGTTGTATACCCTACGCACCAATTTTTGGTTCCTTATCTATTCTAACTCAAACTTTTACTTCCATCAAAGTATACAACTCATGCGTACATAGTCCATCATGTTGATCTGGTGTTCTAAGTGAACTATTGTCGTCTATGTGATCTACTGTAATTTGATGTGTCCTTAAGCCTTTTCCTAATTAAAACTTATAGAGCTTTAACTTTTACGATTTAGTCCCTGAGCCTTAATTAAACACCTTTTTTCGGCTAAATTACTTAACTGAATTTTAATATATTTTTATATTAACTTTGTAAATATTCCTATTTAATATTTACGAACTCGATTTAAGGAAATGGGGTTTTGAAACCGTATTTTCCAACACCATTAAAAATCAAGTTGTTATAGGTACTCTTACCTAATCCTACTCATCGTTTAACTCTAAATCACTTATATTTCTCTATCCTCCTTTTACAACATTACTTATAACATTCTAATTTAAATTCCTTTTAAAATATTTTTTGTTTTTATTTTTTTAAATAAAAAATAAACCGAGAAGAATGATAAATAACACAAATGTGAAATACCAGTGAAAAAGTGATTTTTTTCTCATTGCTTTTCAAAAAACTTTTGGAGTTATAAGTAATGCTAAACACACAAAGGGCTAGTTTTTCATTGCTTTTGAAAAGTGTGATGAAAAAAATATTTATGGAAAGTGTTTTTGAAAAGTTTAGTTTCATAATATAGGCAACCCTCTTTCTAACAACTTTATTTATCTGTGCAGATTTTACTCATTATAGAGAGATGACTATTATAAACCTATAACAATATGTTCTATAGAGAGATAATTGTTGTAAACTTACCATAAAATTTATATTGTGAATTTTTATTAAATAAAAAAGTGAAAATTATGTTCAAAAAAAGAAAGAAAGTGGGAAATAAATCAACAAATTTAAAAGACATATAACAGGTGCATGCATTATTGCTTTTATGTATATTTTATTTTACATTCTTTCACATGATTAATTATAAAGTTCATAAATCTAACAAGTTCAATTAATCAACATGAGTTTTCAAATCGAATTATTTAACTTATCATGAGTTATTAAAATTCAAGTGATCAATTTATAAGTTTATATTATTTCAAATTTATGTGGAATATTTAATTGGGGGACTTAATAGTTTAGTGAATTGATATATTTAATTCCACTAATTTATAAGGTTTGAGGTTCAAGTCATATTTTAATTGAAATTCTATATATTTTTTTGAACTATAAACTTTGAAAATGCCACTTAAATTGAATGTTGTGGGTAATTGTTTCAATGATGAGTCTAGTGGTTCAATGGTCACGCATTTGTTTGTTTGATTTCTGGTCATCTGTTCAATTTTTTGCACGTACGTGTATACGTATTTATTTTTGCACTTTTTCGTCAAATCAAATTTAAACCATATTAAATGGTTCTTCGTGGTTAGTTTTCTTTTTGGTATTGTCGTTCTTTTATTTTTTACTATTGTTGTTCTTGGTTGTTTAGAGTTCCACCGAAGGTTTTTCTTTTATCTTTGAGTTTTTCCATTGTATCATCCTGAAGCGTAATTGAAGTGATCGTCGGTTCCATTGTTTGCAATTCGAAGTGTTAAATTGTAAGTTTTGGTGAAATTTTTCATAATTTTGTCTAAACTTTTTGGGTAACTTTTTGGGTTGAGTTGGTTAATTGCGAAATTTGTTGAATTCATTGTTTAAGTGCGTATTTGGTTTACTTTAGGTGTGGATCACAACAATAATCCTTCCCCGATGCCGTAGTTCAGGATTGTGGTGTTGTGCAAAGGTAAAAACGTTCTTAGTTGGTTTTTTAGATGAGTTTGTGGAAGTGAATTGTTGTATTATAGTAAGTAGTTAAAATTGTGGTTAATTTGGGTTATCAATTTACTGTTTAGGCTTCGAAAATTGCAGGAATGCTCCGTAGCAACTTCATAAAAGGAAGGGTGTTTAAACCCCTTAAATTTTCTGCTGGTACACGGGCATGTGTCTAGGTCGTGTACCATTATATTAAGCTTTAGAGGATACACGGGCCAGGTACACGGGCGTGTGCCAGGCCGTGTGAATTCTATTTTGCAATTACAGGTGCAATGGTCACACGAGCCAGACACACGAGCGTATGGATGATGTTTTGGTCCAAAAATACTGTACAAAATGATCGTATAATGACTATAAATCTTGTATGATCTAAACTGATATGTGAAAGCTATTAAGCATGTTTGAATATGATTCTGAGTATTTGAAACTGATAATTTATATGTTGCCAATATCTGAGACATGTTTACACATGTAATGAAATGTATTATTTGATATCTGTTTCTTCATCTGCATGGGGTTGGGATTATGGAATAAAGGAAGTATCTGAATTGTTTCAATGGTTAAGTGACTTGAAAATATTATCTGATCTGGAAAAGATACTGTAAACATTGCAACGTGTCATACCAACACTATATGGTATGTAGGGATGAACATTGGTGTTTTGGGTTGGATGGAGATGGTGTGTAGGGTTGGGGGTTCCATAGTTATATCTGTAACTGAACGTGAATCTGAAACGATATCCATATCTACTGATTGTACAATATAGCTGTAATTGTTGATTGTGCAATCAAACTGTATCTACTGACTGTGTAATTGGTATCAAATCGACTAAAATTACTAGACCGTTATTGGTATTCTGAGTAATTATGTTTATTAAGACTGTGTAACTTCGTTGTATGATATACTAACTTATACTAAGACTATGTAACTTCATTGTATGATATACTAACTTATCTAATGAAATTTCAGAATCCTCTCAGACCTGACGGTCGGTGGACAAGGGACTCGATCAAACGTAGGACTTTATTATGTTTCTTAGAAATTATGAGATGTTATATTTGGATGCTAAGTTTCAGGTTTTTGTGGATAATTGATGTGTGCACTTTAGTTTGATGTTATTTTCTTTGGATATTTTTGACATGTTATGTTGAGATTTAACTAACGTGGATTGATGCTGTTATTATGTAGTTTCTTTGTGTTAATGTTGTGAGATCCTAGACTTAGTCAATTCTTTTAGACCAGGTTTAGGTTATTATATTTAGTGGTATCAAAGCTAGGTTTGACAATATTTGGACTTTGTAGTGGGTCTATCTATGTAGCTAGAAAGTGATTATGTAAAATTAGGAACTGAATAACTGATTTAAAAAGATCGAGTCTCCGACGTCACGCTTGTAAGTATCTTTTATAGCATTTGTATGCATATTGTACTGTGACAAATAATTTTATGTTTGAACTGTTACCTATTATAACCTGTTAGAGAAATTTTGATAAACTAATGAATTGATCTATGCACTCTTGATATTGTAGACATTGAAAGATGAGTTCATGAGGACGTCGTGGATGCGGAATACGTGGGCGTCGGAGAGGAGCTCGAGCTGAGTCATCTTTCATGGGAAGCATTCTCATTCTTGAGACCAGCGAGAGGATTGATACTTCCACCACTGAGATAGGATCACAAATTAAGCCGATGGAGAACGACCCTGTGTCCTAGGCTATGTTACACGTATTAGAGAGGGTCATAGGGGCCGGTACTAAACCCATAGTTTGGGGGTTATTTACTGAGAGGCTTCATTCAGATGGAGCTGAGCTATTTAGAGGCGTCGTCGGAGTCGCTCTTACTGTAGCTGATTACTGGCTCGAGGCAACCGAGCGCATTATGAATGACTTGTACTATACTCTTGTACAGAAATTGAGGGGTGTGATATCCTTACTCCGCGAAAAAGCCTATTACTGGTGGTTGATTGTCGAACAGGGCCTCCGACCTTAACTAGTGACATGGGATGCCTTTAAGAGTGCCTTTTAGGGCAAGTACGTCGGAGTCTGTTATATCGAGGCTCGTCGTCATGAGTGCAAGAGCTTAGTATAAGGCTATAGGTCCATAGTTGTGTACGAGTTTTTTTGAGGTTGAGTCGGTATGCACGAGCATTGGTTACGGTGGAGTATGATAAATGTGTTCGTTTTGAGGATAGATTTCACTATGATCTAAAAGTTTTTATTGCTCCTTAAACGGAGCGAGTTTTTGTTGTGCTAGTCAACAAGGTCAAGATTGTCGAGGACATTAAACGCACTGAGCACGAGAGGAATTAGCAAAAAAAGGGCTCAGGGTAAAGCTAAGAGAGAAACAGAACTTCTTAGCATTGTTTCGTGCCCTAAGAAGTAGAAGAGACCCGATGGACCTCCTAGGGTTGAGGCATCGGTGGCATCCAGCGCGGTAGCATGTTGTGTACATCACAGGAGATGCCATTCGAGTGAGTGTTGGAGGAAATTGGAAGCTTATCTTCGATGCGGATTAATGAAGCATTGAGTCCGATAGTGTCCATATCGATTTGATTAGATGCCAGTATTGACATTTATTACAGTTATGAGCACTGTACAGTATTCGGGAGTGTCACTATAACTGACTAGAGGTCGAGGTTCTAGTAGGATTGGCAGTAGTTCTGATAGGGGTCGAGGAGCACCAGACAGAGGTGTGACTCAAATTGAGGCACGAAAGTCTGCTCTTGTTTATACGGCTCGACCCCGTGAGGACAAGGATGATGTCTATGTTATTGCGGGTACGTTCTTTATTTTTACAATACCTTATTTTACTCTGATTGACATCGGTTCTACACATTTATATAAATCTAGTATTGTGTTTGTGAAATTAGATATACCTGTTGAATGTATTGCTATAGAGTATTCTGTGATTATTTCTTTAGGACAATTTATGCCAGTTGATAAGGTCTTCAATCGAGTTTTGCTATAGATACATGGATTTGTGTTTCCGGCTAATCTGACGGAGCTCCCATTTTGGGAGTTTGACTTGATTCTGGGTATGGACTGGTTAGTTGAGCATAGAGTCAGTTCGAACTGTGCGTCAAAAAGAGTTATTCTGATAACCAAAAAGGGTGATGGGATAGTTATGGTTGGTTAGCGATATTCAGACAGTTAAGGAATTTTCAGATGTCTTTCGTAATGAATTATCAGGTGTACCACTGACTTGAGAAGTTGAATTTGGTATCGACTTGTTACCAGGTATCGCTCCAGTGTCCATCGCCCCCTATCGCATGGCACCGAAAAAGCTTACCGAATTGAAAGTGTAGATTCAATAACTTCTCGATCCAGGGTTCATCTGATCGAGTGTGTCTCTGTGGGGAGCCCTTGTTTTGTTTGTTAAAAAGGATAGTACGATGAGAATGTGTATCGATTACCATAAGCTGAACATGCTAACAATTAAGAACAAGTATCCTCTTCCGATAATTGATACTTGTTCGATCAATTTCGCGGGGCTTCAGTGTTTTCTAAGATTGACCATCGTTTTGGTTACCATCAACTAAAGGTTAAAGATGCTGATGTGTTTAAGACTACATTTAGGACGCATTACGGGCATTATTTATTTCTGGTTATGCGATTCGGCTTGACGAATGCCTCGACTACGTTCATGGATATGATAAATCATGTATTTCAATCGTACCTAGAGTAGTTTGTAGTAGTCTTTATCGATGATATCTTGATCTATTCCAAGATTGAGGTAAGACACGAAGAGCATCTGCGTATTGTACTTCAAACACTTCGCGAGAAGCAACTCTACGTGAAGTTTAATAAATGTGAGTTCTAGTTATCTGAGGTTGCTTTCTTGGGCATTTAGTGACTGCAAAGGGGATCCGAGTTGATCCCAAGATCATTGAAGCTGTGGTTGAGTGGAAATAATCGAAGAATGTGTTTGAACTTCGAAGTTTTCTTAGTTTTACGGGTTATTACCGTAGGTTTGTCGAGGGATTCTCCCTGATAACATCTCTCCTAACTAAACTTCTGGGTAAGAATGTCTCGTTTAGATGGTTTGAGAAGCATCAGTCGAGCTTTGAGAAGTTCAGGTTTTTCTTACGCAAGATCTTGTGTTGGTTTATCTTGAGTCAGTTAAAAAATTCGTAGTTTTTAGCGAAGCGTCACAGTCGGCTTAGGCTGTGTTCTAATGCAAGATGATAAAGTGGTAGCGTACGCGTCTTGGCAGCTTAAGACACATGAGGGCAACTATCTTACTCACGATCTTGAGCTAGCTAGAGTCATGTTCACGTTGAAAATTTGGAGGCATTATTTATATGGTAAGAGATGCATAATCTATATCAATCACAAAAACCTCAAGTATCTTCTAACTCAAAAAGATTTGAATCTCAGACAACAAAGATAGGTTGAGTTACTTAAGGATTACAATTTTATGATAGAGTATCACCTCAATAAAGCTAATGTTGTAGCTGACGCTTTTAGTCGTCGAGCAATTATTAATCTGCAAGCGATGTTTTGCTCTATTGAGTTTGTTTGATGACGACAGTTTTTTAGCTGAGCTGCAAGTGAAACCAACTTTGGTTGATCAGATTCAGGCCAAGAAATTGCAAGATGAGTTGTTAGTTGAGCGTTTACGTATGGTTAAGTCTAGTAACGAGTCTGAATTTGGTTTGAATAGCGACGAGGTTCTTTTCTTCAAGGGTCGTGTTTGTGTACTTAAAAATTCTAAGTTGAGATTATCGATTTTGCATGAGGCACATAACTGCCCTTACATTATACATCCTGGTAAAAATAAGATGTATCAAGATCTACGCAAGTTATATTGGTGGCCTAGATTAAAACGGGAGGTGACCACCTTCATTTCGCACTGCTTAACTTGTCAGAAAGTTAAGGCCGAACAGCAGTTACCTTCGGGATTCCTACAACCAGTTAAGATTTTCTAATGGAAATGGGAATGAGTGACAATGGATTTTGTCAGTGGGTTACCCTTAACTCCCACTAAGAAAGATTCTGTCTGGGTTATCATTGATCGATCGACCAAGTTTACTCACTTTTTACCGATTTGAACCGATTACTCACTTTAGAGGTTAGCTATGTTGTATGTATTAGAGATCGTGTGGTTACACGGAGTTTCAATTTTGATTATCTCAGATCGAGATCCGCGTTTTACTTCTCGATTTTGGAAAAAGCTGAATGAAGCGTTGGGTATGCGATTAGAATTCAGTACAGTGTATCACCCTTGGATAGATGGTCAGACTGAGCATGTTATTTAGATCTTAGAGGATATGCTCGAAGCTGTGTGATCGATATTAGGGGTAGTTGGGAGGATCATTTACCGTTGGCTGAGTTCGCCTATTATAATAGCTTCCAGTCTTGTATTTAGATGGAACCTTACGAAGCTCTGTACGGTCGTAAGTGTCGCACTCCTCTGTGTTGGACTGAATTGGGTGAGAGACGAGTTTTGGGTCTTGAGTTAGTGTTTAAGATTAAGAATATTGTTAGATTGATTCGAGATCGCTTGAAAGCTGCTTCTGATCGACAAAAGTCATATGCAGATTTAAAGAGAAAAACTTTGAGTTTTTTGTGGGGGATCAAGTATTTTTGAAAGTGTCACCGTGGAAGAAAGTTCTTCGATTTGGTCGTAAAGGTAAAATGAATCCAAGAGTCATCGGACCTTATCGGATTTTGAAACGGGTTGGACCTATTGCTTATAAACTTGAGTTACCTCTAGAACTTAACTGTATCCATGATGTGTTTCACGTCTCGATGTTGAGAAGGTATCATTTTGACCCTTCTCACATCTTACCGATTGAGGAGATCGAGATGAGACCCGATTTGACCTTTAAAGAGGAATAAGTTTAGATTTTTAAGCTAGACGTTAAGGTCTTCTGAAGGAAAATTGTACTTTTGGTTAAGGTTCTGTGGCTGAATCACGACATTGAAGAAGCCACTTGGGAACTTGAGGATTCGATTCGCCAGTAATATCTGCATTTGTTTAATTCAGGTAAATTTGGAAGACAAAATTTCTTTAGGGGAAGAGAGTTGTAATGCCCCGAAATTTTAAACTTTCCATGTAGGTTTTGTTAACAAATCTATCTTTGCTTCTGTGGTTATGTACTCTGTTTGTTTACCTGAGGTTTGATGTTTGAGTCATATTTTTGAAATTTTATGTTTTTTTTTTCTAAACTATAAACTTTGAAAATGCAACTTAAATTGAATGCTGTGGGTAATTGTTTAAACGATGAGCCTGTGGTTTAATGGTCACGCATCTGTCTGTCTGATTTTTGGTCATGTGTTCGAATCCTTACACGTACCTGTATGCATATTTATTTTTTCACTTTTCCGTCAAATCGAATTTAAACCAAATTATATGGTTCTTCATGGTTAGTTTTCTTTTTTGGTTTTGTCGTTCTTTTATTTTTTACTTTTGTTGTTCTTTGTTGTTTAGAGTTCCACCGAAGGTTTTTCTTTAATCTTTGAGTTTTTCTATTGTATTGTTCTGGAACGTAATTGAAGTGACCGTCGGTTCCGTTGTTTGCAATTTGAAGCGTTAATTCGTAAGTTTTGGTGATCTTTTCAGAATGTTGTTTAAAGTTTTTGAGTTGAGTTGGTTAATTGCGAAATTCATTGAATTCGTTGTTTAAGTGTGTATTTGGTTTACTTTACATGTGGATCACAACGATAATCCTTTCACAGTGCCATATTTCAGGTTTGTGGTGCTATGCAAAGGTAAAAACGTTCTTAGTTTGTTTTGGAATGAGTTTGTGGAAGTGAATTGTTGTATTGTAGTAAGTAGTTGAAATTATGGTTGACTTGGATTATTGGTTTATTGTTTAGGATTCGGAAATTGCAGGAACGCTTCGTAGCAACTTCGTATAAGGTAAGGTGTTTAAACCCCTTAAATTTTCTGTTAGTTTCCTGCATTTTTAACTAGAAAACGCCACTGTTCAAATGCACATGGGTTGGCACACGAGTGTGTGTCTAGGTCGTGTACCATTATATTAAGCTTTAGGGGACACATGGGCTAGACACACGGGCATGTGTCAGTCCTTGTGTGTATACTGTCTTGGGGCACACGAGCGTGTGCCAGACCATGTGTATACTGTTTAGGAGCACACGGGCTGGGCACACGGGTGTGTGACAGACCATGTGAATATTTTGTTTTGCAATTGCAGATGAAGCGGTCACACGAGCCAGACACACGGGCGTGTGGCTGACCGTGTGTCACACACGGTCAGTACATGGTCGTGTGGAATATGTTTTGCTTCGAAAATACTGTCCAAAACTACCATATATTGACTATAAATCTTGGATGATCTAAATTGACATGTGGAAGCTATTAAGCATGTTTGAATATGATTCTGAGTATCTGAAACTGATAATTTATAATCTGAGACATATTTACGCATGTAATGAAATGTATGATCTGATATCTGTTTCTACATCTGCATGGGGTTAAGATTATGGAATGAAGGAAGTATCTGAACTTTTTCAGTAACTAAGTCACTTGAAATATTATCTGATCTAGCAATGACACTGTAAACACTGCGACATGTCATTCCGACACTATATGGTGTATAGATGTTGAAGCCTAATTTTGATCGGGCCCATTCAAAACAACAAAAAAATAAAAAAATACATTTAAATTAAAATTTCATTTGATTTAAATTTCCAAACCTAAACCAATCTTAAGCTCAATACCCCATTTAACCCAGTTACCAACCTAACCCTAAAAGCCCAATAAGACCAATTACACCAAAAAATCAGAAAAAAACCTAGAAATCCTAAATACAAGTTGTTCAGCTACTGCTCACCCTAACCACTCATGTGTTACCACGTCAGGAACACCACCATCTTCAACCACTGCCACTGCCAAACCTACAAAATTAAGGATGAGTTGAAATCAATTTTAATGGCAAAAAAAAATAAAAAAATCATCATTGTAAAATGGCTATAAAAGCCAACTCAGATCTTGTTGTATTTTTTACGAACCATTTTGAAATCAATAGAAAAACTACAAAATTCATATTCAAAAATACAAGATTCTACAGTTTATTTTGGTGCAAGGTATATTTGCCTATCCATACATATACATATAGGCATATTTACATCTGGTTATTTTTTCTACTTTCGAAATATATATATATATATATATATATATGTTACATCTTTTTTTTTTATTTATATATATTTCTTATTTTTCTAATATTTCGAAAATAAGGCTAAAATAAACACAAAAAAAAAGGTGATTTAAAACTCAAAATACAAAATAGAGTTTGAAAATAAAAATAAAAAAATTCGAAAATACAAAATAAATTAAAAAAAATTCTTTTTGTGAATCAAGGTTAGATCTATCAAGATCTATCCTTGATCTACATTGAATTTTTATTATTATTTACATTTGCGTTGCCGTGAACGGCGACAACTGGAGGCAGTTAGTAGTGCTCGACGGATGGTGGGGAACGACGACGATCGGAAAGAGTCACCAAAAAAAAAAGAGAACGAGAGAAAAGAATGAGTTGAGAGATTTTTTTGTGATTTTTGAAGAAGAGAGTGTGAAAATGAAAAAAAAGAACAAAATATAGGTTATATAAGGAGCCAAAACTACGCCGTTTTGGCTTAAGCATCCAAGCCCCAAAACGATGTCGTTTTGGCATAAAGCCTAGGAATCAGATTTTTTTTAAAAATGGATAATTTTCTCCTTCGATCCTTTCGCATTTTTTATTTGTTTCAATTTAATCATTTTACACTTTTTTTAACTTATTACAATTTAGCCTAATAATTTTAAATTTTTTACAATTTAGTCCTTGTCTCGAAAGTGGCCCTCAGTTTTCCGTGTGTCAGATATTTGAGTTTATTACTCCCTAAACTTTTCAAAAATCACATTTTAACCCTTAAACTTTCTAAAAATTTGAATTCAACCCTAAAATTTTCCAAAAATTACATTTTAACCCCTAAACTTTCAAAAAATTTAGATTTAGCCCCAAACTTTCCAAAAATTACATTTTAACCCTTAAATTTTCTAAAGATCTCATTTTAACCCTAAATTTTTATAAAATTATATTTAAACCCCAAATTCTTAGACACTTTATTTTCTGACCCCGTTTTCTCTATTATTTTCTTTTTTTTTTTCTTCAGATTCTTTGTATATAAGATTAAATTATTTTCTTCATTTTAAATTAATCCTGTTATTTTCTCAATGATTTTGATTCGCGATTCTTTCGTATTTCATATTTTTATTAATTTTATGCTTAATTGTTGCATATTTATTTATCTGTATAATTGTTATTTCTTTGTGATTATTTAATTTTGCCATTATTTGCGCATTCGTATTTAATTTACGCTCTCATCTTTAAATTAAAATTGTTTTTTATCTCAAAAAATATGCACAAATAATTTTAAAATCGAGATAATATTCTTTTATTTCGGATTTTGAAAATTCTGCCTTAACTTACTAGGCGCGATTTTTTCTTTAAACCGGAATAATCGAATACCCTTTTCAAGGTTTGAAATCGACAATGAAGGAACGCTGGTTATTTACGAGAATTCGAGAAATTCATGCCTTACTAGGCTTGTTTTCTCCTCTTCGACTCGAAATAACCGAGTGCCTAATAATTTTAAAACCGAGGCAATTTCCTTTCGTGTGAAAATTTTGAAAAATTATGCCTTAACGTGCTAGGTGTGATTTTTCGTATATTTCGCATAATCGAATATCCTCTTTTAAACCTTTCAAAATGTCCTTCAATTTCGAAATTTCGAAAACGTCGTGCCTTAATGTGTTGGACACGACTTTAATTCTCCAAGAAATTCGAAACACACAGACATTTTTCTTCAAACTCGACTTTTGAGAATCATGCGAAATAAATTGTGTACAAGGATTGTATTTAAAATTCCACTCGAGGTTTTAAATTTTTGACAATCAAGACCGGAAAAGAGTCGAGATGGTACCAATTTTGGGCGTGTGAGGGTGCTAATCCTTCCTCACATGTAACTAACTCCCGAACCCGTTTTCTGATTTTCGAGACCAAAATGTTTTTCAAAGCGGATTTAAAACATTTTGTGGTTATCCAATCACACCAAATAAAAAAAATTGGTGGTGACTCCATATTTTGGTTATAAAAATATTTTTGAAACTTTTATTTTTCAAAAAAAACGTTTCGACAACTTGACGACTTCATTGGGAATTTTTTTTTAAATAAAAGAGAGTCAAGCCAAAAATTGATTATTTTCGGGTCTTTTTGTTAAAATTTTTAAACACTCGGTTTTGTTTAATATACAATCCTTTGCATTTTTGTGTGATGCTATATTATGTCGATATTACTAGTTAAGTTTGCATTCATATGCACCTATTACTACCCATTTAAGTTTGCATTCATATGCACCTATTACTAGTTAAGTTTTCACCTTCGTGCAAGATAGTAGATTGCTTTCGGGATTACATCTGTACCCATGTTTTTGTGAAGTTTTCACTTTCGTGCAAACATGTGGGAAATGTGTCCCCCTGAGCCGAACTCATCCGTATGAACCTATAATGAGCCATAAGTACTTGTCTTAGAAGGAGTTATATCAAAACTTTTTGCAACTATCAAAGATAAGTTCTTAGGTTATTTGTTCTATACTTGTATATTGATATTAATGTGTTTTGCTAATTTGTTCAGTTTTGTCCCTTTTGCTTGCATTTGCATCATCATACAAGGAAATTTATTGATTTAAGCTCAATTACCAAATAGATAATTTTGTCATGGAAAATGAATTTCTTGATAAACTGAAAGATAACATGGTCGTGCGCTTTTGGTCGAAGGAAAGAATAAAGCCAAAGAAGACTTAGAAGACTTGAAGAAAGATTATAAGAAAATTTGTCTCCTCATGAGAACCGTCAGATTAGGCAAGACATCAAGATTGTGGCGACAGGAAGTTCAGAAGCAAAAAGATCAAGCGAAACGATGAAAAAGGAAATTCCAAGATGGTCAAGCTCGAGAGAATGTCACAAAAGAAAAGTCAAGTAAAGAAGACAGAACTGAAAGCCTAAATAGCTGAGCTAGAAGTAACGTAGCTAGAAGAGTCTCTAAGCAGATACACGATCGGAACTCAATCATGGAACTAAAGGCAAGTCTGGGCGAGAGTATGGATTTGAGGGAAAGGAGGCAAGAACTTGAGGTCTCTCTCCATAATAATAAGATTCGAATCGAGATCCTCGAAAGGAATCTAGGAACAAATGAGTGGCACTTTCGATAGACTAAGAGACAGGTTTAAGGAAAAGACTATGTAATGGGGAAAACATTCATCCAAATGAGAGAAGTGGCTGATTACATGCAAATATTAGCCATGGAAGCTGATATATTGAGCATGCAATACGAATAAAACCAGGGCGGGGAGAAAATTAGCCGAACTTCTTAGGAAGATTAAAGCTTTAGGTAGTAAGGCAAAGTCGTTTATGTCATTCGCTTTATGTAAAGAAATTTGTCTTCTAGAGAAGTTGTTCTAAAGGAATTGAGTTCAAAATCAATACCTTTCTTATGCATACATCCATTCATAAGTAGCAAATTTTCTTAACTTACATTTAATTCCATGAGAGGCTACCTTAAGTGGAACTGTGCCAAACCTTTAGTTGTTACCTGAATTAGGTAAGAGACACAGTTATATTTTTGCTTTTAATTGCAATATATTTTGAATATATTTGCATTATATTTTCATAAAAAAAGGTGTTAATTCATGTTTTATTGCCAAATAGAGAATTGGTAATATAAGAAAATAGATTCCTTGATACGGTAGAAGTCAACGTGGCCGTATGTATACGGTAGAAGAATACGTTACGTCACCTGAGGATTCAAAAATCATAAGACCTATTCTGAATGAACGAGCATTGGGTTGCAACCCTGATCAAGGAAAAGGGAATAACAAATGCATTACTTTGAAAAACCTGCAAGACATAATACACTCAGATGCAAGAAAGAATGTTGATGTCTTCGTTTTAAACACGTATGAGTTAGTCGTCTTCCCTAAGATGTTAAGGCACGTAAATGACGTGATAGCAGATTTGCTTAACCGACTTGGCAAAAAGAATCACTCATGTGCTGGCAATCTTAGCAACTAAACATCTGTCAAAGAAAGAACAAAGGAAGTGACCATTTTTTGGAAAGTCGAAAAAGTCTCTTATCGAGTATTCTTTAAGGATTATTCTCTGTCAAATGAATTTATGACTATCCAAAGACAAGATGATATCACCAAAGGAAATTGAAAATAAATGAGGAATGACTCCAACACTCTTAAGGCCAAGTCTGAGATAGGGATCATGTTGCAAGCAAGAATTTGACCAAGTGCGAAAAATGACTAACCACTTGTAGACCTTAGCCATTCAAGATAGACACATTGAATTTGAAATCAGGGTCATATTGAAATAGAAATTAACTTTGAAGATTAAAACTTTGAGCATTAAGGCACGACCATGCATGTATTTGTCTTATGTACAGAAATTTGTTTTCTAGTAAAGTTGTTCTAATGGAATGGAACCAAGAATCAACTCCTTTTTTTATGCATTTTATCATTCATTTGCATTGCACTTCATGTGTTAAATTTTAATAAAATCTCACATATTTTAAACATTCGTGTGAGAGAGAGTCATTAACCTTAAATAAAAACTGAGAGGAAACATGATAAATTAAAATAGGAAATGCTAAAAATTTGAGCAGAAGTCATGTGGAGAGTGGAACTTGTTGAGAGTTCGTCCTTACACCCTTGGAAGTGTTTTGGACAACTAGATTGTGGAGAAGTTTCCTATAGTTTTTTAGTACTTTTTCAGAAAAATATTCAGAACACACTTATCACTCTAAGTTCGAGAGTAATAGGGATCCTTTTATAAAGGGCACATGACCACTGTCTTTTACTTTGATGAAAATGATGCTTTTTTAGTGTCTCACTTGGCAAACATCTTGCTTTTCTTTTTCAGCCATACTCATACCAAATGGTTGCTCATTCTTAAGTTCATTCCTTTACCTATATGTTAGGTCCTTTGATATCAAGGACACGAGCGACACTGCTGTTGACTAAGAGCCTTTTTGAGAAGGACACATGTCCAAAAAAAATCAAAACTTTGAAGATGATCAAGAATGTAACTTGTCTCCCGATCTGCTACGGATGATTGAGCAAGACACGAAACGAATATCACCTTGAAGAATTGTGATTTTAAGAAAGATTTGAGGCATGTGTCTTTGCAGAAACAAGGCGAGCTGCTTCGAGAATCCAAAGGTCTTTGCATACTCCTATCAAAGCATGCCAGGTTTAAGGAACTAATGTCCTGACATAGAGGCTCTTATAAAGGAAGAATACAATCCAATTCAAATTAAACTTAAAAAATTGAGGCTCGACATGTTATCAAAATAAAATAAAATAAAGAGAAAAAAAAGAAAAAACGGTCAAAAAAATCCGCAAAGGACATTTTAAAACCCAACACAAAAAAAAAAAGAAAAAAAGAAAAGAAAAAAAAGTAAAGTTAAAACGAAAACTCGTAAAGGGCATCTTGAAAATTTAGTATTCACCTTCATCTTTTCACATCGTAGTCTCTTTCTATGTGAAGCATGGACATCATTGAGCCAACTTTGCAAAAGAGTTTCTAATGAGCATAAATTTGTCCTCATGATCATTGATTACTACTTCCTATACCAATCGGTGGTTAAGCAAAAAAAGAGAGATTATATGTTGATATGGAATATAAAAAAAAAATCATATCTAACGATGACTTGAATTTGAGCAACAGAACAATAGCAAAAGTCTACAGCCAATTCAAGAACAAGTTTCATAACTCAGCTCTACATCGCCAAAAAGTGAATGGGGGCATTGGAGGTGACCAATAAGAACATCAAACGGATTCATAGCAGAGACCTACAAAGATTGGCATGAGAAGTCATCATTTGCTCTCTACGCTTATTGAACATCAATCAAGACTTTGCTGGGGCAACACTTTTCCTGATGATTTACGGAGTAGAAACTTTCTCTCCCATTGGAGTCGAGTTTCTTTCTCGCCAAATTTTGAAAGGATAAAGTGGAGTTGATATGAAAAAGGGCTTATGACAAAGAAGGGTCCACTCAAGAGAATTCCACAAAGGAGCCTTAGTTGAAAAGGATCTTACTTACAAAAGACTTCCAAAGAAAATTAATGCCGAATTTGAAAAACCTCATTAGGTAAAGAAAACCTTTTTTTTGAGAAACTTTGATTTTGATCGAGATAGATGACAAAGACTTGCCTAATCTAATGAACTCAAAATCGATGAGAAAAGATTTCACCTAAAAAATGAGAAAAAAAAAATAAAAAAACAAAAAAGGAGAGATCAAGATGAAAACCCGTAAAGGGCATCTTGAAACCTAAGAAGATTTGAGTTGAAAGCCTAAAAGGGCGACTCAATTTTGAATAAAAAGAAGAGGCATGAAGTGGTTTTCTCTCTCAAAAGTAACAAGGTGGAGAAACTTTACGCCTTGAGGCATCAATGAAGTACTCCAAATTTTGTGGACACATGTCAAGCTTAGAATGGTCCTCGTCAAGTTTTCTCAATGAAGCTCATGCTTTGATATCTGGGGCACCTAACCCCATTCTTTGTTCACCTTATGTTTGGTAACTTTTAACCAGTACTGGTCATTTTTAATCTTTTTCATTCATGCGAGCTTTACCTCCAAGAAATTCAATTTTATTCACCTTGCGATCATGTTCAAGCATTTCTACATCGATAACGGTCATGAACTAATGATCTTTTTCATTTATGCAAGCTTTACCTTCAATCAAATTCAATTTCATCCACCTTACAACCTTAATTCAAGCATTTTGCATTTGAAGAAGAAGGGCTAAAGAGACCAGATCCAGTGGAATCGAAAAAAAATAGGTTATCCTTTTAGTCTTTGCTCTGTTCCTATTACACAGCAACGAGCAAAGAAGGGCAGCTGTTGAGGTCCAATTTTGATCGGGCCCATTCAAAACAACAAAAAAATACATTTAAATTAAAATTTCATTTGATTTAAATGTCCAAACCCAATTTCAAACCCAAACCAATCCTAAGCCCAATACTCCATTTAACCCAATTAGCAACCTAACCCTAAAAGCCCAATTACACCCAAAAATCAGAAAAAACCTAATAACCTTAAATACAAGTTGTTCAGTCGTCGCTCACCCTAACCACTCATGTGCTGCCACTTCAGCAACACCACCATCTTCAACCACAGCCATTTCCAAACCTGCAAAATTAGGATAAGTTGAAATCAATTTTAATGGCAAAAAAACAAAAGATCATCATTGTAAAATGGCTATAAAAGCCAACTTAGATCTTGTTGTATCTTTTACAAACCATTTTGAAATCAATAGAAAAACAGCAAAATTCAAATTCGAAAATACTAGATTCTACAGTTTATTTTGGTGCAAAGTATATTTAATATTTGCCTATCTATACGTATACATATACGCATATTTACATTTGGTTATTTCTTTTTTTTTTCTACTTTCGAAATATGTATATATATAACATACATCCTTTTTTTATTTTTTTATTTTTATCATTTTTCTAATATTTCGAAAATAAGGCTAAAATAAACACAAAAAAGGTGGTTTAAAGCTCTAAATACAAAACATAGTTTGAAAATAAAAGTAAAAAAATAAATTCGAAAACACAAAATAAATTAAAAAAATTCTTTTTTTGAATCAAGGTTAGATCTATCAAATAGAGGCGGTTGGTGGTGGATGGTAGACGGCTAGAAATGGCGACGATCGAAGAGAGTCACCAAAAAAAAAAGAGAAAGAGAAAAAAGAGAGAGTTGAGAGATTTTTTTGTGATTTTTGAAGAAGAGAGTGTGAAAATGAAAAAAAAAAGAAGAACAAAAGGCGGGTTATATAAGGAGCCAAAACTACGTTGTTTTGGCTTAGGCATTCAAGCCCCAGAATGACGCCGTTTTGGCATAAGACATTGGAATCAATTTTTTTAAAAAAAATGGGTAATTTTTCCCTTTGATCCTTCCATATTTTTTATTTGTTTCAATTTAATTCTTTTACACTATTTTTAACTTATTACAATTTAGCCTAATAATTTTAAATTTTTTACAATTTAATCCTTGACTCGAAAGTGGCCTTAGGGTTGTCACATGTCAGATATTTGGGTTTATTGTACAGGAGGTCCCAAAACTTTCCAAAAATCACATTTTAACCCCTAAATTTTCTAAAAATTCAAATTTATCCCCTAAACTTTCCAAAAAATACATTTTAACCCTTAAACTTTCCAAAAATAACATTTCGACCCTAAATTTTTACAAAATTACATTTTAACCTCAAATTCTCCAACACTTCATTTTTCAACCCTATTTTCTTTATTATTATTATTATTATTTTTTATTCAGATTCTTTGTGTATAAAATTAAATTATTTTGTTCGTTTTAAATTAATCTTATTATTTACTTAATGATTTTTATTTGCGATTCTTTCGTATTTCGTATTTTATTATTTTATGCTTAACTGTTGCATATTTATTTATTCGTATAATTGTTCTTTCTTTGTGATTATTTAATTTTTCCATTATTTGCGCATTCATATTTAATTTACGTACTCATCTTTAAATTAAATTGTTTTGTCTCAAAAAATATGCACAAATAATTCTAAAATCGAGGCAATATTTGTTTATTTTGGATTTTGAAAAATTATGCCTTAACTTATTAGGCATTATTTTTTTCTTCAAATCGGAATAATCGAATACCCTTTTCAAGGTTTGAAATCGACAATGAAGGAACGCTCATTGTTTACGAGAATTTGAGAAATTCATGCCTTAACTTACTAGGCGTGTTTTCTCCTCTTCGACTTGAAATAACCGAGGGCCTAATAATTTTAAAACTGAGGCAATATCCTTTCATGTGAAAATTTCGAAAAATTATGCCCTAACGTGTTGGGTGTGATTTTTCATATAGTTCGCACAATCAAATATCCTCTTTTAAACCTTTCAAAATGTCCTTCAATTTTGAAATTTCGGGAACGTCGTGTCCTAACGTGTTGGACACGACTTCAATTCTCCAAGAAATTCGAAACACATAGGCATTTTTCTTCAAACTCAACTTTTGAGAATCATGCGAAATAAATTAAGTGTACAAGGATTGTATTTTAAATTTCACTCGAGGTTTCAAATTTTTGACAATCAAGATCGAAAATAGTCAATATGGTACCAATTTTGGGTATGTGAGGGTGCTAATCCTTCCTCACACATAACTGACTCCCGGACCCATTTTCCGATTTTCGAAGACCAAAATGTTTTGAAAACGGATTTAAAACGTTTTGTGGTGATCCAATCATACCAAATAAAAAATATTGGTGGCGACTCCATATTTCGATTATAAAAATATTTTCGAGACTTTTATTTAAAAAAACATTTCGATAATACGGATGGACATTGGTGTGTTGGGTTGGACGGAGATGGTGTGTAGGGTTGGGGGTTGCATAATTATATCTGTATTTGTAATTGAACATGAATCTGAAACAATATCCGTATCTATTGATTGTACAATCTAGTTGTAATTGTTGACCGTGCTATCGAACTGTATCTGCTACCTTGTAATAGGTATCAAATCGACTGAAATTACTGATCCGTTATTGGTATTTTGAGTAATTATGTTTATTGAGACTGTGTAACTTGGTTGCATAATATACTAACTTATCTAATGAAATTTCAGGATTCTCTCAGACATGACGGTCGGTGGACGAGGGACTTGGTCAAACGTAGGACTTTATTATGTTTCCTAGAAATTATGAGATGCTATATTTGGATGCTAAGTTTTGGGTTTCTGTGGATAACTGATGTGTTCACTTTAGTTTGATGTTATTTTCTTTAGATATTTTTCACATGTTATGTTGAGATTTAACTTATGTGGATTGATGTTGTTATTGCTTAGTTTCTTTGTGTTGATGTTGTGATATCCTAGATTTAGTCATTTGTTCTAGGTTGGGTTTAGGGTGTTACAAAAATTATTTTAATTTAATAAAATATGATTAATGGATTTTCACGTGAAATTTAATCATTTATTGAAATAAATTTTTTAGTTAAGATCACTTTCATTTAATAAAAGATAATTAATAAGTTTACTTAAAAATTTAGACAATATGCAATTATAGAGAACTAATTTAATAAAGAAGACACTTCATAACTATTGATGTTACAGTTATATGTGAAAAGTTGTTCTAGAAGGTTAAAATAAAACATAAAAAATTGATTCTAGTAAAAATTTAGCTATTATAGCGAAATACTGCTATAATTAGTAACTGTTATAGAGAGGACTGATTGTATCAAGTATTGCTATCAAAAAATAGTTTTGAGAAATAAAACGTCCATTTTAGACTTTATGTTGTGAACTAAAAATATGCATTTAAATAATATTCAATTAGTAAATATTATGATATTTTAGTAAGAATATAAAAAATAATTTGTTATATCATATTATTAATATTTTGATATATAAAATACAAAAATTTAAACATTTGTAAGCAATTAATATTAATTATTTGTAAAACTTAATTTGAATATATATATATATAGCTATTGTAGATTTAAATATATAATATTATATATTTGAAATAAATTTAAATAAGAAAATAATTGTATATCCAATATAAATATTACATAAAATGCATTAGAATAAAAATAAAGGTTAAGAATGACATTTGACTTGCTTTTTGAATTAGAAAAATATTTTTAAAAGCATTTTTTACATTAATTACACCACACATACTATGCCATTATCTTTATTTTTCTTAATTAGTTCAATCTTAAAAAAACAAAATTTCAAATTTAAAAAGTTTTGAGAAAATAAAAGGCTTAAATATATCAGAGGTCCTTGTACTATTTTAAAATTTAAAATTTAGTCTTTTTACTTTAATTTTGAAACATTAAATCCTTTTACTGTTTTTATTTAAAAATCCACTACAACAAAACAGTCCTAAGACGACACTTTTGGGCCGACACTTTCCTAAATGTTGGGATAGATTTTCCGAAGTATGCTTCGACCAAATCTTTGTATAAGGGTTGAAATATGCATGCCTAAGGCAACACTTAAATAAGAATCGGTTTTTTCTAACACTATGCTGACTTTTGTTATATCTTCCCCAACTATATAAAAACATCGTCATATGAAAAGCCTAAGACGACTCTTTTTGGCATACACCGACCTTTTTTTGTGTCGTTTAAATTTGTGCCTTTAAACAATTTTTTTGGATGTTGGCACGAATCATATCCCAACTTTTTAGGAAAAGTTGGGAAAATGTTAACCTATCTCAACTTTTATTTTTCATAATCAAATATTTTATCTAACTCAACTTTTTTTGTGTTGTCTTTGTTGCTTATGATTTATCCCAACTTTTTTCTTCATACCTACATTATTAATTATCATTCTATCCAAAATTTGACTGTGTTGCCACGCGTGTATATATTTTTACACATCAGTAAATTAATTTTCTAAAAATGTCATTTTACATTATTTTAAATTAGTTATTGTTGTTTAGGAAAATTAGTTACTTTAAATGAAAAATATCTGGCATTATTTTAGGGGTAATATTTTATCTAACACAACCCATTTTACTTTTCTTTTTCTTCCACCTCTTACAACCCTCCTTCTTCTGCCGTTGGGTCTAACCGACCCACCTCCCCTAACTCACCACCTGCCACAATCCCTATTGTTAACCCACCACCACCACTATCCACCATACCAGTTGTCTAGGACTCTACTCCTACACCTCCGTCGCCTGATGATAGCCCAAATCCTCCACCACAATCTACTCCTCCTTCTCCTTCAGTGTTGCCAGTGCCACCCTACAATCAGCCTAGTTCGGTACTGGTGGCTCCAGGTCTTGTGCATACTTAGACTAGTTGGTTAGTTCCATTAAAAGATAAACGCTATTTTTTTCTTGAATTCAATAATTTTAGAAGGGTTGTATAGTGGTGGGGATGATAATGAGTGAGGTTTGGATTAAATTTTGATAATGGTGAATTTTGCTTTTTCCTTTTTTATTCATATTGATAATTTAGTGTGAATTTTACAGCTTCTCATGGTTGCCATTTTTCATGTTCATAGACATAATTAATCTATGTAACGGAAAAAGATCACCTTATTGTTGAATATAATTTCTAACATCTAGAATATATTATTACTTGCATGCATTTATATTTAATGAATTTATTAGAGTAGATGCATTTAGCTTAATTAATGTATTTAGAAAAGATGTATCTAATAGTCATGCATGTATTTAGCTAGGTTATATGAATATGTTGAATCCAATAGCCACTTACAACTACTATATAAATAGTTGTATGTGATGAAGCTTAGGGTGTGTTGTAGTGAAGAAGAATTTGATACAAAGTGAATTCATTTTCTTTCTAAAAAACTATTTCTCTTTCACCTCCTTCCAACACTTATGAGCTATGCAAAAATGTAATTTCAAAATTCTTTTCCCCTTTTCTCAAACCCAATCGAATTCTTTTCTTTGATTAGAATCTACACTTGCCTCTAGGATTTTCGCCGATTACTATTCTGTAATCGTCATCTTTTTGGAGATTGGCAAGGTTTTCGTTACTTTCATTTCTAGCTGGTAATGATAATTCTCTTTCTCATGTACACATTTTTTCTTAGATTAATTTATGTTTATGGTTTCATTTTCTCTAGTCTCTTTAATTAATGTTGTGTTTATGTTAGCTTTAACCTCGACTTTGTCATTAACCCATTGGATCTGTGCTATTGTATTTGTTTTGGATTTGAATCAAATGAAGTTGATTCTAATTGACTGATATTGTTTTCTAAATTATGCTAAATCCCCGTGTAGTGGCCTTTAGAATGGTTGCAACATTGGCACTCGTTTTCCCTTTTGTCTTGTGAGTTCTTTTGTTTAATTCCCTTTGTTTGACCCTATTCCACCGCTGTCGATTTATCGCTTCCAGTATCATCCTTTTTATTTTTATTTTTTATTATCTAGAATTTATGTAAACTTTTGATTGTTTTTATTCAGAATCGACAACAACCGTTGGATTTTCATTCCGACGCTTCTGATGCTGTTCGTTCTTCATAGATCTAAACCTACTGTGTTCTTGTTGGTTGTTAGGAAAGAAATTATTGATTTTATCAATTAGGTAAAAACAATTTTCCCTCACGTTTGGTTTTCTTTTTTCCTTTTAAACTTGTGATTATTACCTGCTTTTTACTTGTTTCTTTGTATGACCCATAGTAAGTTCCTTCACCTTCTAGCCCCAGAGATAATGAAGTTGTTTCCATCACCAGTGGGGATCCAAAGGTAAGCTGTATTTTTACATTAGCATGATTAGTTACACTAGTACCGACTTGCATTATTTGGCATTGTCTTTTATAATTGATTTCGAACAGAAAATTTTAATTGTGCAGTGCTTAATTTAAGTATGGGAATTAAATTGCATAAATGGTAAAAGTGCAATATATAAAAAAAATTATAATTGAAAGAAATGGGAGGGACCATTGGGGCAAATTCCCCATTAGAAATTTTGGTGATATTAGGTGAGAATAAGTGGCTAATATTATGTTTGAAAATTTTAATTAAAATAAATTAAAGAAAGAAAAGAAATGTAATGATGTATATTATGTAAGAGTGGTTGAGAAAGGAACATTGTTTTGCTTTCTTTCACTCGACGTTCGAAGCAAAGAAGGAAAAAAGAGAAAGTTTAGGGTTTGTTTAATGTTCAAGCTTCAATTTGGTAAGCTTAATTTAGTCATTTTCTCGTAATTTTTATGTTTTTGGAATCTCGGTATCTTAAGCTAGCGAACTCATATTGTATTTTTTGATATTGTCAAAGATATTAAATGCTACCATTATTGAGTAGATAAAACTTTAAGGATTAATTTGATATATTTTGAATGTCGAATCGTTTTTTCTCTAAGGAAAAAAAAAAGGTCTAAAAAATTATGTTTAGAAATCGAAATATGGGAGTTGACACCAATCTTTTATTCGGTGTGATTGAATTACTACAAACGTTTAAAATCTATTTTGAAAAATGTTTTGATCTTCGAAATCTAGAAAACGGGTTCGGGAGTTGGTTACGTGAGAGGAAGGATTAACACCCTCACACGCCTAAAATTGGTACCACATCGATTATTATTCGGTCTTAATTTAAAAATTCAAAATCTCGAGTGAAGTTTAAAATTTGATCATTGTATGCATGATTTATTTAGCGTGGTTTTCAAAAATTGAATTTGAAGTGAAAAATGCCCGCGTGTTTTGAATTTCTTAGAGAATTGAAGTCGTGTCCAACACGTTAGGGCACAACATTCCTGAAATTTCGAAATTGAAGGACATTTTGACAGGTTTAAAATAGGATATTCGATTATGCGAAATATACGAAAAATTACACCCAGTACGTTAGGGCCTAATTTTTTGAAATTTTCACATGAAAGGACATTGCATCGGTTTTAAAATTATTAGGCACTCTGTTATTTCGAGTTGAAGAGGAGAAAACACACCTAGTAAGTTAGGGCATGAATTTTTCAAATTCTCGTAACTAACGAACATTCCTTCATTGTCGATTTCAAGCCTTGAAAAGGGTATTCGATTATTCCGATTTAAAGAAAAAATTGCGCCTAGTAAGTTAAGGCACAAATTTTCAAAATTCGAAATAAAGGAATATTGCTTCGATTTTGGAATTATTTGTATGTTTAGAGAAAATCAGAAAACAATTTTAATTTAATGATGAACGCTTAAATTAAGTACGAATATGCAATTTATTGGCAAAATTAAGTAGAACAATTAAGCAGATAAGTCAATGCAAGAATTAAGCTTAAGATAAAGTACGAAACATGATAGAATCACGAATCAAAATAAAAAAATAGGATTAATTAAAGATGCGAAGAACAATAATTAAATTTTATATACAAAAATCGAAGAAAAAGAAAAAAAGGGGTCAAAAATGAAGTTTCGGAGAATTCTGGGTTAAAACATAATTTTGGAAAAGTTTAGGGTTAAAATGTGAATTTGGAAAAGTTTAGGGTCAAAATGTGATTTTGGAAAAGTTTGGGGTTAAATTATGATTTTAGAAAATTTTAAGGGTTAAAATGTTATTTTAGGGAAAGTTTAGGGTTAATATGTAATTTTGGAGAAGTTTAAGGGTTAAAATGTAATTTTGGAGAATTTAGGGGTTTAAATGTAATTTTGAAAAAGTTTAGGGGTCAAAATGTAATTTTGGAAAAATTTAGATATCAAAAGGTAATTTTGAAGAAGTTTGTGGGGTAAAATGTAATTTTAAAAAGCTTAGAGGGTTAAAATGTAATTTTAGAAAAATTTAAGGGTTAAAATGTATTTTGAAAAAAGTTTGGGGATTGCCTAAGCGATAAACCTAAAAAAATTTGACACGTGGTAGCCTCTTAAGCCGCCAAAATGTCAGGGGACCAATTTGAAAAATAATTAGAATTCTTAGGCCAATTTGTAATAAATTAAAAATTGAATTAAGGACTAAATTGAAACAAATAAAAATAAGGAAGGGTTAACTGCATAAATAAACCAAAAAGGGACATGTGGCAATTTCCTAGTCCTCTAGAAAGTCAGGGACTAAATTGAAAATCATTTAAAACTGTTGGAAAAATTTAAAATTAATTAAGAATGGCATTAAGGACTAAAGTGAAACAATAAAAAATACGGAAGATTGGGTAAATAATCCAAAACACAAAAACATGCGGATCCTGAACCTGGGGCGAGTTGAATTCGGGTCGGCACCTAAATAATGTCGTTTTGGTCACTGAGTATTGATGCCAAAACGACGTCATATAGAGGTGCTGTTTAAGCAAAAAATTTCACGAAAAATTCATTCTTTCTTTCATTTAAAAAAAAAAACAAGTTTCATTGCATTTTTTTCTCTCTAGCTCCTCTCCTCGTCTGACCATCAATCTGTCGTGGTCCACGTTTGCTCGTCGCAGCTCCGTTGCCTCCGATCGTCACGCGCCGCCGTCCATGGTAGCAAAGGTATAAAAAAATTTCCCTTTTACTTTTATTTTGAAAACGAACGGATCTAGGCTCGGATTCTAAGTGAATTGAGCCTGAATCCTTCAAAAAAATAGAAGAACGTTTTTTTTTTTTTTAAAAATCTGTTTGCTTTTTGTTATTTCGAATCTGTCCCTCTTTTTTAAAAAAACTTGGTTTGATTTTTTCTTTAATCATTATTTGCTTTTCGTTTCTTCTTTCTTTTCTTTTAAAAAAATAGATCTAGATTATAAACTAAATCTTTTGAATCGTCAAAAAAAGGGTTTTGATTATTTTATTATTTCCGTTTTTTAAAACTGTTGTTTTCATTTCATTTATCTTTTTTTTAAACGATGGAATCATTGATTGATCCCTCATGAACACGAACCAGTTCGGAGGGACTCCATCCATGGCTCAGACGACGGTGGCCGGGCTTCGATGACAGTGGCTGGGGCAGATATGTTTCTTCAACTTCCTTTTATTATTAATTATTATTATTTAAAACGTGTTGAATTTCTAATAATAATAATTGAACAATTAATAAATATATTAATATATCAAAATAATAAATAAATATATTATTATAAATTAAACACCTTGAACTTCGAAGGAAATAAATAAGCAATAAATATGCGTG
Source organism: Kokia cookei (assembly GCA_039519145.1). Classification (NCBI taxonomy): domain Eukaryota; kingdom Viridiplantae; phylum Streptophyta; class Magnoliopsida; order Malvales; family Malvaceae; genus Kokia; species Kokia cookei. The sequence continues at coordinate 30,959,584 of CM076907.1, read as the reverse complement.
TTAATATACTTAAAACGTTTCAAGTTTCTAATAATAAATAAATAGTAAATAAAAATGTATGTGAATTTATTCCTTGAGAACTGATATTATTTTGGCTGTTCGAATCTGTTTTGGCTCGAATCTATTGCTTCGTGTATTTTCTTTTGATCTCAAATGCACTTTTTTTTGTGTGTATTGATTTTCGAATCTCTTGTAACTGTGTATTACTTCAAATGCACTCTGTCTGTATTGATTTCCAATGCTAGAAGGTGGTCAGTAACCTTTACAACTGATTTTGAATGAGGCTTTATAGCCTATATTATAATCATCCTCTTTTGTTTCTCTCCACTAAATGTGTGTTTTTTCTCCCCCTTTACAATGCAGACTTCAGCAGTGGCAGTGGTGACAACTTGACTGGTGAGCAGCTGATGGCGGTGCTAACGTGGCGGTAGCTGAATGGCTAGGGATCGGTAGCAACAGCAAGTTGCTAGGGTTTGACTTTAGGTTTGGGTGTGTTGGGCCATGGTTTGGGTCATGTGATTGGGCTAGGGACCATTGGGTTTCTAATTTTTGGGTCTTTTAAATTGGACTTGAAATTTTGTATTTGTGGACATTTTAAATTTAAATTTAAAATTTATTTGAGTTCAATTTTGGTTTAAATGTTAGGCCCGGTTAAAATTGGACTCCAACATTGAGTTAGAAAAAAAAAGTGACTAAATGGTGAAATTAATTATTGATTTTTAGTAGTGAGGACCAAATTTGGAATTTGGTGAATTAATGTAAAAATGAGAAATAGGTAGTTAAATTTAATTAGAGTAAAACTGTTTGTATATTGATGAATATGTGTATATTTAATTCCGTAGCTAACATTGACTCGGACTCCTCGAAAAGGAAAGACAAAGACAAAATCATCGACGAGTAGCTCGAAATTTACAGTTGGTGTTTCTATAATCTAAACTAAGTTAAGAATTGTAACGTATTTATTTAATTGCTCATGGTAAGTAATTAAGGTAAGATTTTTTACCTATTGAGTTAGTTTGAATAAATTGATGGTATGAGGATTAAATTTATACTCTTTATGTATAAATGTATGAATTGAAATTATGATGTGGAAAAATTTATGGTTATTACTAAATTGAATATAAATGTATTTATGTTGTGATCAAAGGGAAAAATTAAAATAAATTGATTGGTAGTAAATTGAAATGTTACCTTATTAATTGTTCAGGCCGAGTCGGATAAAGATGACATGCCATAGGATAGGAAGAGTTCAGGGTTACTTCGACGACAAGTCGATTAGGCACTGGGTGCTAAGTTACTTCGATTTAACTGATGAGACATTGGGTGTTAACTTTATTATAGCGTAGGGCGTGATTTATAACTTTGGATTTATTCGATGAGGAATTGGGTGCCACACAGGTGTGTTGATTGGATCCGTGTATCCATCAGAGGTTGAATCGTGTTAATAGGGAACTAAAAATAATGAACATTATGCATACTCGAAATGGAAATGTTATGATATATGTATTGAGTGTCAAAGAAATGAGATATGAATATGCACAATGATAATATGCATATTGGAAATGGAAATGATGGTTACAAAATGGAAAAGTTATGAAATGTGTTTTTGAGAATAACATGAAATGTGAACATGTATAATGATACTATGACATGTTTATATATCTATATATATATATTGATGAAATGTATAAAGTAATAAATATCTTTATGAATATGACATCATAGAATTGATGTTAGTATAGTATGAATTAATATTAAATTAAATCTTTAAATGTATTTATATTTCCTTTAATGTTTAGATTATATGTAAAGATATATGTATGTGATGCAGGTATCTTATGTAATTGAAAGCTTCGGTGCAGAATAGAGCTTATCCTGAAGGTTCCATTGCTGAAGGTATATAGTTTCAGAATGTCTTACATTTTTCTCCCGTTATTTTTCTGATGTGGAGACTATATTTTCCTGTCCTCCTAGGAATGATGGGAATATTCCAAAATGGTACATTTTCTCTTCTAGAGGATGTCCAAATTGGCAATATGAAAATGATGATCTTGGACATGCGACCTCTTGCACAAGCAAACCACTATGTTCTATTGCATTGTGATAAATTATCACCATACCATCAGTGAGTTTCTTGAGGAAAATCTTGTCATTCAGTTGTTTTTTTTTAACCGAGTAGACAAATAAAGTAATATTTCTTAATTTGTATGCATTTTGACAACATTTTCCACAAAAATACTGAATATATTATAGGAAATTTTTGGAGTCTCAGTAAGTTACTTATGATGACATTCAGATGAGTAAACGCATAGAGGACAAATGATTGGTTGAAAAGTTCCCAAAATGGCTTGTGAACTAGGTAAATTGTCATGGTTGAAATAATTTATCTTATTATTTATATAATGAGGACACATTGTAGAAATTTGTTCATAGAACAAGAGCTAATCGATTTCCTACTATATGGTCAGATTTCAAAGATGGAAGCTGAACAAGTTGTTGCTAATGTAATTGCTCTTGCTCGAGGACCACATAAGGTGGTTTTCTTTTATGATGGGCTTATAATTAATGGTTTTAGAGTCCATACTAAATAGAGTGAGCAACATAGTAAGACTAAGAATAGTGGCGTGATGGTTTTTGCTGACGGGAGAAACTATTATGACAATTGCATTGAAATGATTGAGTTAAACTATTATGAAGAGTTTTGGGTCATCCTGCTTAGATGTGATCGGGTGAATATTAAATCTCCAAGGAGTATGGAGAAGGATGCAAATGGCTTTATTATGGTGAAATTTTATGAGCTTATCCGTATAGGGAGTCGTGATTCGGACGATCCATACATATTAGCTTCTCATGTGAAATAAGTATTTTATGTCAAGGATGGAAGGAGTGAAAGATGACTCCATTTTATCGGAATAAAGTCAAGAGATTTGTACAATCTAAGCGTTGAAACCCCTGTAGAAGATGATGAATATATATATCCGCAGTGTGATCATCATGTTGTAACTTAATAATTTTAGTTTCAGCATCTCTTTATTTATATTTGTTTTTAACTGAAAGCTATAGTTTTGTCAATATATGTCCGGGAAGTGGGGTTTTATAGGTGGTGTGTGGGTATATGTGCACATCAGTATGGTGTGTTCGAAGAAGTAGTATATAGCTTTGTCAAGAGAGATGGCTTGCCAACTCCACACTAATTTTTGGGTTCTGTTTGTATTGACAAGTGTTTTGTGATTGGTGTTATCAATAATATTTGTTTTAAATGGAAAAAGGAAATCCTTTTCTTACTGCTTCAAAATACATGCACTTAATATATTATTGCTGCTAATATTATGAGGAATATGTGTATACAGATATTGATGAGTAGATTGAAAGGAGAAACAAAGGCATCATAAATGTACGAGGAGAATGGATGATTCAGATTGGGATTTGTGGGAAGAATGGATAGGATGGGAAGAAGCTGGCATTCGTGACTGTTCTTCCCATATCAATCCCTATATTTGATCCTTCAATTGTACATTACCCTTTTTTTTCTTCTTGGCCCCCCCTCATGCTTTACTTCAACCCAAATACTACTGGTGGTCGTGCCCCCCTTTTTTGTATATAAAAACAGCTCTAATTGTATCAAATTCTCATGAAAAAAGTATCACAAGTTAAATAAATAAATTTGATTTTGTCTTCTGTTGCTACTTTGTGCTCGAAATCTTATCTCTATATTTTTAAAACAAGGAACAAACAACTTTGATGGTTAATAATTTTTTTTTAATTTGGATGAATGATAAATTTTATTCTTATTTGCCATAACTAAAGAATGCAAAATTTAGAAAATACCTGATAATAATAATTCTAAGCCCCTCGCCCCCAAATTATTTCGTAAAATTTGAGTTTTGATTCAATAAATATTCAAATTTTGACTGATGAAGGGCATTAACCTTCTAGAATAACAACAATTTTGATCTCTTTGAATTATTAATAATTTAATTTATATTTTTAAAAATTTTAAAATTTGTAACTACTATTTTGATCATGAACACTAAATTCCTAATTTTACCTTATTTTTTTTTAGTAAAAAATAAGTGAGACACCAATTGTCGAAAAGATTTGCATTTGTTGCACCGCATGGTAATGCGTACCCCATCAGCTAATTTTACTTAATTTTTTTTCCCTTTTTAATTACTTATTTACTTAACTTTTGCATTGTCAGCATGAGTTTTATATGATATTGTAGTAAAAAGATTAAGGATAACTATTTTTCTTAGAAAAATTAATTAAAGATAATTATTTAATATATTTTTGGATTGTTTAATATATTTAATATGTGTTAGATAACATATTGAGAATCGTTCATGTATGTAGTTCATAATCATTTTCTAATTTAATGTATTGCAATTATTTTGCATTATTTGAAATTGTATGTAATGAGTACTTGTTACATTAAGTTGTTATATGTGCAGGAAAAGTTCGATCTCCAAGGTAAGGTGGAGGACTCCGACATCCTCTCACATGATGGGGAACTCCGTAAGGAGCTTAAATCGATTTTGAAAACTAGATACTACAAAGAGATGGTTCAAAAAGGTCGACCAGTTGAATAAATGTAAGAAAACAATCCTTTTGGTGTGCATGATGATCAATGGAAGTGGCTGGTGGAGCGATGGGGAATACCACAAGCTGCAGTATGCACTTTTATTAGACTAAATGTTTCATTTTTTCTGCTTTCACTTACGGTATGATCAAAGTAGGGGTGCATATATGCATGATTTTTTGAATGAGGCACAATAAACTTACTTTCCTATTACTCTAATATTTTTTTTCTCATCAATTTTAACAACAAGCGCAATAAAAAAAGACAAAAGAATCCCGAAAGAAGGTGCATTATGCACACACTGTTGATAACATAGGATATGCAACTCTCGATGCAAAGTTTATAGTATTACATATTAATCAATATGTAACCTATGTCGAAACCATTTGTAAACGTGTTTCGAAAATTATTTTAAAAATGGGAGTCGCCACCAATCTTTTATTTGGTGTGATTGGATCACCACAAATGTTTAAAATCCGTTTTGAAAAATATTTTGGTCTTCGCAATCCAGAAAACGGGTTCGGGAGTCGGTTATGCATGAGGAAGGGTTAGCACCCTCATATGCCCAAAATTGGTACCACATTGATTACTTTCGGGTCTTGGTTTGTTAAAACTTTGAAAACTCGAGTAAAATTTAAAATACTATCTTTTTCTTTAGAAAACTTCGCAAGATTTCAAAGAAAACCCATTTTGAGGAAATTCGTCCCCATGTTTCGAATCTCTATGAGAACTGGAAGTCGTGTCCAACACGTTAGGGCACTACGTTCTTGGATTTTCAAAATTGAAGGACGTTTTGAAAGATTTCAAAGAGGATATTCGATTGCGTGAATTATACGAAAATCACACCTCGCACGTTAGGGCATGGTTTTTCGAGGTTTTCACACGAAAAGATATTACCTCATCTTGCTTTAAAATTATTTATATATGTGTATTTGAAAACTTGAAATTTAGTATTGAGTTTAAAATACGATCCTCGGACACATAAAAAAATTACCTCATCTTGCTTTAAAATTATTTATATATGTGTATTTGAAAACTTGAAATTTAGTATTGAGTTTAAAATACGATCCTCGGACACATGACTTAGAAAGATTTGAAGAAAGGATGCTCGTTTGCTTCGATTTTCGCAAAGAATTGAAGTCGTGACCAACACGTTAGGGCACGACGTTTCCGGGATTTCGAAGTTTAACAAGCATTAAAAAGCTTGGAGGAGGATATTTGATTCGTATGAGTTATACGGGAAATCACACTCGGCACGTTAGGGCATGATTTTTTGAAGTTTTCACACGAAAAAAATATTGCCTCGATTTTGAAATAATTTAGAAAACAAATGTGTAATTTTAAGTATGATTGAACAATTGATAAAGAAGCTTAAATAACAAGAAACAAAAAATGATTAGGCAAATAAATGTTATACAAAAATCAAATATACAAAAATAAAAAAAAATGAAATACGAAAGCATAATAATTAAAAATTAAATATAATATTTAAGAGGAAGAAAAACAAAACAGACGGATTCAAAATGCAATGTTTGGATGCTTGGGGGTAAAACGGTAATTTTGGACACTCGGGGGTAAAATGATAATTTTTGGAAAGTTTGTAGTTAAAAAAAAAATTTAGACGTCCAAGGGCATAATGGTGATTTTTGGAAAGTTCGAGGTTAAAAACGGAGTTTTTAGACACCCGAGGGTAAAATGATAACTTTGGAAGGATTCGAGGTTAAAAATGGAATTTTTAGACATTCACGGGTAAAATAGTAATTTTTAGAAAGTTTAAGGGTAAAAAATGTATTTTTGGAAAATTTAGGGTTAAAAATGGTATTTTGAAAAATTACGGGGTAAAAATGTAATTTTGGGAAAATTTAAGGTAAAAATGGAATTTTGGAAAGTTTAGGGGTAAAAATGTAATTTTTGAAAATTTTGGGGTCAAAATGGAATTTTGGAAAGTTCAAGGGTAGAAATGTAATTTTTGGAAAATTTGAGGTTAAAAATGAAATTTTGGAAAATTCAAGGGTAAAAATATAATTTTTGGAAAATTCAAGGTCAAAATGGAATTTTGGAAAGTTTGAGGGTAAAAATGTAATTTTTTGAAAAATTCGAGATCAAAAATGGAATTTTGGATAGTTTGGGGTAAAAATGTACTTTTTAGAAAATTTAGGGTTAAAATGAAATTTTGGAAGTTCAGGGGTCAAAATATGATTTTTGGACATTTTAGGGACCTCCAAGGTAATAAAACCAAAAAATGGTGACACGTGACATCTTCTCAAGCATTCTGAAGTCAAAGGACTAATTTGAAAATCATTTGAAATTTTTGGGCAAATTTTATAATTAAATAGAACTTGAATTAAGGATTAAATTGAAACAAATTAAAAATAAGAGGGACCATTTGCATAAATAAATCGAAATATTGACATGTGGTAGCTTTTGAGGCTTCAAAAGGGTTAAAGGATGAAATTGAATAAGAAATGAAATCATTGGGCAAATTTACAATTAATTAATAATATAGAAAGGACCTAATTGTAAAATTCAGAAAAAACGGAAGGACTAAAGTCATAAATAACCCAAAATTTAAAAACACGCGGATCCTGGGGCGGGTTGGATCGGATCGGCTCGGTTTGGCATGAAATGATGTCGTTTTGGTGTTTAAAAGCCCTAAGCAAAACAACGTTGTTTTGGTCCTTTATAAATACATTTCAAAACTTTTTTTTTTCATTTTTCTTTCTCCTTTTTCCAAAAAATTTCCAGATTCTCTCAAAAGCTTTCCCTCTCTCCTCAAGCCCTCTCCATGGCCGGCCAAGCTCCGGTCATCGGTCCGACGTCCGTCGCCACGAGCCACCGTCCTTGGTGGCTTTCGAGTAAATCCTTCCTTTTTCATTTTTTTAAACCTTTTCCCTCAGAGCTGTTACACCCCCTTTTTTTTTTTAGATGTTTTATTTTTCGTTTAACAAATCGGGGTTTAAAACTGATGAAAACGAACCCAATTTTTTTTTTTTTGAGAAAAAGATTCAAAACTTTCATCTTCTTTTTGGTTTTTTTAGATTTGTTTTCCCTTTTAATCCTCTTTTATTTAAAACTTATATTCAAAGCCTAGTCCTTTTTTAAGATCTAAAATATATTTTGAAGTTCTTCTCTTTTTGAAATCTGTTTTGGTATGTTACTTGTGTAGGTGTTCGAACAAAAAAGGAAGTGGCCTTTGCGAACGAGGGTAACACGGTGGAGTGCCGCCCACAGCTTTGGCAACGGTGTCTCTGATCGAAACAAATACGCCTTTTCGATTTTCTTTTTATTTATTGATATTATTTAGCAAATATGTTATTAATTTTTTATTTAATATGCAATAAATGTATACTTATTAGAAATTTAAAACGTTTTACCTTAAATAATAATAATAATAATAATAATAATAATAATAATAATAATAATAATAATAAATGGTAATGGTGGGGAATTTATTATCATACATTAAGGCATTTTGAATTTCAAAATTAATGTTAACAATAAATAATAGTAATATATATAGTAAGTAAATATCTTAGTTGTATGAATGCACGTCAAGTAAATAAGCAGTAATTGCACATTTAAATGTATACCTTGGGGATATTGCTGGTTGGAAGTCTGCTTTGAATGCAAGTATTAATGGCTTTGTATATTTGTTAGGATGTCTTCTGCTTTGTATTGACCTTCGAAAAAAATATTGGTGTATATTGATTTCTAATAAAAGTTTTAATGGAGTTTGAATGCTTCTCAAAAGGGTCAGTAACCGTGTATTAAATTTTTTGAAGGGAACCAATAACCTTACAATGTCTCTCAATTCTGGCTTTATAGCCATATTTACAATCATCATATTTTGTACTTTACCATTTAAAATCTGTCTTTTCTCTTCTTTTGCAGGTTCGGCTATGGAGTCTATGCAGTGACGGTGGCAGAGGTGCAAGTTGAAGCTAGAGGTGGCACTGCTGGTGCTGACGTGGCGTGTCCTAGTTGGACATGGAAGAGGTGAAGGCAGTAACTTGCCTAGAAGATTAGGGTTTTGCTTAGGGTATATTAGGGTTTGGGCCGATGGTTTGTTGGAATTGGGACCCAATTTGGGTTGTAGTTTTTGGACATTTGTAATTGGGCTCAATTGGGCTTGTATTTTGGACTTTTAAATTCAATATTAAGTTCAAAACCATATCAAATTTAATTAAATTTAAATTTAAAACCAATTTAAACTTAATCAAAATTTGATCCAGAGCTTGGGCCTAGTTAAAATTGGGCTTCAACAACCTATATTAATTGTTCTGTGCTCATTGGTGAATATTATTAACAACTATTGTTTTGTTGTATAATAGGCTGAGAAGAAAGTTTTTGAATCCTCATGTTTGGAGAAGTTTAGATTCAAACATTTGTAAAAAGATGAGAGTGACAAATTGAGTAGCAAAGCTGCAGAACAAGTTTATATAAGAAACAACTTGTATTATGTTATGAATATCTTATTAAATGGATGTCTATCAATATCAAGATAAAGATCAAGACCAAGATGAAGATCAAGATAATGTTTGGTATACCTTAAACTCTAATAGTTATTAGAAATAGATCTTTACTTCATTTACACTTCTTATGTCTATAAATAGAGACTTTGGAGAAGCATTGTAATTACTTCTATTGATTAATAAAATACGCTCTCTCGTTCTCTTATTCTCTTTGTTATTTACTCTCTCTCTCTTTATTTTATAATACGTTATCAGCATGATTCTCAATTTATTTGCTTTAACTTAGCATTTTAGATTGGCTGCTTGGCTACCCTAACATTTATGGAAAAGGGGTTTCAAATTGAGGAATCAAATTTAGTTTCTTTTCAACTTAAGGTAATTCTAAATTTTTCTATCGTAAATTGTTTTATACTATTTCATTTTTTTTCATTTTTTTTCAATACATTATTATTTCACTAATTTTTTTAAGTTTTTTTTAGTGATTATAATGTCAAATCTTGCCAAACTTGAATTTGTCGCCTTGGACATCTCAGGCAATAATTATTTGCTGTGGGTGTTAGATGCTGAAATTCACCTAGATGCTAAAGGGCTAGGGAATACTATATTAGCAAATAAAGAAGCATCTAACCAAGAAAAGACACAAGCAACGATTTTTATCCTTCATCATCTACATGAAGGATTAAAAGTGGAATATATCACTGTGAAAGACCCTCCTGAGTTATGGAAAAATCTGAAAGAAAGATTTGACCATTAGAAAACGATGATCCTCCCTAAAGCTCGTTATGATTGAGTGCACTTACAGTTGCAAGATTTTAAGACTATAAGTGAATATAATTCAGAACTCTTTAAAATTAGTTCTCAATTGAAGTTATGTGGGGAGACCATAACAGATGCGGACTTGTTAGAGAAAACCTTCTCAATTTTTCATGCTACAAATGTGCCCTTGCAGCAACACTATCGTGAAAAGGTTTTAAAAATTTTTTGAATTGATTTCATGTCTTTTGGTGGCTGAACAAAATAATGAATTGTTGATGAAAAACCACGAAATTCGTTTCACTGGTACTGCACCACTCCTTGAAGTGAATGTTGCAGTACACTATAGATATGGAAATGAAAAATATAGAGGTTACGATCGTGGACATGGTCATGGTCGTGGACGTAGTGGAGGACGTGGTCGAGGACGTACTAGTAACCGTTATCATGGTGTTCATAATAGTGATACGTCTAGCCACCAAAAAAGGAATGAAAGACAAGAAAGAGGTGGTCAAAATAATCCTTCAAACGTTATTGAGAGTTTATGTCACTGATATGGCATGAAGGGACATTGGGCTCGTCTTTGTCGTACGCCTGAACATTTAATGAAACGTTATCAAGAATCCATTAAAGGGAAGAAAAATATTGAGACAAATTTTATATCTCAAAAGGATGCTATGGAGGCAAAAGGTAAAGGTGATGTAATTCATGGCCTTAATGATGAAACTCACTTTGATGTGGCAGATTTTTTGGGAATCATTAGAAAAGTTGGTGTTATTTTAGCATTTTATGTTGCTTTTAAGTATGTTTCATTTTCTTGCATAAAAGTTTATATTATTTAGGTTTTTTTTTTATTTTAAATTAGGTATGTTTATTTTCTTGCATAAAGAATAAGTTATACATATTCAATAAACATTTGCAACGCTTCTAATGTTATGTTTTTTTTATGAAGAATATGAATGATCAACAAAATCTTGTTGAATCCAAAATCAGTGGAGACATGTTTCTTGTTGATGTGCTACAACACATACAATACTCAAAGATAGAAAATATTTTTCTCATTTAACAATAAGTGATGTTCATATTAATACAATATCGGATAGTTCAAAACTTCTTAAAGGCTCTGGAAGAGCTATTATATTGTTACCTAAAGGTACAAAATTGGTCATTGATGATGCTTTATTTTCCACTAAGTCTCAGAGAAATTTATTGAGTTTTAAAGATATTCGTATCAATGGATACCATATTGAGACTATGAATGAGAAATATATTGAATATCTATATATTACAAAAGTTGAATGTGGAAAGAAATATGTTATGGAAAGACTACTTGCCTTTTCATCAGGATTATGTTATACACATATTAGTGCAATTAAGGCACATGTTACTACAAACCAAAAGTTTGTAGAACCACATACTTTTACTATTTGGCATGATCGGTTAGGCCATTCCGGATCTATTATGATGGAAAAAATAATTGAGAATTCAATTGGGCACCCATTGAAAAACAACAAGATTCTTGAATTCAAAGATTTCTCTTGTGATGCTTGTTCTCTAGGTAAACTTATTATTAGACCATCACCAACTAAAGTTAGGATTGAATCTCCCCCATTTCTAGAGCATATTCAAGATGATATATGTGGGCCCATTCATCTACCATGTGGATCATTTAAATACTTTATGGTATTGATAGATGCATCTAGTAGATGGTCACATGTATCTTTATTATCGACTTGCAACCTGACATTTGCGAGACTACTTGCTCAAATGATTCGCTTAAGTGCACAATTTCCAGATTATGAAATAAAAAATATCCGTTTTGATAATGCCAGTGAGTTTACATCCTAAGTTTCAAAGATTATTGTATGTCAATTAGGATAAAAGTTAAACATCTTGTGGCCCATGTTCACACACAAAATGGTTTAGCCGAATTGTTTATCAAACGCCTCCAACTAATAGCTAGACCATTGCTTATAAGAACAAAGCTCCTTGCTACAGCTTAGGGATATGCTATTTTTCATGCAGTAGCACTTGTGCGCATTAGGCCAACAAGTTATAATAAGTACTCCCTATTACAATTGGCTTTTGGTCAGGAGCCAAATATTTCCCATCTTAGAATTTTTGGATGTGCAGTATATGTTCCAATTGCTCCACCAGAACAAACAAATATGGATCCTCAAAGGAGGTTGGAAATATATGTTGGTTATGAATCTCCTTCTATAATTAAGTATGAGGAACCATTAAAGGGAGATTTATTAACTGCATGATTTGTTGATTACCATTTTAATGAAACAATATTCCCAACATTAGGGGGACAGAAAATATAGCTTATAAAAGAAATTATATGGAATGGATCATCATTATGTCAATTAGATCCTCGTACGAGTTAATGTGAACAAGAAGTTCAAAAGATCATACATTCGCAAAACATCGCCAATCAACTGCTAGACTCATTTACTGACCTAAAGAGAATTACAAAATCTCACATACCAACTGAAAATGCTCCAGTACAAATTGATATCCCAATAGGGCAAACTATTAATGCAAATGAAAGTAATCCACGCCTAAAACGTGGAAGACCAGTTAGTTCCAAAGATAAAAAACCTCATGAAAAGAAAGGAGCAAATACTCAAGGTGATTATATTATGGAGACAAATCCCCAAGAAGAGGCCAATGATATGGCTAATCATAATCATAAAATCCCAGAAGGGATTCAGGTACCTGAAAATGATGATAATGAGGAGATCTCAGTAAGTTATGTTACTTCGAGGAAAAGATGGAACCAGAAAAATATAGTTGTCGACAACAATTTTGCATATAATGTTACTATTGAAGTAGAAAAAGAAAATGATGATCCTGAGCCTAAATCTATTAAGGAATGCAGAAATAAAAAAGATTGGCCAAAATGGAAAGATACAATTCAAGCAGAATTAAATTCACTTCCAAAACATAAGGTTTTTTGGACCTGTAGTCCAAACACCTGAAGGTGTAAAGCCAGTTGGATATAAATGGGTATTTGTGTAAAAATGAAATGAAAAAGATGAAGCCGTAAGATATAAAGCACAACTTGTAGCACAAGGATTTTCTTAAAGGCCCGGCATTAATTATGAAGAGTCATATTCTTCTGTGGTGGATGCAATCACATTTAGATATCTCATTAGTCTGGTAGTACGTGAAAAACTTGACATGCATCTAATGGATGTTGTTACCACATATTTATATGGTACAGTTGATAGTGAAATTTATATGAAAATCCTTGAAGGATTTAAAATCCTAGAAGGATATTGAGAAAATTGCTCAATCAAATTAAAAAAAAAAGTCTATATGGATTAAAACAATCTGGACGTATGTGGTACAATCTTTTTAGTGAATACTTGTTAAAGGAAGGTTACAAAAACTATCCAAATTGTCCATGTGTATTTATAAAAAGGTTTGGATCAAATTTTGTGATAATTGTTGTTTATGTTGATGATCTAAATATTATTGGAACTCCTGAAGATCTCCAAAATACAGTAAATTGTTTAAAGAAGGAATTTGAGATGGAAGATCTTGGAAAAACAAAGTTTTGTCTTAGCTTACAAATTGAGCATTTAAAATATGGAATTCATGTTCATCAATCAACTTATACGGAAAAGATTTTAAAGAAATTTTAAATGGACAAAGCACACCCATTGAGTACCCCAATGGTTGTACGATCGTTAGATGTGGATAAAGATCAATTTCATCCTTGTGAAAATTATGAATAGTTTCTTCATCCTAAAGTGCCATATCTAAGTGCCATAGGAGCATTAATGTATCTTGCAAACAACACAAGACCTAATATAGCTTTCGTTGTAAACTTGTTAGCAAGATTTAGTTATTCTCCAACACATAGACATTGGAACTGAATTAAACATGTATTTAGATATCTCAGAGGGACCATAGATATGGGATTATTTTATTCAAGTGATTCAAAATCCCTATTAACCGGTTATGCTGATGCTGGATATCTATTAGATCTACATAAAGGTCAATCAAACAATATATTTATTTACATTTGGGGGTACTGTCATATCATGGCATTCAACAAGGCAAACATTAGCTGCCGCTTCTTCAAATCATGCAGAAATAATTGCAATGCATGAGGCAAGTCGAGAGTGTGTTTGGCTAAGGTTATTGACCCAACATATCCAGAAGATATGTAATTTGCCTTTACAGGAAAAGATGTCAACTATCTTATACAAAGATAATGCAATATGTATAGCTCAATTGAAGGGTGGTTACATCAAAGGTGACAGAACGAAACATATTTCACCAAAATTATTCTTCACCCATGATCTTGAGAAAAGAGGTGATATAAATATTCAACAAATTCGTTCTAGTGACAATTTAGTAGATCTTTTTACTAAGGCATTGCCCACTTCAACATTTGAAAGACTACTACACAAGATTGGAATGCGTCGACTCAAAGATGTAATGTAATGTTGCCATTAGGGGGAGTCTAAAACAAGTTGTACTTTTTCCTTTAATCGAGGTTTTGTCCCATTGGATTTTCCTAGTAAAGGTTTTTAACGAGGTAGCTAGTAATAGAAGATTGTGTACTCTTTTTCCTTCATTAGGTTTTTATCCCACAGGGCTTTTCCTAATAAGTTTTTAACTAGGCACATTATCTACAAATGGACATCCAATGGGTAGTGTTATGAAAATATTATTAAATGGATGTCCATCAACATCAAGATTAAGATCAAGATCAAGATAAGGTTTGGTATACCTTAAACTCTAATAGTTATTAGAAATAGATCTATACTTTATTTATACTTCTTATGTCTATAAATAGAGACTTTGGAGAAGCATTGTAATTACTTCTATTGATCAATAAAATACACTCTCTCGTTCTCTTATTCTCTTTGTTATTTACTCTTTGTCTCTTTTTTTTATAATATATTATTTATTTCTTTTATTTTATTTTGACATCATCTTTACTATTTTTCAAAATATATTTTTCTAATGAAAGAGAATTGTAAGATGAGGCATGCAAGAGGGTTAAAGACTATGCTAACACTTGGGAGTTATTTCGTGCCTCAGGACAATGTTGCATTGAAAAACGAGGTGTATACACAAGTGTTCGACCTTGAAAAGTATGGAAAAGTGTTAGGATATGGATGTGGGATGACCAAATCCATGTTGTTTGGCTATGGTTTTAGTCACCTGAGGAAGCCAATCTACATCAGCTATCAGTATATTGATTGAAGAGATGGGTGCTAAACATGCCAAGCAAATACAAACAATCCAAGCCGAACAAGCAGTTCGAGAGAAGACTTTACTCGAGGAAGCAAAATCTTGATTCCGTAAAAAGGCTGTAGAGTGAGAAGCTCGTTTGATAGCCGAGGTAGAAGAAAGGTTTATGAAATTGACTGAAATTTGAGAGACAAAGTTAATGGATATAATGAATGCTCGTGAGAAGAAGTACAAGGCTCTCCTCAACGAGTGTATGACAGAAGGAATGTTAAGTAAGTACAAGGTTTTGCATAGTTAGGTAACTATTTTATAACTAGATTGTCAATAAGTTTGCTAATGATTTAGTAGATATTGATTGTTGTTATTTGCTATTTATTTGTGTTGTAACTGAATGTTAGTTTCTTATTTGATGTTTTCATTGTTTGCTCAACCAATAATTAATGGATGTACTAATGAAAATTGTTGGTTTAGCTTCAATTTATGGTTCTTTAGCTATTACTGAAATATTCTTTCCATGTGTTCATGTTGTTTCTCATCTAACTCATATAAATTGAAAATGTATATTGCTATTTTTGCAGTTGAATTTCAGACTAGAGGACTTGATGATTAGACCTTAAGTTCGGATGATGATGAATGAGGCATGTTGCATATTATGTGTTTATATATATTTTATAGTAGTTGATGAATGCTCATGGGAAACAAGTTGACAACATGTTCGCAACGCATTTACTGCTCTGCTTCTATTAGGATTTTGTATATAAACTAATAGCTGCAATATCCAGTGGTAATTTTGTATCTATATGATCAATTTATGTTAATTTACTGTTCAATTAATATCGTCCCAAACTTGTTCTAACCCAACACATACAAAGTTGATCATATTTTGCCAAAATAGACACTTCAAGAGTTGGGAAAAAAAAGTCGTAAAAAACATGGGACTTGAGCCAACTATGTAAGGTGTTGACACGGACAAGGTTTATCCCAACCTTTTTAAGGTTTCCTTAGACGGGTCTATCCCAACCTTTTTAAGGTTTCTTTAGATGGGTCATCCCAACCTTTTCAAGGTTGGCATAGAATGACCTATCCCAACATTTTTTGAGTTGATTTTGATTGCATCTAGTACAACCTTTATAAAGCTGGTGTAGGCATGACCTAACCCGAGTACTTTTAAGTCGCCTTTGACGGGGGCATGAGCCAACTCTTTAAAAGTTGACATATGAATGCTTTATTTCGATCTTTTTTGGGTCGGCTATTTCCTACTATCCCAATCTTTTTCAAAGGTCGACTTTGACTAGGTCTTTGCCAACAGTTCAATAAAGGTCGACCTATGTTGAAATATGCCAACAGTGCTAACAACGATGTTTTCAGAAGTGTCGCGAGAATCGTCGGGATGACCTATGCCAACATTTTTTTTGTTGTCCTAAGTCAAAAGAAAAAATGTCACGGTAAACCTGTTTTGTTGTAATGATCATGGTCCCTCCATCCACTTTTCTATTAAATTTGTTGATGTGGTAATTATAAAAAACATAAAATAGCTTTTTATCCCTCGACATTTGCAATTTTTATTAATTTGTTCCATACTTTCTAAAAGTACATAGAAATAATTTTTTTTTTTAAAAAGATAAAAATATAATTTTTAAACTAAAAATTTTAAAACTCCATAAAAAGTTTTAATTTTCAAATTTTATAACTTTTTAATTTTTTTAATACTTTTGCAAATAATTTGTGATTTTATTAAAAAATAAATAAATAAATTTCAAAGATATCAACAAATTCGAAGTGAAAACTTAAAAAAAAAAAAAAAAATCAGAAATAGATTTCAAAGTTTCACGTTTTGAACTTTGCCCACTTGAATTTTCGACTCTCCTACTAAAAAATTGCCATAAGTTTCTTTTATTTTTTTGAGATTTACATTGTTGAAGGTTATATATATATATAAGCAAAGGCGAAGTAGAAAATTTTTTTAGAAGGATAGAAATTAAATTATAATTTTTATGATAATAAAAATGTAATTTCATAATTTTAATAATGTATATCTTTATAATTTTTAAAAGTTAAATTAAATTTTTATTATTTTTAAAAGATCAAAATATAATTTTACTTTTATTAATTTAAAATTTTAAAAATTTTAAAAGTCTTAAAATTTAAAAATTTGGTTCAGTATTAAATAAAGAAAAAAGTGATGTTTGGGAAAGAAACATTGTTAATAATTTAACAAATGAATATGTTGAAGATTTACAAAAAAAGAATTTAATGATTAAAAAATTTCTAAGCTTAATATCGAATCTAATTACTTATTTAAATTTACGTTTGGGACTATTATTATAAAATAAGATTTACATTTGATATTTTTGTTTTTCTTTTCTGAAAAAAAAAGACATTTGGGATCTTTTTTAGATTTAGATTTTTAAGGTTTTTTTTATAAATTTTTTATAATTTTCTCTTGTTACTAGAAAAATATAATTTTTTATTGGAAAGACAGAAAACCAAATTTTTTTTTTTATAATTAGTTATGTACGGACCAAAGTGATAAAATTATAAATATTGATGGTTAAAAAGATTATTTCACCCTTTTTTTTTTTTATATATATAATTGTTACATCAATACTTTTAATGGCAGAATTGGATGGAGGGATTAAAATTTTTAAATAAAAAGTACATGAATTCAATATCTCAAATTTAAAGTGTACAAATTAAATTTTAAAATTTAAAGAGTACAAAATTTTTTGATATATTTAAATTAAAATAAAATGAATATGAGAGCAATATTTGTATAATATTTATATTATTTCACGTATAGGATAAGTGTTTTCTTGATATATAATATAATTTTATTGCTATAATAGCAATTGAATTATTAGTTTGTTGTTATCTTTTTCGCTAAGAAAATTAGTTTCTTCGTTCATTTCTCCCAAATAACTCATTATTTCTCAGGAAAATGATAAATAATTTACATAGAAATCTCAGGTTAGTGGGGACAGAATGATGGCAATTGGCAACACTATTTCCTCCATGCAATTCACTTGCTAAACTATCATTGTATAATTGATTTTTTAATTTTCAATTATATTTTAAAACTTATATGCCATAAATCATTCATTCCTCACCAACCACATGTTTTGTTTATTTCTTTTCAATAAAAAAAATAAGTAATAAAAAAGTGAGATATTTTTTTTTTCAATAAAAAATAAGCAATAAAAAAGTGAAATACCGATGATATGGTGTTGATTCAGGGGCTTGACATTATTGTGTTTGTAGTAACGACAATTCGCATACTATCCTCATCTTTTTGACGACTGAGCATGCTGTGGGGCAAATCAACCTAAAACATTTGCATGATACACGGATTAGAGCGTGAAAGCATTTGCCTTACATGAATGCAGCTTTAATGACAGATTAGTATGCAATCTGAAGTTGCCGTCTATAGATATGGTGCATCTCAAACTTTGAATCTCCACACAATCTACCCTTTCTTTTTTGTAAACATGGAGAATCTTGGTATCCTATTTGCACTGTTTTTCGTCTTCTCCTCCTCCACTTCCCATCACCCATATTCTCATACTAATCTCCAAAATCATTGCCGTGATGACTAGACGTTTGCTCTGCTGCAATTACAGCGGCATATGCCCCAAACTTCACTTTCTCTTCCAAACTTGACCTTTGGGATCCCAACACCCATTGTTGCTCTTGGAAAGGAGTTACATGTGATGCTCCTGATCATGTCATTGGGGTTGATCTCAGTTACAAAACCCTGTCAGGCAGCTTTCACTCCATTTTCAACCTCCATCATCTCCAGCGCCTTAATCTTGCTGGAAACAATTTTAATACCACTCTGTTTCAGTATGGGTTTGGGAAACTCCCAAATTTCACTCATCTCAACCTCTCGGCCTCATGTTTCCACGGACAAATTCCGGTGGGGATCTCACACTTGACAAGGTTAGTCTCTCTTGACCTATCTTATCAGCGTGAGTGCTATTGGAGAAATGATCAAAGTTCTGCTGCATTGAAACTAGAGAAACTGAACTTCTAAACATTGATAAAGAATATGAGGTCTCTTAGAGAGTTGTATGTGGATGGAGTGAATATTTCAAGTTAAAGTAGTGAATGGTGTGAAACCACATCGCTGTCACTTCCCAACCTGAGTGTGTTAAGCATGCCAGGCTATGGTTTGACCGCTCCACTTTGTTCATCACTCTTAAACCTTCGCTATCTTTCTAAACTTAACCTCAACCAGAACCCAATCTCTTATTTGCCTCCCAAGTTGTTGGAAATTTCCTCTCCACTAGTTTCTCTCAGTTTAGTAGATCGCAATTTGAGTGGGCATTTTCCAGCAAAATTTTTTTATTGCCCAAAATGCAAAGAATTGATATTTCATGGAACTTTCGTCTCATGGGCCAGTTGCCATAATTTACAATTAACAACACTTTGGAGGTTTTTTTATTTGGAGATACTCATTTTTCTGGATCCATTCCAACATCAATTGCAAATCTCAGTAACCTTGTGGAATTGAATCTACGTGGTAACAATTTCAATGGTACAATCCCTGCATTTCATAGATATGGAGTTCCAAATCTTGAATATCTTGATTTGTCATCGAACCACCTTTCTGGATCCATTCCAGCATCAATTGCAAATCTCAGTAACCTTGTGAAATTGGATCTAAATGATAACAATTTCAATGGTTTAATCCCTGCATTTCATAGATCTGATGCTTCCAAATCTTGCATCTCTTGATTTGTCATGGAACCAACTGATCAATACCTTCTTCTTTATTTACTCTTTCAACATTGCAAATCCTGTTTCTTGGATACAACAGCTTTAGTGATCCCCAATTAAAGCTTGACATGTTTTTCCAACTCAGCAACTTAATGTCTCTGGACCTATCCAACACAAGCTTGTTAATTGGAAGCCACAACAAAAGCCGTACTTTTCCCCAATTAGAGAATCTCATCCTAAGCTCATGCAACCTTACTGAATTTCCAGAATTCATCAAAAGCCAAATCAAGTTGACTTACCTATTTCTCTCTAACAACGAAATCCATGGCCTTGTTCCAAATTGGTTGTGGAAGAGCACTCTTAGATATGTATACCTTTCTTCCAATGCGATTGATATTCCAAATCAGTTTCCTTTTGATGATGCAAATTCCTCCTTTCCAATGCTGAGTTATTTGTTGTTGGGATCTTGTAATAAAAGTACGTTTCCAGCATTTCTAAAGAGTCAAGAGAGCTTAGAAGATCTTGACCTTTCAAATAACCAAATAACCGAGGTAGTACCAAATTGGGTATGGAAGAAAAGTTTGCAGTATTTGGATCTTCCCAACAATTCTCTGACATCTTTGTACCAATTTTCATCCAACTAAGACTCTTTACTAATACCTACAGCAAAATAATTCCAGTGGCAGCATACCAGATTTTGGAGGAGCAACCCAACTGTCCACTCTTCAACTCAATGACAATAATTTGGAAGGGAAGTTGCCGAGGTTATTAGCCAATTGCACAATGCTTTATGTTTTGAACCTTGGAAACAATACTCTGCACGACACATTCACTTTGTGTTTGAGAAAGTTGCCTAGCTTGAGGGTTCTTATACTTCGAGCAAATAGGTTTTATGGTCCAATTAAACATTTGGAAAAAAAATTTCCAGCATTGGATGTACTAGACATTACTTCCAATAATTTTTCTGGTCAATTATCAATAGCTAAGGTCACTCAAAATCAGTGGGAACAAATTGGAAGGGAAGTTGCCAAGGTCATTAGCCAATTGCAAAAAGCTTGAAGTTTTGGATCTTGGGAAAAATATGACACATGACACAATTCCTTACTGGTTAGTGAAATTGCCTTCTTTGAAGGTTCTTATACTAAGATCCAACAGATTTTATGGTTCGATTAAGTTTTCTGGAGATGAAAATGCCTTCCCAATGTTACATATATTAGATATTGCTTCCAATAACTTTTCGAGTGAGGTATCTACTGAATTTTTTCAATCTTTGAGGGCAATCATGGTGATTGATGGCAACCAATCTAAGCCAAGTTATGCTGGAGATAATTATTATTATCAAGATTCAGTGACAATTATGAATGAAGGGTTTGAAATTTTTTACCAAAAAATCTCAACCCTGCTTACTTGTCTCGACCTCTCCAATAACAACTTCCATGGGAGAATATTAGAAGAAATACAAGATCTCAAGTCACTCCATATGCTGAACTTGTCCTACAACAGCTTCTTTGACTCCATTCCTTCAGCACTAGGAAGCTTAACAGAGCTCGAGTCATTGGATCTCTCTTGTAACAAACTCTTCGGGAAGATTCCTCCACAGCTTACAAGCCTAACTTTTCTTGCAGTGCTGAATCTCTCTTACAACCAACTTGAGGGAAGCATTCAGAGCAACCAATTTGGTACATTTTCAAATGATTCTTACATAAGAAACCCAAGATTGTGTGGGGTTCTTTTGACGAAGAAATGCAATGATGTTGATTCACAAATGCTACCGCCAGAGGAGGATGAAGATCATGGATTGATGATTTATCTGTTTGGAAAGTTGTGTTGATGGGGTGTGGATGTGGATTGATGATAGGATTTTCTATTGGCTATACAGTGCTGAATGAGTTTGGAAACAAATGGATTGATAGTTTTATTCGGAAACGGAGAAGATCTAGGTGACTCCATCAAAACTGAAGTTCCAATGATATTTGGTAAGCATTCTAGAATACTTAATAATTATAATATTTTAGTTATTGGTTTGATATGTTGAATAATGAAGCAAAGTCAGGATGTTCTTTAAATTTCCTATCCTCAGTTTACAAGTTGATTATATTTGTTATTATAGCACTCATATTCTTTATAAACATGATTTTGCAACAGTGTAGGAAACTTGAATTTTCATAAGAGCTGCTGGAAGTGCCGTTGGAATTTCATAGCGATCCACAAAGGGGATAGGTGAAAGAGAGAGTATTGCAAAGATGAGTCCGAGATTAGAATGAATTTTTGTTCATATACTTCATCTTTGTAATTTTCATAAGAGCTGCTCTGTTTTCACTGTCGATTGTGTTGTAAGTTTGGTTAAACATGTTCTTAGATCTTGATTTTAATAATTAATGCAAGAATTTGTTGTTGTTTTTTTATTGAAAAGCAAAGTAGTCGACTTTGTTAGTTTGCATTATATTCACATTGAATTATGAGTGGATGTTCTATCAAAAACTTCCATTAGTATTCACTTCTCATACATATGAATTCCATTAATATTTTGATACGATTTGTTTCTTGTATTTGGAGATCTTTGAAGGGTTGTATTCATTTGGCATCACTGTGTTGGCAAAGGGAAAGCTGATGAACTTCCTAGCTTTTTATATGGCTTAATATAATATTTGGTACTTTAATTTGACACTTTTTTCTATTTTGGTATTTAAATTTTTTCAGTCCAATTTGACACTTTTTCCTAATTTGGTACCTAAACTTGACACTTTTTTTAAGTTGGTTCTTAAATTTTTTGGGGTCCAATTTGGTATCTGAACTTGACTCTTTTTTTCTAATTTGGTACCTAATCTTTTTTAATATTACTTCGTTAAGCATAGCTCAATACCTATTTTTAACATGAATTTTCTCTAAAACTGACAATATTTTTGTAGCATAACAAAAAAGTTTTCAACACCGTTATAGTTTTGCATAATTTTTATGATATTTAATAAATTTAGATACCAAATTGAATTTTAAAAAAACTTAAGTATCAAATTAGAAAAAAATACCAAGTTCAGGTACCAAATTGGGTCCAAAAAAGTTTAAGGACTATATTAGGAGAAAGTGTCAAGTTCATGTACCAAATTGAGTAAAAAAATTTAAGTACCAAATTAGGAAAAAGTGTCAAGTTCAAGTACCAAATATTATATAAACCTTTTTATAAATATACGCTGTGATATATATAAAGGGTTAGTATTTTTTTTTATAAATTTTAGAAAGTTTTAATTTTATTATTTTTACAATTTAAAATTTTAATATTTTTAATAATATCTATATATATTGCTTTTTAGTAACTTTGATAAAAAAAATTTAAAAATCTTTAATGATTTGTAGATAATATTTTATGATTTTCAAATAATCTCATTTGTATTGAGTTTGGACATATGGAAGTCCATATTCAGATGAACTAGACGTACATTTGTACACATTCATTTTTGACTTATATTGTTTTATAACTTTTTATTTATTTTTTAAGATTATTAGTTTTAAAAATAATATGGCATGTAACGTGCCAGTTTCTCATTATTTCCATCAGTCATATTCGAGTTTATTAATAGTTAAATCAATCAATAATAATTTCTATAAACGAAACGATTTCGATTGAGTATAAATTTGAGCTTAATTAATTTTTATTCTTTAGCTTTATCTCATTTGTATAAAAAATTTCACTAATTAAAAAAGAGATAGAAATGTTTATGGATTGAATAGTGACTTTTCGAAAAAAAAGTTTGATATTCATCACCAAATTCAATGGCCTCGACCTGATAATTTACTTTTATTGTCTTTATATTAAAAAAAATATGATAAATTTCGTTTCTAAATTTATTTTTAAATTTTATTTAAATTAATTTTATGAAAAAATTAATTAAATGGTTAAAATTCTAATTATATTAACGCAATAATTTATGTATATTTCATAAAAATTCAAAAAATAAATATTTTTAAATAATTTGTGTCGAGAGTGAAGTATATGTACACTTTCATGCATATTACCATGTCAATATCATTAAACTTTTAACTGTTTAGTAAAATTTTTAATCCAAAACAAAATAATTTAAGTAAAATTTTAAATTAAAAATTAAAATAAATAGATGAAGGTTAGAAGCTAAATGTATGCCATTAAAAAAAAAATACTAAAAGTTACTTTTAGGTATAATGATTTATTTGATCCTCCAACTTTATAAAAAATTATTTTAACTCTTTATTTAATTTTTCGTCTTTTTTAACACTTGTGTTTTTTTATCAGATCATCCTAAAATTAATGGAAAATTATAAAAAATAATAAGAATTTCAAAAATATACATATTATAAGATTATAAAAATTCAAGTAATTGGTTATTCATCAAAATGTCCCAAGACAAAACATTGAAGAGGTCTTTATATTAACTTTTCATATAAATTATCGATCCAGTGAGAAGAATACAAATGGTGACTCCAAAGGCATAGTTGCAGTGATCTATGCAACTCAAGCCATCGCTTTCGAATGAAAGAGTATCAGGAATTTCAGTTACATTATTTCGAATAAAAGATTAACATCAGATGTAAAATTTACATGAATTTAAAATTGATTATTGGGATTGAACTGAACTTACCGACTCCTAACAAAATTAGGGATGAAATTAACGACGATTCGTTAAACGATGGAATGGGAGATGATTTGATTCGGGGAACAAAATAATTATCAACAATCGAGAAAATTATTATGAAAAGTAGGGAAGAAAAGAAAATAGGAAGAAAATAATAATAATAATAATAATAATAATAATAGTAATAAAGAAAATTCAAATTAATCCATGATATAAATCGAAGTTCAATTTAACCCTGAAATTAAAATAAAAATTCAAACAAGTTAACAGTATCACAACTTTTATTTTAATATAACTACTATAATATATTTTTTCACTTTTTAAATTATTTATAATTATTTTTAAATATCAACTTAATAATATACTGAAAAATAAAAGAATTTTTTATTGCTAAAGTCGTGATTTTCATTATAGATTAATTATAAAAATAGGGATGGAGGAATTGTAAATTTTCATGCATCTTCTCAAAGATAAATCACCGTTGGCTTCTTTCCTTTGAAAAACAAGCTTTCTAAAATCCCTTCTCTTTCCCTCATCTTTAGTCTTCAAGAATCCTCCCACAAACCCATTCTCAAAGAAAGAAAGAAGCTCATGGCGAATGAACAAGAAGATCATCCCAAGCTTCAGTTCCCTTTAGATACCTACTCTTACAACATCACCGATGAAATCGGTGCTGGTGTGTGTTCTAATGTTTATAAAGCCCAATGTCCTGCCATCGATTCAACTGTTGTTGCCATTAAATCCATCGATCTTGATCAGTCCAACGCCAATTTTCGCAACCTTGTCCGACGTGAAACCAACACCTCCACGCTTCTTTCCCACCCCAACATCCTCAATCCTCATTGTTCCTTCACCGCCGGCAACCGTCTCTGGGTGGTTATGCCCTTTATGTCCGGCGGTTCTTTAGAGTCCATCATCTCATCTTCTTCCTCCAATGTCATACAAGAGGAATGCATTGCCATTATTCTCAAAGAAACCCTGACTGCATTGTCGTATCTTCACAGCCAAGGGCATTTGCATAGAGATATAAAGGCCAGTAATATCTTGTTGGACGGTAACGGACGTGTTAAGCTTGCGGATTTTGGTGTTTCGTCATCGTTCTATGCGTCGAGTTCGGTTTACAGATTAGGTTCTTCGGCAACTTCGTCGCAACATTGGATGGCCCCAGAGGTGATTCTTTCAGATAAAGATTATAGTTTCAAAGCTGATATGTGGTCTTTCGGTATAACTGCTCTTGACTCCTCCAAGAAGTTTTCAGAAACTTTTCAAGACATGGTTCTTTCTTGTATCGATAAAGATCCTGCAAACCGACCCTCTGCAGACGAGCTTTTGAAACATCCTTTCTTTGAGAGTTGCAATGGTACTTGGGAGTTTCTTGCGGAGAATTTGCTGCGTGGATTGCCTAGTGTTGAAGAAAGGTTTAGTTCAGCAAGCAAGATTCTTGAGAAAGGTGAGGGTCGTGAGCTTAATGCGAACTGGGCGTCTGGTCTGCTCCTTAACCATCTGATGTCATCGATAATTGAAAGGAACGACAATGAAGACGAGGAGTTTGAGGTGCATGACCCTGTAGCCCCCATGGAGTCAACACAAGCGGTGATTCCATGTGACGATGATGGTGGAGAACAACAACCGGCTGCAGGTGGTCGTGGCAATGAAGCTAATGCAAAAACAATGGTAAACGAACTGATGGCATTGATGACTAGTTTGGATGATCAAAAGGAGAAGGTGAATAAAATAATTAACCAGCTTGGAGCTGAAACGATTGACAGAGAAGATGAATTGGAGAAGGAGAATGAGAGACTGAGATTGGAGTTAGAGCATGAAAGGGAACAGAACTTGGAATTGATTCAAGTGATCAACGAAGAAGATCAATTGTCTCACCAGAATGAGAGGCTGAAATTGGAGTTAGAGAATGAGAAGTTGAGATTGGAGAATGAGACGCTGATATTTGAGTTACAGACGCTCAAAATGCAGATTTCTGCTACATCAAACACTAATACTGATGACAACAATTGAAAGTATTGAATTTGTGGTCGCATTTTCAGTCTGTTTTCTTGCTTATTACTAGAAACTTTTGATTGAATCTAATGGGAAAATTTTGAGATTCTGTATCTATGCTGTTTCATATGATACTTTCTTACCAAATAAATAAATAAATAGAGATAAAAAGATGCTCAATTTGATAAACAAGTACATATCATTCTTGTTATATCTCAGCACTTAGACACTTGCCGATATAATAAGCCACCAAAATCAACCTGTATACCCCTTTGGTCATCAAGACCTCTTCACCATTTGTTCCCTTTCCAAGAAGGCCTTAGCCATCCGCTTCCTTGGTGAAGTCACCCACTCAACAACCTATCTCATTAGGTATCCACTTTTTGAATACAAATATTTCTTCAATTGTGAACACAGCTCAAATTATCAAGTGAGTATCACCAGAAAATAACAATCTCGTATTATTTGGGACTACTACATCTTCTATTCACATACACTATATTAATACGTTCACTGTCTGTACGTAATAACAGCTTGCCACTTTTCACTATAAGATAAGAGGATCCCTCCTATAAATACTCTCCCAACGATAAAAGAAGGATCACTTTCTTAATAAGTGAATTTATCTTGAATAATCTTTCCTTCTAATAATCAACCTATCTTCTTACCCACTTTCGACTCTCTAACTCTTAAATTGAACCGACCTCCTTAACGTTGCCATATACTCTTTCTTATTCTTCCTCATCTCCACCCATTATTAGTATTTAAAAAAATGTGTTTTTATTAAAAAAGTCTTTCTTACACTAATAAATCTTAAATGCAATAATAAAAAAATGTTAAAACTCTAAAGAGAAAAACTCAAATCCAAATTATGAAAATAAAACTATTAAAAAAAACAACCACAAACTTAAAATAATCTTAGTCATGAAAAAACGAATGCACCATAGTGTAGTGTAGTGCATATAATATATTTTTTTAGTGAATTACAAGGAGAGGATAAAATCCTAACAACAACACGACTGAATACGACTTGAATTTAAACCACACTTGAAACAATGAACATTCTTAATAATCAGGTGAATACAAAGATTCGGTATATAAAATATTAACACAAGCAATCAACGATACAAATTGGAGGTTGTCATTAATCTTTTAAGATATATGTCTATGCTAATTATCTTTTGAAAATCAAATATAAAAAAGATATATATTAAATGAGATCATTTCTCATTAAAAAATGATTTTATTAAAAAGTCACGAGTATAAAAATTGCAAAACTACATTAATAAAGAAATTTTTTAATGGGAAATTTATGGTTGATCACCAGTTTTTATAAATTTCATTTTGGGTACTAAAAATAAAAAATTGCAAAAAGAGCATTTCCACTGTAAACCGTTTTCATTTTAATCATCCATCATTAATTTGAGTTAGGCAACGTTATTTTACACTCAAATCATACAACGTAGGTTTTTATTTTAATCACTTTTTCTTTTTTAGAATTAATTTTATTTTTTTTTTCAGAAAAAAATTGAGTTTTTACTGAAAATTAAGTTATTCAACTGTAAAGATAAAATTCAAACTTTTCCTATAACTCAATTCCCTATAAAAACTGAGGTTTTTCTTATAAAAACTTAATTTTTTTTTGGTAAAAAATCATCTCTTTGGAAAAAAAAACTAAATTAATTCTAAAAAAACTAAAAAAGGAAAAAATAAATGAAATCAAAAAGATAAAAATGGTTTGTAAAAACCCAGTTTTTCCTATAAGACCTTAGGCAATTCTCTGTAAAAATCCAAAATTTTCTTTTTCTAGGAAAAACAAAGTAAATTTTTTTAAAAACAAGGAAACTAAAAAGATGATATGGTTTTTCATGTAAAAACGCGGGTTTTTCTCCATAAAACCAAAGTTTTTTTTTTCTTTTTATTTGAAAAAATCTAAAAAATTAAATGAAATTAAAAATATAAAAATGAGTGATCAAAATGAAAATTTACTAGAATTGAGTGATTAAAATAAATGTACAATAATATTGTCTAACCCCAAATTAATGCCTGGAGACGAAAATAAAAACTATTTGTAATGATGATGCCCTTTTTATAATTTTTTATTTTTTGTACCGTAAATAAAAATTTGTAAAAACTAAATAACCAATTGTGTAGTTTATTACTTTCGAAATGATGTTTTAAATAACTTTATAATCTAGGGCTTTTTTTTTAAAGTTTTATAATCTTGATTATTCTTATGTTAAATGAATCTAATAGTTTATGTAATGGTATCACAACAATAACAATACTAATTATTTGTGAAAACAAGATCAAAATTTCATAAATCAATATTTACTAGAAATTTTTCTTCCTCTAACTTCTTTTCTTCTAAAACTTTAGAAGCCAATAGTTTTTCCTTTATAAGTATCTATTTCGATATTTGCCATCACTTTAATTTTGAAATTACATACATGTCTTTAGTTAATAGAGTGATAGCTATGTGATTAGTGTACACACACATACATTGTTTTAGAGAATCTACACATATTATTTGAAGTAAGATTTTCATGCATTTTAGAAAAGTTAAATTATACTATCGATTTTTATTTTTATTTTTCAAAAGTTATGGATTTATTTTATGTACTTTTCAAATTGATAAATTTTATTTTTTATATTTTTCAAAATTTTAAATTTTATTCTCTGCCAAACAGTACCAGTTAAATACATTTGGTCAAATTCAATTATTACTTCTATACTATGTGTACATTTATAGATTTAGTTTGTTTTCCTCAATTTAATGATTCTAAGTCTCTATACTTTTCGAATTTTAAAATTCCAGTCTTAACGTAAATGCATTAACTGGATTTTTAGTGAGTAACATATGAAAATAATAGATTGACATGACGTTACATATATGTTAATATTTTTGACACATCAAATTTTGAAAATAATAGAACTTTACTTAATGAATTTAACAACTATTGTTTAGTAAGGACTAAAATTTTAAATTTTGAAAAGTACAAGGACTAAAAATGACCAAATAATGTATAGAGATTAAATCCATTACTTTTACTAAGTATAGGGACTAATAGAAATTTTAACCTTTACAGGCAACATTATTTAATGATGAGTTCAAATTCTAACAAGTGTTAGTGTGGACTAGAGATGTTCATGACCAGACTACTCGTTTGAAATTTGAGAAGATTTGGAAAAAATTATTAGGCTCGAAAATGGGTTCGGGCAAAAAAATTAAGCCCGTTTAAAATATGATTCGGGCTTGGGCTTTAACATCCAAGGCTTGAGCCCGGCCCGACTAGTTTTAGGTTTATAATACTTTATATTATGTTATTTTATATATTATATAATTTAGAACACATTAAAAAATAAACTTATACTAAATATATAATATTACTCTAAAGTAAACATTAAAATAATGTTAAGATGACTATATAAAAAATTTCAATAAATAAAAAAAGTATAAACTTTTTAAATATTAAAATAATATAATATAAATATTTTTTTTTAAAATTAAAATTTTATGGACGAGCCTAAAACTAGGCTTGAGTTAGTCTTTTGCAAATATGGGCGAGTTTGAGAAAAATTTTAAGTTCAAATTTTGAGTCAGGCCGAGCTTAAACAAGCATAAAATATGTTAATATCATACTTAGACTCGACCTAGTCCATAAACACCTCTAGTGTTGACTACATGCTAGCTTAACATTTTTTTAACTATTATAGAAAGTGGGACCCATTTTTAAAATAAAATTTTAATAAATTATTTAAATAAATAAATAATAATCTTTTTTTGAATATACTGGTGTAATTACTAGTATTTTCTTAACTCTTTGATAAGACACACATCTTGCAAACGTCAATGCTCGAACCCGAACCTCCTAAAATGAATAATATCCTCTTTTTCGCTGAAACCACTCTTTAGATTCAATAAATAATAATATTTTTGTAGTACTAATTTAGTAATTATTTTGAAATTTGAGTCAATAATGACAATAAAAAATAAATATTAATATTTTATAAAGAAATTTAACATGTATTACTAATTTCTTATCGAATTTAATAACTCAAAACAGTTACGATTTTTTTTAATAAAAAAACAATTATAATTTTGATTTTTCTATTAATTTTCTTTTTGAATATGTTAGTGTGATTACATGAGAGTATCTGTTCATTCTTTTTTAACCTTTTGACAAGGCATACATACCTTACAAACACAAGTGCTTAAACCTGAATCTCCTAAAATGAACAACATCTTTTTTATCACTAAAATCACTCATTCACTTCCTCTATTAACCTTTTCTTAAAGGAACATAAGCATAATTAAAGCGGCTGTTTGGGAGATGGTGTGAGTGCCTTGGGACTCTATACCTTCATCTTCACATCTCATTTGAATAAAGTGAGCTGTTAAATTTTTGGAGTTATTTATTCAATTTAATATTTATAATAATTAATTCTACGGCAACAAGTTAATTTATTGAGTTAATGATTATTTCTCATGTCAAATATTCATACAATTGTAAGTTGTATTATAAAAATTAATAGTATGTTTGGTTGATTGTAATAGTAATCTATTACAGTCTAATTTGATTGACTATAATAGAAATGCATTACTGCCCAATTCAGTGGGCTCATCATTAAACCGTTGTTTAGTTAGTTGTAATAATTATTACAGCCCTATTCCATACGAGCTTATTCAGGATAAAAATGCAGAATAAGATTCCGTGCTTTCCCCACTGAATGGTAATTCAAGAAACGAGTGAAATAACAAATTAGTCAAGGTTCCAATTTTACCCTCATCTCTTCTAACATCTGAAATTCACAACTGAATTTTTTTCATGCTTCTTCGTTCTATTGTAATCATCTTCTTCACTTAATCTAAACTTTTTTTTTAATCCTATTTGCTCCCAACCCTATATGCATTGCGCACTAAAACTCTTTTTATCTTCAACATATTTACAAAATTGAAATTCTTGATAGCTTAATCCATTGAAAAAAAAAAGAGAAGTGAAGCGTTTTTCGAGTCATCTCGTAGGTTCCAATATAAGTTTTAATTTGAACCCAAATTTCAAATGCCCTAAATTTGAGATTCTTATAATGGGTTTTGGTTTATAGATCTAATCTGTTAATTCTTAGTTTGTTCGATACTCTTTTATCAAATTGTAAGATTTTTACATTAATATGAATATTTTATTTTTTTTAATAGTTTCTGGTGAAATTGCTATTTTATTTTATTCATTGTCGATTTTTTTTTTTTTTTGTATATGAATATACTACTTTTAAAGTTGATTTCAATGGAATTATTGTATATTTGCGCTTGTGGGTTCTTATTATTTTTAGTTAATGAAAGTTTTTCTGGGTTTAATATCTTTTTTCTGATGTATAGATTTTTTATATTTTTCATATATATAAATGTTGGATCATTTTAGCTTTTTTTAAGGGTATTCAGGTTATTTCAACTTTTTTTCTTATGTTATTACAACATCATCCAATTCAACCAAACACAAGAATACTATTATAGTTTTATTCTATTTCATTCAACCAAACAATTGAATTATTGATTATAGCTCTATTCCATTACAACTCTATTCCACTACAGCGAACCAAACGTACCGTGAGGGTTTGGGTTATATTTTTAAGTTGATTATATAAAAAAATTTAATAAATAAAAAATGTATAAAATTAATAAATATAAAATTAAATTAAATTAAATAAATATATTTTAAAAAAATTAAAAATAATATGGACGGGTCTAAAATGGGCTTGGATTAGTCTTTTACAAATATGGGTGGGTTTAGGCAAATTTTAGGTCTAGATTTCGAGCCAGATTGGACTTGGGCAAACATAAATATGTTAATATCATGTTTAGGCCTGACTCGACCTAACCCATGAACACCTCTAGTTATAAGTGTCATAGGCATTAAAGTGTCATGAAAATAATGTGTAGATATCATAAGTTGTATTTATAATTTGATGAGAGACAAAGTTATAAATATCCAAAACAGATTTAATAATAAGTTATTTTTAAAAGAAGTAGTGATCCCCAAGAACTAGATATATATCTATCAAAATCTTCTAGAACAATCTCCAACAATAGATTCAGGTATGCTTCCACAATCAGTCTTGTTCTTAATGATCTAACATGACAAATTTTGACTTAGTAAATTTTATATCAGAGTTTTACAATTCTAACAAGTGGTATTTGAACCTCATCATGTTAAATAATTGAGAATTGATTAAATTTCTATTCTTTTTGGAATGGTTGGTTCATGAAATTTCATGGATTTAATATTTCAATTATATATATTGATTTTTCAGAGTCATATTGAAATTTTTAAGTTTAGTTATTTATATTAAAATATTAAATTTATGAATATCGATTGAAACTTACGAATTGATATCGATTGTAAGACTTTGGATCTTGTTGAATAAAAAAAATTAGTTAATTAAAGCACGTGTATAGTGCCTTTATGTACCAATTTAGTTGAATTTCTTTTTATGATTTCGATTGAAGAGTTTTTTTAATTCATATATATATGTATGAGCAAATAGACTATTGTTTTTCTTTTAATGAATTTCATTTTTTAATGAAAATATAGTTTGGATTTGATGGAAATTTGAATATTGAGAATGGAGTTTTATGGGATTCAATCTCCTAATTGTTTTATGTTATTTCTAATTTTGAAGTTTATAATGCTTAAATTGCTCAATGCTTTATATGCTTGAGAATTTTTATCGATTTGGATTCAATAATTTGAGATATATTGGTTTGAAAATAATTTTCAGTTATTCATGCGCCTAAAAAGTTTTTATGTGATTCATTGTTTAATTCATAAATACAAATTTAGATTTACATGGTAAATTTTTTGAACTGTTGAAAAAATTACATATTAACTTACTTTTTATTGAAGCCCTTTCGCAGATACCAAAGTACACAAAATTTTTAAAGGAGTAGTTAACAAATAAAAGAAAGTTAGACGACCTATCTATTGTGAGCTCAATGAGGATTGCTCAGCTATTCTACAAAACAAACTATCCGCGAAGCTTAAAGATCCCGAAAGTTTTACTATTTCTTGTTTTATTGATAGCTTAAATGTTGAAAAAGCTTTGGCTAATTTTGGGGCTAGTATAAATCTAATGCCTTATAAATTGTTCGAACAACTTCGTATCTGGAAACCAAAACCTATTAGGATGAGTATTCAATTAGCTAACAGATCAATTAAGTATCCTAGGGATATTATTGAGGATGTACTTGTTAAAGTCGATAAATTTATATTCTTTGTTGATTTTGTTATATTGGACATAGATGAGGATATCGAGGTATCCATGGTCTTAGGTCGACCTTTTTTAGTCACTGCTAGAACAGTTATTGATGTGGTTAGTGGTGAACTTGTTTTGAAGGTAGGTGATGAAGATGTTACTCTTCAAACACATGATTTTGTGAGAGCTTCCAGTGAGCGAGATGATACTCATTATTCTATTAATATTAGTAATCATGGGGGCTCAACATTCTCTGCAGGAAATCACTAATGAATACGTGTTAGAATAGTGTCGAAACGTTTATTTTTGGGAAAACAAACAGGCCTCGAACAATATTTTTAAATCAAAAAATGGGAGTCGCCACCAACCTTTATTTGGTGTGATTGGATCACCATAAAACATTTAAAATTCATTTAAAAAAAAATATTTTGGTCTTCGAAATCCAGAAAACAGGTTCGGGAGTTGGTTACATGTAAGGAAGGATTAGCACCCTTACACGCCCAAAATTGGTACCACATCGATTATTTTCGAGTCTTGATTTGTTAAAAGTTTAAAAACTCGAATAAAACTTAAAATACGATATTTGTTCTCAGAAAACTTTGCATGATTTTCAAAAATCATATTTGAGAAAAACCGTCTGTGTGTTTCGAATTTCTCGGAGAATTGAAGTTGTGTCCAACACGTTAAGGCACTACGTTCTCGGAGTTTCGAAATTGAAACACATTTTGAAAGTTTGGAAGAGGATATTCAATTGTGCAGATTATACGAAAAATCACACCCAACACGTTAGGGTATAATTTTTCGAGATTTCCACACGAAAGGATTATTGCCTCATTTTTCGTTTAAAATTATTTGTATATTTTTTTGAGAACTTGGAATTTCGAATTAAGTTTAAAATACTATCCTCGGACACAGAACTTATTTCATGTGATTTTCAAAAATTAGATTTGAAGAATATGCCTGTCTGTTTCAACTTTCTCGAAAAATTGAAGTCGTGTCCAACACGTTAGGGCACGACCTTCTCGGAATCTCGAAATTAAAAAACATTTGAAAAGTTTGGAAGAAGATATTCAATTGTGCAAATTATATGAAAATCACACCCAGCACGTTAGAGCATGATTTTTCGAGATTTTCACTCAAAAAGGATATTGCCTCGGTTTTAAAGATTTATTTGTGAGTAAAAATAATTTTGAAAACGAAAGTGTAAATTAAATTTGAAAGGGCAATTAATAGCAAAAATTAAATAACACGAAACAAAATAATTAAGCATATAAATAAATGCACAAAAATTAAACATAAAATTAATAGAGTACAAAATAAAAAAGAATAATAATTAAATTCCGAGTATGAACATCAAAAAAAAGAAAAAGAAAATAAACAGAGTAAAAAACGGAGCTTCGGAGAATTCGGGGTGAAAACGTAATTTTTGAAGAATTTGGGGTCAAAATTGAAATTTTTGGAAAATTTGAGGTTGAAAATGTGATTTTTGGAAATTTGGGGTAAAATAGTAATTTTTAGATGTTCGGGGCAAAATCATAATTTTGGAGAAGTTTGGGATCAAAATGGGAGTTTGGAGAAGTTTAAGGGTAAAAATGTAATTTTAGAAAAGTTTAGGATGAAAATGTGATTTTAGAAAAGTTTGAAGATTAAAATGTAATTTTGGAAAAATTTAGGGGTCAAAATGTAATTTTGGGAAGTTTAAGGGTTAAAAATGTAATTTTTAATAGGGGCTCTATGCATAGTAAACCCAAAAATTAGGACACATGGTAGCTTCTTAGGCTTCCAAAAGTGAAAGGACCAAACTAAAAATAATTTAAAATTAGGGTTTGAGGTTGAAAATGTGATTTTTGGAAATTTGGGGTAAAATAGTAATTTTTAGATGTTCGGGGCAAAATTAAAATTTTGGAGAAGTTTGGGATCAAAATGGGAGTTTGGAGAAGTTCAAGGGTAAAAATGTAATTTTAGAAAAGTTTAGGATGAAAATGTGATTTTAGAAAAGTTTGAGGGTTAAAATGTAATTTTGGAAAAATTTAGGGGTCAAAATGTAATTTTGGGAAGTTTAAGGGTTAAAAATGTAATTTTTAATAGGGGCTCTATGCGTAGTAAACCCAAAAATTAGGACACATGGTAGCTTCTTAGGCTTCCAAAAGTGAAAGGACCAAACTAAAAATAATTTAAAATTAGAAGGGAAATTTAGGATAAAACAAAAATTGATTTAAGGAAGAAATTGAAACAAATGAAAAGTAGAAAGGACCAATTGTAAAAATAACCCAAAAAGGAACACATGACAGCTTCCCAAGCTTTTAAAGAATCAAGGGACTAAATTGAAAAGTAACTAAAATTGTTAGGCAAATTTAAAATAATTTAAAAATATGCATTAAGAATTAAATTGAAACAAATAAAAAAGGAAAAGGACCAAAGGGGAAAATTACATATTTTTCAAAAAAACCTGATTGTAAAGCTTAGGCCAAAACAACGTCGTTTTGGGGTGTTTAAGTAACTCCGAAAACTACGTCGTTTTAAGAACCTATATAACCCCCTTTTAACCCATTTTTTCTTCAATTTTCACTCATTTCTCCAAAAAAAATCGCAAATCCTCTCCTCTCTCTCTCTCTCCCTTCACTCTTCTTTTTTTTGGTGATGCTTCTCCAACCACTGTCTGCCGATCGTCGACGTGCACGGTGGCCCAAGGTAAAAAAATTTCCTTTTTTTAATCTTTTTCTTTTAAAACATAGATCAGGGCTAGATCTTGCTAAAATTCAAAAATATGTTGGAATGCCCATTTTTTTCGAAATCTACTTTAAATATGAGTTTTTAAATTTTTTTTTGTATTTTTAGTTTATATTATTATTTTTTCGAAAATATGTGTAAAATAATAATAATATGTATTATCCTTACAAAAATTAGGACAGTGAAATAAAAATAGAAACAATATATGCGTATATGTATGTGTAAAAATTGAAATACCTTGCATAAATACTGGTGATTCTTAAAATTTCAAATCTGTTTTTTGTTCCTTTTTATTGATTTTTTGTATATTTTTTGAAGAAAATCGAAAAAAGAGAGACCTTTTTTACACATTGAATTGTGGTTTTTATAGTCAAAACATACGTTGTCTTTATTTGTATTTGTGCTAGTTTTTGTCCTTTCATTCACTTGTACAGGCGATGATGGCGGTGATGGCAAGTTTGTGGTGTCAGATGGTGGAAGAGGCAAGTGGGTGAGGCTTGTGGCGTTTGAAAGGAACCCTAACATTAGGGTTTTTGATTTTTTTCAAAATTTGGGTTT
Source organism: Kokia cookei (assembly GCA_039519145.1). Lineage (NCBI taxonomy): Eukaryota > Viridiplantae > Streptophyta > Magnoliopsida > Malvales > Malvaceae > Kokia > Kokia cookei. The sequence continues at coordinate 30,922,706 of CM076907.1, read as the reverse complement.
ATTGGGTCACATTGTAAATTGGCTTTGGGTGTTATTGGGTTTTGGAGTTTGTAATTTGGGATGTAATTTGGAAATTTAAATTTAAAATGAATTTTTTAAATTTAAAATTTGGGTTTTGAAGTTGGGCTCAAACGAAATTGGGCTCCAACAACTGCCCTTCTTTGCTCGTTGCCGTGTGATGAGGATAGGGCAAAGATTAAAAGGAAGCCCAATTTCGTCAGGTCTTGTTTCTTTGACGCTCTTCCTTCAATTAGCCCACCCTTCGCTTTCTTGGTCGTTCAGCTTCACTACATCCGCTTCTCTACGTCTTCGGTGTTGTGATCCCATCTTGCCCTAATGAAATTTCAAAAAAAGCAAAATTTATTACTGTAACTTTACTTAATTCACTTGCAACTTCAAGGAGATTTGAGATTTGTCATCGTAGTCTTTGATTCAATTCACTGACACTTTAGGTGTGTTGTGGTTTCATCTCTCGATCTACTTCTCTATATCTCATCAAGAAGATGACCGCTTTATTGCTTCGACCCACTTCTCTTTATCTCATTAGGAAGATAGAGGTTTGAAGCTTCACTCGCATTAAACTTTGCTTCCTTTGATTTGGTCTACTTCTTTGTATCTCATCAGGAAGATGACTGCCTCATTTGTTTTAATCCACTTCTCTGTATCTCATCAGGAAGACGGATTTGGTATACTTCTTAGTATCTCATCAGGAAGGCGATTGCTTGATTGCTTTGACCCACTTCTCTGTATCTCATTAGGAAGATGTGGTCTGGAAGTATCATTCAACTTCGCTGTAACTTCAGAGAAATTGATATACGCTTTTGTGAGACGGTAGTTTGAATCTGCCCTATTGACTTGAGGGTAAAAGATGAGATTTGTGGTTTCAATCTATCTCATGACTGTGGTAAGAGATTGGTTTTTTTTTTTTGGTAAGATATTATATGGTTGCAATCTACCTCAAGCTCGGGGTAAAAGATTGGCTGATGGTGATCTGCCCCAAGCTCGAGGTAAAAGATCAGATGACTGTGATTTGCCTCATGATCGGGGTAAGAGATCAGATGGCTGCAATCTATCCCAAGCTTGAGATAAGAGATTGGTTGATGGTGATTTGCCTCAGGCTCGGGGTAAAAGATTGGATGGCTGCAATCTGGCTCAGGCTCGGGGTAAGAGATTGGCTGATGGTGATCTGCCCCAGGCTCGAGATAAAAGATCGGATGACTGCAATCTACTCAGGCTCGGGGTAAGAGATTGGTTGATGGTGATCTGCCCCAAGCTCGAGGTAAAAGATCGGATGACTGTAATCTGACCCAAGCTCGGGGTAAGAGATTGACTGATAGTAATCTGCCTCAAGCTCGGGGTAAAAGATCGGATGGCTGCAATTTGGCCCAAGCTCGGGGTAACAGATTGACTGATGGTGATTTGCCCCAAGCTCGAGGTAAAAGATTAGATGATTGTGATTTGCCCCTTGATCGGGGTAAGAGATTGGATGGCTGCAATCTGTCCGAGGCTCGAGGTAAGAGATTGGTTGATGGTGATCTGCCCTAGGCTCGGGGTAAAAGATCGGATGACTGCAATCTAGCTCAAGCTCGGGGTAAGAGATTGGTTGATGGTTATCTGCCCTACGCTCGGGGTAAAAGATCGGATGGGTGCAATCTGGCCCAAGCTCGGGGTAACAGATTGGCTGATGGTGATTTGCCCTAAACTCGGGGTAAAAGATCGAATGACTGTGATCTATCCCATGATCGGGGTAAGAGATTGGATGACTACAATTTGTCCCAGACTGGGGGTAAGAGATTGGTTGATGGTGATCTGTCTTAGGCTCGGGGTAAAAGATCAGATGGTTGCAATCTGCCCCAAGCTCGGGGTAAGAGATTGACTGATGGTAGTATGCCCCAAGCTCGGGGTAAAAGATTGGCTGATGGTAATTTGTCCAGGCTCGAGGTAAGACATCAGATGGCTGCAATCTGCCCAGGCTCGGGGTAAGAGATTGGCTGATGGTGATCTGCCTTAGGCTTGGGGTAAGAGATCGGATGACTACAATCTGCCCCAAGCTCGGGGTAAGAGATTGACTGGTGGTGATCTACCCCAAGCTTGGGGTAAAAGATCGGATGACTGCAATCTACCCTAAGCTCGAGGTAAGAGATTTACTGATGGTGATCTTCCCTAAGGTTGGGGTAAAATATCAAATAACTGTGATTTGCCCCATGATCGGGGTAAGAGATCAGATGGTTGCAATTTATCCCAAGCTCGGGATAAGAGATTGGTTGATGGTAACCTACCTCAAGCTCGGGGTAAAAGATCTGATGACTGTAATTTGGCCAGGCTCGGGGTAAGAGATTGGCTGATGGTAATTTGGCCTAGGCTCGGGGTAAAAGATCTGATGGCTGCAAACTGCCTCAGGCTCAGGTAAGAGATTGGTTGATGGTGATCTGCCCTAGGCTCGGGGTAAAAGATTGGATGGGTGCAATCTGGCCCAGGCTCGAGGTAAGAGATTGGCTGATGGTGATCTGCCCCAGACTCTGGGTAAAAGATCAGATGACTGTGATCTGTCTCATGATCGGGGTAAGAGATTGGATAGTTTCAATTTGTCCTAGACTCGGGGTAAGAGATTAGTTAATGGTGATCTGTTTCAGGCTCGAGGTAAAAGATCGGATGGCTGTAATCTGACCCAGACTCGGGGTAAGAGATTGGCAGATGGTGATATGCCCCAAGGTAGGGGTAAAAGATTGACTGATGGTGATCTGCCTCAAGCTTGAGGTAAGATATCAGATGGTTGCAATCTGCCTAGGCTCGGGGTAAGAGATTGGCTGATGGTTATCTGTCTCAAGCTCAGGGTAAGAGATCGGATGACTGAAATCTACCCTAACCTCGGGGTGAGAGATTAACTGGTGATGATCTGTCTTAGGCTTGAGGTAAAAGATCGGATGGCTGCAATCTACCCCAAGCTCGGGGTAAGAGATTCGCTGATTGTGATCTGCCCCAGGCTCGGGGTAAAAGATTGAAATCTTCATTCTACCATTCTTGATTAAGGGTAAAAGATTGGAATCTTTAATCTGCCCTTCTTAATTAAGGGTAAAAGACTGAATGATGATGTAACATCACTCTATTCCACTACAATTTCAAGGAGATAGGATTTAATGTCGAAGTTTTATCTTGCTCTTACTATAAAGACTTGCATTTGCAGTTTTGATATGCTTCACTATAACTTCAAGGTAAAATATTCGCCATTGCAACTTCAGTTTGCTCCTCTTCGACTTTATGGTATAAGATTCACCATTGCGGCTTCAATCTTTTCCATCTTGTTTTTTAAGGTATTGGGTTCGTCGATACAGCCTTAATCTTTCCCTTCATATCTTCTAAGGTACCAGTTTTGCCATTGCGATCTCATCTTTTCCCTTAAAATCTTCATGGTACTGGGTTCGTAATTGCGACCTCAACCTTTCTCATCACATTTCATGGTATCGGATTTGTCGTTACGATCTCAATCTTTCCCATCACATCTTTTGAGGTATCGGGTTCGCTACTGTGACCTCAACCTTTCCCGTTATATATTTTAAGGTACTGGGTTCACCGTTACAACCTCAACCTTTCCTTTCAAATCTTTTGAGGTATCGGGTTTGCCATTACGACCTTAACCTTTCCTATCACATTTCATGGTATCGAATTCGCTGTTATGGCCTCAATCTTTCCCATCATATCTTCTAAGGTATCGGGTTCGTCGTTGCGTCCTCAACCTTTCCCGTCACATCTCTTAAGATTTTGGGTTTACCGCTGCGACCTCAACCTTTCCCTTTAAATCTTATGAGGTATCGGGTTAGTCGTTGCGACCTCAATCTTTTTCGTCACATCTTTTAAGGTACCGGGTTCGCCATTACGGCCTCAACCTTTCCCTTTAAATCTTTTAAGGTAGCGAATTCATCATCGTGACCTCAATCCTTCCCTTCAAATCTTCATGGTACTAGGTTCGCCGTTGCGACCTCATCCTTTCCAGTCACATCTTCTAAGGTATCGGGTCATCTTATTTCGTGATTTCGCGATGATGAAACCTGTAAAATATGTTTTAATGGGGTCTCTATGTAGACCAGATTATTAAGATGTCATGATCAGGATGAATTAAATGCTTCTAAGCAGGTGAATATGAATGATGAATGTAAAAAAGTCATTTTTGAGAAATGATTTTATTTTTAGTCCTTAGGTGACATCAATCGTCATTTGTCTGAGTCCTATCATTGATGTGCTATTATGTTCTTCTTTAGGTATGGTATCTCTGTTGTGAAACCTAAAGAGGTAGTTGTAATTTGAATTATTTGTTTCAAGACCCTTCTCACCCTCGGTTTGGTTATTTTCAATTAGTTATCTTGTTTCAGGTCCCTATACTATTTAGAAATTTCCAAAATGATATGTAGAAATCCTTCTATTCCTTATATTGTTAACCACTAACCGTTATTTCAAATGCAAAGATGCTTGAATCAATGTTATAAAGTGGATGAATTTGAATTTGATTCCAAACAAAGGTCGCATGAATGAAAAGGTTGTTGGCTTATTAACCTCTATTTTGATGCAGAATTGCTTGAACATGGTCGCAAGGCGAATGAAATTTTATTGGAGGCGAAGCTCACATGAATGAAAAGATTAAAAATGATCGATATTGGTCAAACATTTGTCAAACATAAAGTGGGTCAAGAATAAGGTTAGGTGCCCCAGATATCAAAGTATGAGCTTCATTGAGCAAACTTGATGAAGACTATTCTGAGCTTGATATGTGTTCATGAAACTTAGAGTACTTCGCCAATACTTCAAGGTGTAAAGTTTCTCCACCTTGCTACTTTTAAGAGAGAGAACCATTTCACGCTCCTTTCTTCAAAATTGAGCCGCCCTTTCAGGTTTTCAAGTCACATCTCCTTAGGTTTCGAGATGCCCTTTACGAGTTTTCACCTCGACCTCTCTTTTTCTTTTTCCCGTTTTTTCTATTTTCTTTCTTTTCTTTTTAATTATTTTTTCATTGAATCCGAGTTCACGAAGTTGGGCAGGTCTTTGCCGTCCATTTTGATCAAAATCAAAGCTTTTTCAAAAAAACTTTCTTCACCCCATGAGGCCTTTCCCGATTCAACATCCATTTTATTTGGAAGACTATTGTAAGCAAGATCCTTTTTAAAACCAATGCTCTCTCATGAAATTCTCTAGAGCGGATCCTTCTTTGTTGTAAACCCTTGTCATTTGAATCATGACGAATGATTTTTAGTATTTTTTCTTCAATCAAATTTAGCTAACTACATATAGATTGGATCCATTCTACTTCATCAGCTCTAACAAAATCTGGAGGGAAAGAAACTCGACTTAATGGGTAGGACAACTTTCATTTTAGTGAGAAAAGTGTTGCCCCAGTGAATGTTCTGATAGAAGCCTGATAAGCCTCAAAGACAAATGGTGATTTCTCATGCTAAGCCTTTGTAGGTCTCTGCTATGGATCCTTTTGATGTTCTTATTAGTCACCTTCAATGCCCTGTTCACTTTTTTTTTACGATGTGGTGTTGAATCGTGATACTTGTTCTTGAATTAGCTGTAGACTTTCGCTATCATGCTGTTGCTCAAATTCAAGTCATTGTCAGATATGATCCTTTTTGGCATCCTATATCGACATATAATCTCATTTTCAATAATCTACTTAACCGTCAATTGGCATAGGAAGTAGTAATCAATGATCATGAGGACGAATTAATGCTCATTAGAAACTTTTTTACAAAGTTGGCTTGGTAATGTCCATGCTTCATAGAAATAGGTCACATCAAGTCTTAATTTTTGAAGTTTCTGTTGAATTTTATTGCATTTTTCCTTTTACGGGTTCCTTAAACCTGACATACTTTGATAGGATCATGCAAAGACCTTTGGATTCTCGAGGCAGCTTGCCTTGTTTCTACAAAGACACATGTCTCGATTCTCACTTAAAATTGTAACTCTTCAATGTGATGTTTGTTTCGTGTCTTACTCAACCATCCGTAGCAGATCGAGAGACAAGTTACATTCTTAATTATTTTCAAAGCCTCAAAGTTTTTTTGGACACATGTCTTACTCAAAAGGGTCTAAGTCAACAGTAGTGTCGCTCCGTCTTTGATATCAAGGGATCCAACATATAGGTAAGAGAATGAATTTAAGATGAACAACTATTTGGTTGAAAAAGAAATACAAGATGTTTACCAAGTGAGACACAAGAAATACATCATTTTCACCAAAATAAAAGACAATGATCATCTGCCCTTTATAAAAAGATCCCTATTACTCTCGGACTTAGAGTGTTAAGTGTGTTCTGAATATTTTTCTGGAAAAGTCCTAAAACTACAGGAAGCTCCTCCATAGTCTAGTTGTCCAAAACACTTCCGAGGGTGTAGGGACAAACTCTTAACAGGTTCCACTCTCCACATAACTTTTTCTCAAATTTTTATCATTCCCCATCTTGATTTATCATGTTTCCTCTTAGCTTTCATTTAGGGTTGATGACTCTCTCACACACGAGTGTTTCAAATTTGGGGGATTTCATTGAAATTTAATGCATGAAGTGCAATGCAAATGAATGGTAAGATGCTTGCAAAAAGGGGTTGATTCTAGTTCAATTCCATTTAGAACAACTTTACTAGAAAACAAATTCCTGTATATAAGGCAGATACATGTATGGTCGTGCCTTAATGCTTAAAGTCCTAATCTTCCAAGCTAATTTGCTCCAGTTTGATCCTAATTTCCAGTCCAAGGTACCGGTCTTGAATGATTAAAGTCTGCAAGTGGTTAGTCATTTCTCGTACTTGTTCAAATCCTTGCTTGCGACATGGTCCCTATCTCAAACTTGCCCCTAAGAGTGTTGAAGTTATTCCTCATTTATTTCAAATTTTCTTTGGTAATATCTTATTGTCTTTAGATAGACATAAATCCCTTTGATAAAGAATAGTTCTTAGAGAATACTCAACAAGAGACTTTTTCAATTTTCAAAAATGACTACGGAACCATACTAGCGAAAAAGTTGTGCACTAATACACCTTCTTTTGCCTTGTCTTTGGTAAGTGTTTAGTGGTTGAGATTGTTAGAACATGAGTGATTTTCTTGTCACGTCGATAAAACGAATATGCAACCGTGTCCTCTACGTGCCTTGAAACTTTAAGGAAGTCGACTACTTCATATGAAGATGTCAACATTCTTTCTCGCCTCTGGGTGCATTGTGTCTTGCGGGTGTTTCAAAGTAATGTATTTGTTATCCTTTCTTTCCTTGATCAGGGCTACAACCCAATGTTCGCTCATCTAGAATAGGATTTATGATTTTTAATCCTCAGGTAATGGAGCAAAATAGCGTATTCTTTATGTTCATGTTTTTGAAAGTGAAGAAACTAAGCTTGAGTGAGTAAGGCAAATCAACATATTCAAATTTGAACATCTGCCTCATTTTGTCTTCTATACTTCTTTCAGCTCTTGCAAACTATTATGACTTCCATGTATTTGGGTGTAACCTCAGAACTCTGATATGTGCCCCTTTGATAGGCAATCACTTTTCGTTGTTGTTTTTCTTTGACCACTTATACGCACAACCACGTTGACTTCTACCTTATCAAGGAATTCATTTTCTTATGACCAGTTCTCTATTTGGCAATAGAACATGAATCAACACCTTTTTTATGAAAATGCAATGCAAACAGATTCAAAATATATTGCAGTTAAAAGCAAAAATATAATCGTGTCTCTTACCTTATTCGGGTAACCACTAGAGGTTTGACACAGTTTCACTTATGGAATTAAATGCAAGTTAATAAAATGTGCAGCTTATGAATGCATGTATGCATAAGAAAAGACATTGATTTTGAACTCAATTCCATTAGAACAACTTCTCTAGAAGATAAATTTCTTCACATAAAGAAAATAACATAAACGGCTTTGCCTTACTACCTAAAGTTTTAATCTTCCTAAGAAGTCTGGCTAATTTTCTCCCCATCCTTGGTTTGATTCGTATTGCATGCTCAATATATCATCTTCAACGGCTAACGTTTGCATGTAATCAACAACTTCTCTCATTTGGGTAAGTGCTTTCAACCTGTCTCTGAGCTTGTCGAAAGTGGCGTACAACCGATGAACTTCTCTTCTCCTTCTCTTCGACAAGCGTTTAATGATCTGAAAGTCTCAGCGAGGATTGTTGGGATCGGAGTGACTCCCTTGCTAAAAAGATTTGTAACTACATCTTCTACATGCCTTAATGGTTTTAGGAAAATGACTAACTCGTATATGCCTAGAGTGAAAATGTCGATACGTTTCTTCTCATCTGGGTGTGCTAGTATTAGATCTTGTAGACTTATTATCTCTTTCTACCTTAATCAAGGATGCAACTCACTGTTCACTCATTCTGGTTGTGTTCATCAGTCCTTTCAAAAAAGGTTGGGACACATGCATCTTTCGAATATGCCTTGTCAACTTAAATCCTTGGGTAATGAATCAGTGCGGTGTATTCATCTAATGTGGGTGTCATGTCGAAGTTTCCAAAGGTGAAATAGCTATATGCAGGATTCCAATGTTGGGTGAGAGCTCGAAAGAGGTGTTTGTCTATCTTCACTTTGAGTAAGTAGGGTAGATCTTCGTATTCCCTATAAAACATTTACTTCGTTTCATTATCCCACTAACCCCAAATGTCTCTCAATTCTTGCAAATTGTTTTGAGTCACTTTAATCCAAGTATGGTCCTAAAATTCTAATAAATGCCCTTCTTTAAAACTGTCTTCTTTCTCATGCTGTTGTTTCTTTGACCCTAAGCGCACGACCATGTTATCTTCGACTCTATCAAGAAATCCGTTCTCTATGACAAAACTGCCTTTTTGGTAATCGAGCTTAAATCAATACCTTTTCTTGTATGATGATGCAATGCAAGTAAAAGAGACAAAACAGAACAAGTTAGCAAAACACATCAATATCAATATGCAAGTATAGAATAAAGAACCTAAGAACTTGTCTTGGATAGTTGCTAAAAAGTTCGATATAACTCCTTCGAAGGCAAGTACTTATGGCTCATTACATGCGGCTTAGTCTCTAGAGTAAAGGGTACCCAAACTAGCAGATTCCTCGATCCTCACCCATTACAGGCTTATACGGACAAGTTCAGTTCAGGGGGACACATTTCCCACATGTTTGCACAGAAGTGAAAACTTCACGAAAATATGGGTACGGATGTAATCCTGAAAGTGATTCACTATTCTGCAAGGATGTGAAAACCTCACGAAGGAGTAGTTTCACGCTTCCACTTAAAGGGACAGTAATAGATGCATATGAATGCAAACTTAGACTAACAAGTATCGACATAAGATAGTATCACACAAAAATGCAAAGGATCGTATATTAAACAAAATCGTGTGTTTAAAAAAATTTAACAAAAAATCCAAAAATAATTGATTTTTTGCTTGACTCTCTTTTTTTAAAAGTCCCCTGTAGAGTCGCCAAGCTGTCGAAACATTTATTTTTGGGAAAACAAACAAGCCTCGAACAATATTTTTAAATCGAAAAAAGGGAGTCGCCACCAATCATTTATTTGGTGTGATTGGTTCACCACAAAACGTTTAAAATCCGTTTAAAAAAATATGTTGGTCTTCGAAATCCAAAAAATAGGTTCGAGAGTCGGTTACGTGTAAGGAAGGATTAGCACCCTTACACGCCCAAAATTGGTACCACATCAATTATTTTCGAGTTTTGATTTGTTAAAAGTTTAAAACCTTCAATAAAACTTAAAATACGATCTTTGTTCTTAGAAAACTTCGCATGATTTTCAAAAATCATTGAGAAAAACTATCCGTGTGTTTCGAATTTCTCGGAGAATTGAAGTCGTATCCAACATGTTAGGGCACTACGTTCTCAGAGTTTCGAAATTGAAGGACATTTTGAAAGTTTGGAAGAGGATATTCGATTGTGCAGATTATACGAAAAATCACACGCAGCACGTTAGGGCATGATTTTTCGAATTTCCACACGAAAGGAATATTGCCCCGTTTTTCGTTTAAATTTTTTTGTATATTTTTTTGAGAACTTGGAATTTCAAATTAAGTTTAAAATACGATCCTCAGACACAATTTATTTCACATGATTTTCAAAAATTAGATTTGAAGAAAAATGCCCGTATGTTTTGACTTTCTTGAAGAATTGAAGTCGTGTCCAACACGTTAGGGCACAACATTCTCGGAATTTCAAAATTAAAAGACATTTTGAAAAGTTTGGAAGAGGATATTCAATTATGTAGATTATACGAAAAATCACACCCAACACGTTTTAAAGATTTATTTGTCAGTAAAAATAATTTTGAAAACGAAAGTATAAATTAAATTTGAATGGGCAGTTAATAGCAAAAATTAAATAACAAGAAACAAAATAATTAAGCAAATAAATAAATGCACAAAAATTAAACATAAAATTAATAGAATACAAAATACGAAAGAATAATAATTAAATTCCATGTATGAATATCGAAAAAAAGAAAAACAAAACAAACGGGGTTAAAAATGAATCTTCAAAGAATTAGGGTGAAAACATAATTTTCGAGGAATTTTGGGTCAAAATTAATTTTTTTGGAAAATTTTAGATTAAAATTGAACTTTTGGAAAATTTAAGGTCGAAAATGTGATTTTTTTCAAAATTTGGGCTTATTGGGCCACATTGTAAATTGGCTTTGGGTGTTATTAGGTTTTGGGGTTTGTAATTTGGGATGTAATTTGGACATTTAAATTTAAAATGAATTTTTTAAATTTAAAATTTAGGTTTTGAAGTTGGGCTCGGACGAAATTGGGCTCCAACAAATAGTATTATATTTCAAAGTGACAAAAATCGAGCGACAAGTGAAGAGAGAATGGTGTAGCTCGATTAACTAAATGAATGATAAGCAAAGATTTATGAGAAACCAAGAAAGTAAAAGTAACAAAGCAACACCATGATGTGCATTTAAAGAGGACAAACCGATTCAAAGTTGGAGACAAAGTACTGCTAGACAAGTCAAATCCATGAATGTTCCCTACAGAGCTTAAGTTAAGAGGGTTGAACCTATTTTTGGTACAGAACGTATTCCAATACGGAACCATTGAGGTCACACATCCTGAATATGACACATTTAAGGTAAATGGTCATCGAGTCAAACTTTATTTTGGTGGTGATATTGATAACGAGAGAAAGTAGCTTCAGCTCCAAGATCCGCCTTAATAGTTAGCTGGAAGGAAAGTTGAGCTTATACTTCAAATAAGCGCTCCTCGAGAGGCAACTTGAGTGTCTTTTATTTTATTTTATGTTATTTTATTTTAATTAAGTTGCGTGTTTAATACAGTTATTTTTTATTATTACTTAAAATTAAAAAAAATACAAAAATAAAAAAGTAAATTTGAAAAAAATAAAATAAAATATAATTGGTCCACATGGTTTGGGGTAATTCATAGGGCCTAGCCACACGGGCGTATCACTAGCCATGTGAATATTGGAGCAAAATTTTCAAAATTATTTTTTAACCCACACGGTTTGAGTGAAGGCATGCGGTCATGTGACTCACACGCCCATATACTCGGGTGTGGGAGAAGCGAACAACAACAACACACGGTCTAGGTGATGACACACAACCTGACCACATGATACGTTTATTGTTTTGGTTGTTGTTTTTCTATTTTGTTATCTCTTTATCTTATTTTATTTTTGTTTATTTTTTTATTAGTTTACTCGGAACCATGTACTTCATTTAGAATCACCTACGATTCGAATTTTGGATTTCAATGTTTCGACGAAATCATCTAAATTTAGGGCAGTTTCAGTTCTCTCTCTCCCTCATGATATTTTTCTTATTGGTTTATATTTATTTGTACTTTGAGCGCAATGTACATCTTAAGTGTGGGGAGGATTTATATGTTTATGTGATATAGTCCCTGAATTATTGTTTGTGTTTAAGTAATTTTTTCAAACCTATCATTAAAGTTAATTTTTTTAATTTGGAGTTTTTATTAATTTTGTTAAGAATAAATTTTAGATGTTTGTGGTGATTTATATTTTGAGATGTGAGAGAGTCAAGCATGATGTAACGCCCCGGATTTTTAACTTTTTCTTTGTGAAGCATGCCATTCAAATTGTCTCTCTACTGTGGTTATGTGCTCTGTGTGATACTTGAGAACTTGGGTTCGAGTTGTAACTTTTACAAAATTCTGTGATTTCCCTTTTGTGAACTCGAGGCCTTGAACAAGTTACATAAATTAATTTATATGCAATTTTGTTTCAATGATGAGCTTAGTGGTTTAATGGTTAAGCATTTATTTGTCATTTGGTCATGTGTTTGAATTTATGCGTATGCGAACATGAATATATATTTTTTATTTGCTATCCTTTGTTAAATGGAAGTTATGCCATTTAATTAGTTTTCTTAAAGATTGAAGAACGTTAATGCTCTTCTTCTTCTTCTTTTTGGTTTCATCTTTGTTTTGGGAGATTATAGTAAGTTAGTCTTAAATTGTGGGAAAACTTTTGGCTTGATTGTTGGAAATACCATCGAGGATTTTGCTATTTAGTAACACTGCAAATACAGGTTTGTCTCGTAAGTTATGATTTTGTTAATTGGTTTGAGTTTAATGTGAAGTTGTGTTCGAATTGTTGAAATCGTTGTTTACAAGTGCAAATGGTTTTCTTTAGGCGAAGACCATATCGTTGAGGATACTTCGTCACGCTAGTTCGACAAGTTTAGGTTGTGCAAAGGTGAGAACATTTTGGAATGGAATTGGGAACTTTGGTTGAATTTCAGTTGGGTGATTTGAGTGTGGTAATGATTTATTGACTTGTGGTTAATTGGTTGAGTAAATCTCTGTTTAGGTTTCGGAACCTTGCAGTAACGCTCTGTAGCATCTTCACGTAAGGTAGGGTGTCGAAATCCCTTGTTGTTTTTTGCGTTTTTTGCGTTTTTTTCTCATAAACGCCGCTACAGACCATGGGCTTTAGCTGGCGCTTTCCCCACAAACGCCGCTAAAGAACATGATCTTTAGTAACGCTTTTCTTACAAAGGTCACTAAAAACCGTAGTTTTTAGGGTGCTTTTCTCACAAACGCCGCTAAAATTAATAGATTTTAACAGCTCATATTAATTCATATAGAACTCTAATTTTCAATATTTGTTTCCTATAAATTCAAATCTAACCAATAACTTCAAATCTAAATGTAAATGATATTATCACAAGAGAAATAAATATATAATTTAAATTAATAAATAAATTAAAAATATTATACAAAAATAGTATTGTGTATATTATTCTCACAATAAAAAAAAGTCTAAGATGATGAATTCTGGGGTTGATCACTATTTATTTCTTCCAAATTTGGAGGATTTTGAATAATACTTAGATCTCGAAATTTTCTTCTAAGTATATTATCTGCAATACACTTAAAATAGTTATAAAAAGCAACCAACTCTCAATAACTATTACAAAATAGTTAATAGAAACCTAATAAACACTATAGAATCAAAATAAAAGTAAAAAGAAATACCCGAGATTAGAGAAAGATACAAAAGGAACGTAACTCGAGTAAAACAAGTACAAAATTCTTCTCAAATTTCACGAGATACTTTTAACTGTATATTCATAAAAAATATTCAGCCAACATAACTAATTATCAAAGAATAAAACTTATAGCCAACTTTATTTGTAAAGAATATGTATTAAATGGAAATGAGAGAAATAATCGATAATCAATGTGTATAAAAATAGCAGGTACAGAGAAAGTGACCCATTTTGCATAGTCACCACCGCAATGAATGCCCTTTGTGATTACCAGCAACCCACTTGCTTTTGTAAAGGCATTAGTTTAGTCTAATATAGCCATAGATCGATATTTCATAGGATAACCCATCATCATAATTATCCTATTTATTCTCTCCAATTACTGTGTTACCATAAGGGAAATCATATCTTTAGTCTTGTTGGTACCAAGTATATAGTTATTAACCGCATCATTCTCTTTGTGAATATTAAGGAATTTGCTTACACTTTACTCCCCCGCTAACTAGTGCTATTAACTGATTTAAAATTATAAATTTATTTATTTTTCTTAACTTATATGTAAAAACAATAGGATACATGTACACATCACGAATGACCAAATCTAACCTAGTGCTCCTTGGTCCAACCAATCACTTATCATTAGGAGGCTGCAGCATTTATTATTCATGGAGCCAACCACAAATTAAATTATACCAAATAAGACAAAGCAATATGCAGATATTCAACTACACTATGGATCGAATCAGATTTCAAGGATTCAGTCTTCACCCTATTAATCGAAACCTATTTGGATTTTAGCTAAAAGCAACAACAATAGTATAATAGGATGGATATCTAACTTCACTTCAAGCAGAAAACAGGCAAGGCTTTTTGCTTAACACTATCATATGAACTCCTCCGGATCCCAACATACATACTATTTGACAATTTACAGAAAATAAAAGATGTTCAAACTTTTGCGTATGGTTCTATCTGAAAATACGTTATCATGAAAGATAAGCAAACCTTCTTCACAATTTTCTGCTCTTCCACCAAGAAGGCTCGAATTATCCTCTCTCTAATAGCACTGCAGGACAAAACAAATTAAAGTGGAGGGGGAATCCAATTTTAAAGAACCCTTCAACCCTAGAAACTTAAAACAAAGAACAAGTCTTAGGATTACCAACTCAAAGCAAAACTTGCATGAACCATCAAAATTAGAATAAACCCATACCACAAACAAACAGAAAAATTGAAGCTTTTAGATCCAACAAGTCCAACTGAAGAAAACCCACATCTTGAAATTCCTAAATCAATGAAAAAAATGGAAAAGAAAGCAAAGGAAAGAGAAGGTACCACTGGTGAAACAATACTGGAAGCCAGCTCTTTCAACAAGCTTAGTACTAAGACCATCAAAACAAATAAGGCCTTAGTGAGCACCAGGCGGTTCCAGAATCTGTCTAAGTGTCTTTGCGGGTGTATTCCTCTCACCTAAACAACTAGTGAACAAAGTGTGGGTCTTTGGCCTTCTTGTGTGGGTATTGATGGGAGATAGAAAGGAGCCATTTTCGAAATTAGAAACAAGGAAATAGTGAGATTGTGAGAAAGTGGTTGAAAATAGAGAGATGGGTTCGTACTTTGAAGATTGAAGTTCATCACCACCTTCGGCCATCATCTACCACCAACTGCCAATCTAAGATGTTCTCAACTTAAGCCAAAAACCACCAATCTAGGATTTCAGGGACGAGAGCAAGGCGAGAGAGAGCAATCCACCGTAAACTAACCTTCTCTGCCTTGTTTTATAGGAAGCCTTAATAGGAATGGGTTTTAGATTTGGGGATTTAGGGGAAAGAAAGAATTTGGGGGTGAAAAACATAAAAGTAAAATAATTTAATTTTTTTAGTTTATATAAGTTTTAAGATTTTAGAATTTTTTTAAATTTAATATTTAAATTTGAATTAAATGACACAGCATAATATTAATTTTTTATATAATTTTTATTTTTTTTTAGATTATATATATTAAAATTTTTAATTAAGGATATAGTATAATATTATTAGTTGTTAATTTAAAATAAAATAAAATGTACATAAATTCGTGGCGTTATGGGAAAACGTCACTATTGCTTAACCTTTAGTGACGCTTGCTCATAAGTGCCGCTAATGCTCTGACCTTTAGCGGCGCTTCCACATAAGCGTCATTAATGCTCTGACCTGTAGCGGCGCTTCCACATAAGCGCCGCTAAATGCTCTGACCTTTAGCGGTGCTTCCTCAAAAGCATCGTTAATGCTCCAACTTTTAGCGACACTTTCTCATAAACGCCGCTAATGCTCCGACTTTTAGCGGCGCTTCCTCATAAGCGTCTCTAATGCTCCGACTTTTAGCGGCGCTTCCTCATAAGCACCGTTAATGCTCTGACCATTAGCAGCGTTTTATGGAAAAATGTCGCTATTACTTTACCTTTTACGGTATTTATGGAAAAATGCCGCTATTACTTTACCTTTTGCGACGTTTATGGAAAAACGCCGTTATTGCTTTACTTTTTGCGGTGTTTTCTATCCAAACGCCGTTAAAAAAGTCTTTAATAACCTGTTTTGCTGTAGTGATTCTTTTCTTATTCTCTTTCATTCTTTCCATCTTTTCCCACTTTCTTCTTTTGATCATATAATCAGTAATGATTATCCTAACCTAAATTGAAAGTTGAGAAGAAAATGAAAGAGATGAAAGCCTCGACAGCAAAAATGATAAATAAGATAACCCATTTGATGAACTTGGGTGAGAATTGTCATAATGCATTCCTCCAAATTAGGGAAGCAGTTCATACACTAATCTTGGCTGCTCAGTCGTTGGATGCCCAAGTCGATGAACTGGCTTCTGCCTTCATTGCTCAAAACCATGGTGATTGATCACTTCTCTTCCTCTTTTCGTTGGGTATTAATAGGTTTTAGTTCCCCTTTATTTCCTTTTTTTCATTTATGTTTGACTGTTGAAAATCCCTTTATACAATAATCAAATAACCATTCTTCAACTCCCTAATACCCCACAAAAGGATTAGTTTCTCATGGTTTCTTTGGACATCATATATTCAATAATATAAGTAAACATGAAATTTAAGATTGAAAATATGAATTGAAAGAAACTAAGAATTGTATAACAATATGTTAGGAAAAAACCACAATTGTTTATGCGAAGTTACAAATCTTGTTTCCCCACAAAAAAAATGAAATAACAAATAAAATGAAAAACGACTAGATCTAAATTACAAAGGAAAAACTAAACTAAAGAAAAGAGATGTATAAACCTAAGTGCTAAAGGGCCTATTTATAACATTTGGGATGACAGTTTTCCTTAACCTTAGGTCAGTTGTCGTTCTTCGTGTTTAAGTTGCATTTTGAAGACCAAAACACCCTACACTTGGTGTTATTTTCGTGTTCAAAAGTTGATGTCGCGACACACAGGAGCCGTGTCGTGATATAGTAAATAGTTTGCTCCTTGGTGTGTTTTCTAGGCATTGTCGAGACTCACTATGCTCGTATCGCGACATAGAAGGCAGCTTTGGAGTTCTGCAATTTTGGTCCCTATATTACGACATAGATCATTCTACGTCGTGACATAGTGATCAACCTTTTTATTTGTTCATCTTCTGAAGGTCTCTGCACACGTACAAAGTCCGTTAGCTAACCTTTAGGCCTTACTCGATCATAAAGTCAATAAAAGACATCTTTTTACACTTTTTATTCAACATATGAAAACTAAACTAAATCCTAAGCAATCCTAAGAAAAATATTTAATTTCAAACTCCTAAAGTACGAAAACTAGTTTAATCTGCTAGGTCGAATTATGGCAGATCAAAAGGCTTAAGTGTTTGATGGATTGAGTTTGGCTACACTATGTAGGGATGAAATTTGAGTTATCTGGTACCCGCCATATATGAATAGTTTCATGTCTTATTCTAAGGTTATCTGGAATCTGAGTCGATTGTCAATTTGGGCGCCTTTGTATTTTGTAACATAGTCGTCTGAAATTCTTCTGGATGATCTGGAATGTTTCATCATCAATATAAGTTTGATTTGGGATTAACTCAAGATATGATATGGTTGGTAGCCTGATAGTCATCAAAATCACTATAAGAATCTACCAAATATAAGATTAGTTAGTTTAATCATCCGTAAAAGATTAACATCCATGAATAACCATTCTAGGGAAAAAGATTCCATGCTTGTTTGAAGAAGAATCCGTTGAAGTGGACTCCGTATAGATTGCCACGCTTGACACCTTTGATTTCAATTTTCCCAATTTCAAGAAGCTAAAATTTACATATGAATGCATAGAGCTAAGGTCAATTAGAGCATAAACGAGTGCAAAATATAAATATATATATATATCTGCTACAACATCGGTAGTATCACCTCTTCTCTGGTTCGGACCACATAGGCTCGTACAGGAGTTCTAGCTTCAGATTGTTGTACTGCAGAACCAACTTCCCTTCTCTAATTACTCCTCACTACCGATCTTCCATGATTATTTCCCTGACCCTTAACTGTAGGAGTAGATCTCTAAGTAGCAGCAGGAGTGCCATTATCATTTTTCAAACATTCTTGAGTAAAATTATTACAAATTATTTTTAAATAGAGTTATAATTAAAAATTCTAAATTAAATTATAAATATTTTACAATGTGAATTTGGTTTTCCCCTAAGAAATCCTTTTATTTTTTAATGTAAAATAATTATAGAATAAACTAAAAGAGTTTATTAGCAAGTCTTCCATTTCTTTCCTTAAACCGATAAAATACAATTATCTAATTTGGGTTTTTTTTTTTCAATATTTAGAATATTAAACAATTGCTTTCTCATCACTCTACGCTACATAGCTCATAAAAATCTAATTAAGTTCACACCCGAAGATATCCTTTCACTTGAATGAGTCCAAGTTTTGAACATATTTATATTATTTCAATGACTCATAATTTTTGCACAGTGAAAAGATTCTGCTTTTTCATCTTCATGCTTTACACTTCATCATCTTATTGCCGTGTTTTCACTTTACAAATTATAATTTGTCTCTTCTCATATGCATATATGTATACATTATTTCACTTTATTATAATATAAAGTATTTATTTATGAAGAAGTGGTCCTAACTCTTAATAAATTATTCTTTAA
Source organism: Kokia cookei (assembly GCA_039519145.1). Taxonomy (NCBI): domain Eukaryota; kingdom Viridiplantae; phylum Streptophyta; class Magnoliopsida; order Malvales; family Malvaceae; genus Kokia; species Kokia cookei. The sequence continues at coordinate 30,904,045 of CM076907.1, read as the reverse complement.
TCTAACAATAGTAATTAATATAATAATCTTGTGTCGCCCATTGTCTTTGATTCAAAATGTCTCACACTTTTTACTTCATTTTATTAATTATTTAAAATGGTTTTTTATTTCACATATAAACTATTATATTCAATGAGTTTTTGTTTAATAATTAATAAAATAATTAAGTTTATAAGTAAAAATAATTGCAATAAAACCATTCGAATTAAATGAATTCAATTCAATTAAACACATAAAATATAATGGTTTTTCAAAATCTTAACGGACTAGTGGTGAATTAATTATTTCTAATTATTTTACAATGGCTTAATTATTTTGAGATTTTTTAGCATTTAAGCTTAAGTTTTAATAGAAAAATTATAGAAAAATAAAATGTTATTTTAAATTTAAATATTATTGAAACAGATTGTGTATTGGCTATCAAAGGTATTCATGGAGATCACAAAGGATACTCCAATAGGGATTTATTTTGCGAATCCAAAAATTGTGTAGGCATGAGTGACGAGTGCTCATTAAACAAGTATCTAGAGAGCTGAACCTTGCTGTTGATATAATGACTAAATTTATGAAAGATTACCCAATTGACGAACATTTCTTTCATGTGATTCTTCCTACGAGTGATAATCAGATTCGGTTTGATAATTGTACTTGATTTTCAAATTGAAATTTTACTTTTAGTTTGTAATTAACATTATTTGTTTTATTACCAAAAAAAAAACTTCTTTCACATTGCCTTCTCTCAACAAAAACCATTATCTACCACTCACTTCAGCCTTGAAAATCAATTAATCCCTCAAATAATTAAAAATCAATTAAACCATCACGTAGTCATTTCTCTCATGTCAAAAGCCAAGACAATCGTTACATTAGTTGCCATGTCAGCTCAGTACTAATTAATGGTCTGAAAAATTATATTCCAAAAGCTGAAATAAAGTGTACGGTGGAGCCCGCCTATTTGAGAGCGCGCGAGATTCGGTTCTGGGAGTCGGTTATCGAATGGTATGTTGGCAACTTCTAGGAAGGGGGGACGGTATGCAGTCTTATCAGTTAATATAAATAGGTTCAGCTCTAAAGAAGTCGTACCAAAAAAATAAATAAATAGACTAAGCTCCTCACTCCTCTCACCCTATTCTCTTACAATCTTCATCGTTTCGCATCGCAGCATCACATTCGGTAATCAAACTTTTCCTTTTTAATTTTTCTGTTTTAATATCTTCATTCAATCAAAACCCATTCTCAGTTTTAAGTTTAACCCTAAATCTATCTAAATTTTCCAACTTTCTTGTTTAAAAAGAAGAAAAGTTCCTACTTGAATCTTGTTATTTTTTTAATAGTATATATGTTTTATGCTGAATGCTTTCGGCTGGTATATATATAATATTAGTAAGGAGAAGGACCCGCCACCATGGCCAGAAGGGAGTTGAATATCAAGGGAGGAAGAATCAAGGTACACCAGTTTTTCATGTTTTAGTGACCAACCAAGTCAAGCCCTTACCTACCTCTTCTTTTCTTATTCTCTTTCATTCTTTCCATCTTTTCCCACTTTCTTCTTTTGATCAATGATCCTAACCTAAACAGAAAGCTGAGAAGAAAATGAAAGAGATAAAAGCATCGACAGAAAAAATGAGAAATGAGATGACCTATTGGATAAACTTGGCTGAGAATTGTCATGATACATTCCTCCAAATTAGGGAAGCAGTTCATCCACTAATCTTGGCTGCTCAGTCGTTGGATGCTCAAGTCGATGAACTGGCTTCTGCCTTCATTGCTTAAAAAACCACGGCGATTGATCACTTCTCTTCCTCTTTGCGGTGGGTATTAACTGGTTTTAGTTCCCTTTATTTCCTTCTTTTTTTAATTTATGTTTGACTGTTTTCTTTTTTCTTTTTTTTTTTTTTTGCAGGGGTGCTGGGAGGGGTTAGATCTAGCTGGTATTCTGGAAGGGTTTTTCTGATGGTTTTAAGCTTCTAACACGTGGCTTCTTTTTAGTGTTTATTAGTGGAAATAAACAAGGGTGCTATGAATTTTATTCTATTGTTTGTTTTGGTGTGTGATCACTGGACATGCTATATGCTGGAATTGCAGTTTTTAATATGATTTTTGGTGGCTTGTTGTTTCCATGCTCTTTTTACTGTTATTGTGTAGATCCGATGATGAGAAATTATTATGAACAAACCAAGCAAACAACTTACTAGCCTCCTATGTATGTATGAACTATGATGCTTATAAATTCCCAGGTTTCTTTGATCCATGTCTAAAACAAATCTCCCTCGCGCCGCTCATCCCTAACCCCCTCACCTCGACTTGCTCTCAGTAGCCGGCTGGCCGGTCTTAGCGCCCCATCCAGCTGTACAGATTCCTTTTTCTTTTTTTTTTTGCTGGTTTTTACATTGGGTTTGGTGAGTTTGTTGGATCGGCCTTGCCGGATCTTGGCTCCGGCCTTCCTTGGCCGTGGTTCACCGAGTCTTTTTTTATTACTTTGCTTTTAGGTTTTAGGGATTTTGTTTGGCCTTGCACATTTTTGGTGCCCTTTGGTTTTAGGTTTCAACTTCACATAAATACAAATAAAACATTATTTGTAACACTGCAAATACAGGTTTGTCTCGTAAGTTATGATTTTGTTAATTGGTTTGAGTTTAATGTGAAGTTGCGTTCGAATTGTTGAAATCGTTGTTTATAAGTGCAAATGGTTTTCTTTAGGCGAAGACCATATCGTTGAGGATACTTCGTCGCGCTAGTTCGACAAGTTCAGGTTGTGCAAAGGTGAGAACATTTTGGAATGGAATTGGGAACTTTGGTTGAATTTTAGTTGGGTGATTTGAGTGTGGTAATGATTTATTGACTTGTGGTTAATTGGTTGAGTAAATCTCTGTTTAGGTTTCGGAACCTTGCAGTAACGCTCTGTAGCATCTTCACGTAAGGTAGGGTATCGAAATCCCTTGTTGTTTTTTACGTTTTTTTCTCATAAACGCCGCTACAGACCATGGTCTTTAGCTGGCGCTTTCCCCACAAACGCCGCTAAAGAACATGATCTTTAGTAACGCTTTTCTTACAAAGGCCACTAAAAACCGTAGTCTTTAGGGTGCTTTTCTCACAAACGCCGCTAAAATTAATAGATTTTAATAGCTCATATTAATTCATATAGAACTCTAATTTTCAATATTTGTTTCCTATAAATTCAAATCCAACCAATAACTTCAAATCTAAATGTAAATGATATTATCACAAGAGAAATAAATATATAATTTAAATTAATAAATAAATTAAAAATATTATACAAAAATAGTATTGTGTATATTATTCTCACAATAAAAAAAAGTCTAAGATGATGAATTCTGGGGTTGATCACTATTTATTTCTTCCAAATTTGGAGGATTTTGAATAATACTTAGATCTCGAAATTTTCTTCTAAGTATATTATCTGCAATACACTTAAAATAGTTATAAAAAGCAACCAACTCTCAATAACTATTACAAAATAGTTAATAGAAACCTAATAAACACTATAGAATCAAAATAAAAGTAAAAAGAAATACCCGAGATTGGAAAAAGATACAAAAGGAACGTAACTCGAGTAAAACAAGTACAAAATTCTTCTCAAATTTCACGAGATACTTTTAACTGTATATTCATAAAAAATATTCAGCCAACATAACTAATTATCAAAGAAAAAAACTTATAGCCAACTTTATTTGTAAAGAATATGTATTAAATGGAAATGAGAGAAATAATCGATAATCAATGTGTATAAAAATAGCAGGTACAAAGAAAGTGACCCATTTTGCATAGTCGCCACCGCAATGAATGCCCTTTGTGATTAATAGCAACCCACTTGCTTTTGTAAAGGCATTAGTTTAGTCTAATATAGCCATCGATCGATATTTCATAGGATAACCCATCATCATAATTATCCTATTTATTCTCTCCAATTACTGTGTTACCATAAGGGAAATCATATCTTTAGTCTTTTTGGTACCAAGTATATAGTTATTAACCGCATCATTCTCTTTGTGAATATTAAGGAATTTGCTTACACTTTACTCCCCCGCTAACTAGTGCTATTAACTGATTTAAAATTATAAATTTATTTATTTTTCTTAACTTATATGTAAAAACAATAGGATACATGTACACATCACGAATGACCAAATCTAACCTAATGCTCCTTGGTCCAACCAATCACTTATCATTAGGAGGCTGCAGCATTTATTATTCATGGAGCCAACCACAAATTAAATTATACCAAATAAGACAAAGCAATATGCTGAATAGTTTTATCATAACTTGAAAAACAAATTTAAACTAAGACACCAAAAACCAAAATGAAACGAGCACAATGAATTTACTGAGGTTCTTCAACTATATTTCACAACCCTAAATAATGCTTAAAAACTAAAGACCAGCGAACACACTTCACCTCATCAGACCGAGTAGTATCAGTTGGCTTGACAGCGCGCTTTTTAGTAACCATAGGATTCTATTGCTTTATCTCATTACTCATAGGTCCAAGCCTAAAGATCAGCACAAAGCAAAACAATTCAGCAAGGATCCAACAATCTTTAACACCCAACCCATTAAAGACCAAAAAGAAAACTCAAAACAGTATCTACAAAATGAGACATAATAAGTAAATGAAAACAAATTCTCTAAAACATAAAGGAAAATCACAGGGAAACTTTGTTGATGTAAGTTGTCAACTTCATTAATGATGATGTTAAATTTATTAGAATCCACATTCGATATTTCATACCTTGCATCTGCACCGTCAAAAATTCAAGTTAAAAAAAAGCAATAATTTCTATCTGACGCAACAATTACATTAATTGAACTTGATGATGTTTATTCACATGTAACATTATAAGTTTTAATTGTTTTCCTTACTCAAAAATACAAATCGACATTTAATATAATAATAGAAATAATGATGTGACTAAAGCAATTTTTTACTAGATGTGATAATAATTTCGAGCTTAATCATAATGATTTCACATTAATATTAAAAATAATACAATGAAAAAATAACCAAATAAAAATATATAAACGTGTACAAAACAAAATATTAAATTATTCAACTTAATTATAGCATAAAAATCAATTCAAAGCAACCAGCAAGAACATAAAAAATTGGCGTAAAAGACATTATAATGAGCTACAAATATCCTGGCTTGATTTAACTTACCTGGATCAGATGTTTCTTACAGCCATGTCCATATTAAACCATTAAATTCCCAATGCTTCTCCAAAAAACTTCTCTATAGCTTCCACAGTGGAGTCCTGCAAGCAGATCCCTTGTGTAAAATAGCTAAATTGATTTCGGATCCGATTGAACCAAAAACTAATGATAACTATAAAAATATCAGATAAATGTTCAACTAGTAAAAAGCTAGGATGTTCGGGATATGACTTTGAAAATTCTACTCGTATCTAACATTTAAATCCAAATCCAACATATACAGTGAGAGAATTAGAGAGAGCTTGCTTTTTCTTGGACTTCTGGATCTTCAAAACCTTCTTCACAATTTTCTGCTCTTCCACCAAGAAGGATCGAATTATCCTCTCTCTAACAGCATTGCAGGACAAAACAGATTAAAGGGGGGAATCCAATTTTAAAGAACCCTTCAACCCTAGAACTCAAAACAAAGAACAAGTCTTGGGATTATCAACTCAAAGCAAAACTTGCATGAACCATCTAAATTAGAAGAAACCCAAACCACAAACAAACAAAAAAATTGAAGCATTTAGATCCAGCAAGTCCAACTGAAGAAAACCCACATCTTGAAATTCCTAAATCAATGAAAAAAATGGAAAAGAAAGCAAAGGAAAAAGAAGGTACCACTAGTGAAACAATACTGGAAGCCAGCTCTTTCAACAAGCTTAGCACTGAGACCATCAAAACAAACAGGGCCTTGGTGAGCACCAGGCGATTCCAGAATCTGTCTAAGTGTCTTTGCAGGTGTATTCCTCTTACCTAAACAACCAGTGATGGGTTGGAATCACTTAAGAGTGGTAAACAAAGTGTGGGTCTTTGGCCTTCTTGTATGGGTATTGATGGGAGATAGAAAGGAGCCATTTTCGAAATTAGAAACAAGAAAATAGTGAGATTGTGAGAAAGTGGTTGAAATTAACTTGCAACTGTCCGCTTAGAACTCTATCACGCACAAAGTGCATATCAATTTCAATATTGTTTTGCCCGAGCATGCATAACAGGATTTTCTGCAAGTGATACAGCACTCATATTGTCACACCAAATTGTTGGTATTCCCATAGAAGCAACTCCAATTTCTGTAAGTAAAGACTGAAACCATGCAAGTTCAGATGTAGCATTTGCCAAGCTTCTGTACTGTGCCTCAGTGGTAGACCTTGACACAATACTTTACTTCTTTGATGACCATCCAACCAAATTATCTCCTAAGTACATACAATAACCAGATGTGGATTTCCTATCCTCTAAAGAGCTTGCCCAATCTGCATCAAAAAACCCTGTTAGACTAACTTCAGATGTCTAAAACTTCAATCCAAAATCAATGGTCCCTCTAACATATCTCAATATTCTCTTGACAGCACACCAATGATCATCATGAGGAGCCTGCATGTACTGGCTGACTTTGTTGACAACAAAAGAGATATCAGGACGAGTTAAACACAAATATTGCAAACCTCCCACAACCTTCCTGTATAATGTGCCATCAACTAGCTTAGTACTAGTGAGTGAAGATAATGTAGGTCCACTGACCATTGGAGTAGTCAAAGACTTGGCATTACTCATGTTAGCTCGGTCCAACAATTCTTGAGCATATTTTTTTTGAGAAACATGCATTCCATCAGAATTTCTATTAACTTCAAGCCCCAAAAAATAATTCATCTCACCAAGATCCTTCAAGGAAAACTACTTATTCAAATTCACATTGGTCACATCTGACTCACATCCACCTGTAATCAGTATATCATCAACATAGACAAGCAAAAATACATAGCTTGTAGTAGTCTCCTTAAATAACAGTGAGGAATCTGCTTGACTATTCTGAAACCCCAAATCACGAGTAAAAAACCTCTTAAAGTGTTAAACCAAGCACGTGGGGCTTGCTTAAGTCCATACAATGACTTTTTTTAATCGACAAACTAACAGATTACCCTTTGGATCACACACTTCAAACTTAGGAGGCTGTCTCATGTAAACCTCTTCATGTAAATTGCCATTCAAAAAAGCATTATTTACATCTATCTGCTGAACTTTCCACTGCTTAGACACTGCAAGACAATAACTAACCTCACAATATTAGCTTTTACCACAGGACTAAAAGTTTCATGGTAGCCTAACCCAGTAGTTTGAGAAAAACCTTATGCCACCAGTTGAGCTTTATGCCTAGCAACACTCCCATCAGGGTTCTTTTTCACCTTGAATAGCCGCTTACACCCCACCAGATTCGATGCTCTGGTGTAGATACTAAATCCCATGTGTCATTCTTGATCAGTGCTTGATATTAATCATCAACAGCCTTTTTCCATACAGGCACCATCATAGCTGCATAAACATCTTAGGCTCAACCATGTTCAACTCATCAGTTAACTCAACCACATATGATTTAGGCTTGAAAATTCCCATTTTACTCCTTGTCATCATGGGATGAATATTACCTGGTAAAGTTCCAGTACCCTGATCTTGAATAACAACATTTTGAACAACTGTATCTTGCTCCCTATTATCAATCATTTCAGCAGACTGCTCAACATCAGTAGACTACTTAACACCAGCTTCCACAATATGTTGTCTACTTGAAACAGAAGAAACATGTACTCCATCATCTTCAATAGATGTAGGCACTACAATATCAAGTGACTTCACCAAAATAGGCAAGAAAACATCTGCCCAAGATGAGTCAACAGTTGACTTGGACACAGATTCTAACTTCTGCCAAGGAAAAATATCCTCAGCAAATTTCACATGTCGTGAAATATATACCCTACCATTTTGAGCCAAACACTTGTACCCTTTATAATTTTCAGCATATCCTAAGAAAATACTAGGTGCTGATCTGTATTGTAGTTTATGCCTATTATAAGGCTTAAGAAGAGGATAACACCTACATCCAAAGACCTTAAGAAACTGCAGATCAGGCTGTTTGTTAAACAATTTCATATGTGGAGAAATACCTTCTAGAGCTTTTATAAGTAGACAATTCATCAGGTGAACTGTTGTAGCGAAGGCATCACACCAAAAAGACAAAGGGAGTGAGGCTTGTGTTAACAAAACTAACCCAACTTCCACAATTTGTCTATGCCTACGCTTAACCAGACCATTTTGCTCTGAAGTGTAAAGGCAGGAAAGTCTATGTTGAATGCCAAAATGCTGCAAATAAGAACTAAAACTTCTATATTCACCTCCACCATCTGACTGAATCTATTTGATCTTATAACCCAACTGCAACTTAACTTGCTTCTTGAGCAGAAGAAAAACAGACAAAGCATCAGATTTTTTATTCAGAAAATAAATCCAAGTGTGTCTCAAAAATGCATCTACAAATGAGATATAGTACTGCTTCCCATTTGAAAAACAAGGTGAAGGTCCCCAAAGATCTGTCATAATCAATTAAAGTGGTTCTTTGTACATTGTATGACTCGAGACAAAAGGCAATTTATGAGCCTTTCCCAACTCACATGCATTACATAATGACTTGATAGACTCTCTAAGAATAGACAAATTACAAGACTTCAAACACTAAGTTAACACCTCAGCTGAGAGATGTCCAAACTTTCTATGCCATAACCCAAACTAAGTAGTTGCAACTTCATTACCAGCAACATGATCAGCTAACATGCTACAATGTGCTAACACTGGTTGGAGACTATATAAACCATCACATTCACTTTCTTGCAGCAAAATTTGATGAGTGTGCTTGTCCTTCACATAACAACATGTTGGGTGAAACTCAAAGTACACATTATTATATTTAGTAAACTTTGAGACAGACAATAATTTTTTTTGTATTTGAGGGACATGAAGAACATCACCTACAATTAAAGAATTCAACTCAGAAGTACCAATTTGAGAGATAACAATAGTTCTACCATCACTAATAATAACCCTACCTGGTCCATTATAAGTCTGAACATGCACCAACTTGGAAGAATCATTAGTCATGTGAGTAGTAGCACCACTATCAGGGTACCATGCCTGGTCCAGAACTGTTTGAGGAGTAGCAACAAGATTAGCATGATGATCAGCACTACTAGATCCTGCATACAAAACTTTACTGGCAACAGACTTATGAGCCTCAGATAACCCTTGACTTGTATCACAATAAAGTGTCTAGTTTTGAGGAACAGAAAAAGAACAAGATACTGAAGGACGAACCTCAAAAACTCTATCATTTTCATAATGATAAAAACATCTCTTAGCAACATGTCCTACCCTGTCACATATTTGACGTTGAGGACGAGAGCCACCACGAATAAATCTTCCTCGACCTCTACCTCTACTAAAGTCAGATCTTCCATATTGAAACGTTTGTTTGGCAGGTAACTCAGAAAAGATTGCATAGGAGTCTGCAAGATTGGAGCAGGTGAAGAATGTGAAGCAAGATTAGCAGTAACAGTTACCTGAGCAAGATGAGCATTTTGTTTGGCTTTTGCATCAAGTAATGCAGTTGATATTCCTTGTATATCAAATGGTGTTTTACTTGTAGTAATAATTGAAATCACATGCTCATATTCCTGAGGCAAACCATTCAAGATAGCAGACTTTTGCTCTGTAGGTAGTACACTCTGACCACAACCTGCTAAACAATCACATAAGTGTTTGATGCTTGCTAGGTAATCTGCCATAGACATTTCGTTCTTGCTATAATTATAAAGCAAAGAACGATATCTTAAAGCCTTCGCTTCAGATTAACTTCCAAAGTTCCTGTTTAACGCAGACCACAAAGCAGAAGTACATGTTGAATCACCAATCAAACGATTATGTAAAACAAGACTCACAGTGGATAATAACCATGATGAAATTGCAGCATCCTATTGTTCATATTGAACAAACTCAGGGTTTTCAATGGAAGACCCTTTATCACCAGAAATAGCGGCTAAAGGAACCACCACTATACCATCAAGAACTTCTACAATCGATAAGTCTTCACCACAAGCAGCACATATTGTCTCCAAGCTAGAAAGTTTTCATCATCGACCAACGTGGCAACTTTCTACAAAGAAAAAATAACTAGATTTCCCTCTGATACCATATCAGAATATTAACAAGAGAACTAAATGATAAAAGATAACATTGTTGAGTAATCAAAAGCTATCTTATCTTGAGCCATTAATGCTTCCTCATAAGCGTCGCTAATGCTATGACCTTTAGCGGCGTTTATTGAAAAGCACCGCTAAGCGTCGCTAATGCTATGACCTTTAGCGGCGTTTATTGAAAAGCACCGCTATTGCTTTATCTTGAGCGGCGTTTATTGAAAAGCACGACTATTGCTTTACCTTTTGCGGCGTTTTCTTTCCAAACGCTGCTAAAAATGCTGTTCTGTTTTGCTGTAGTGTATTAGTTTGTTCTTTTTTTTTTGCTACAAAAATTAGTTTCTTCATTCACATGCTAAATTCTCATTCTATAATTGATTTATTAATTTTCAAAGTTGACGACTGAGCTGTGGGGCAAAACATTTGCATGATACACAGGCTAGAGTATGAAAACATTTGCATGATACTTAAATCAACACTGTTAGATGAAGGCAGCTTTAAAGATAGAATGGTATGTAATGTGAAGTTGTTGTCTATAGATATGGTGAATATCAATCTTTGAATCTCTACACAATCTACCCTTTCGTTTTTGTCTAAACACCAAACATGGAGAATCTTGGTATCCTATTTGTACTGTTTTTCCTCTACTCTTCCTCCACTTCCCTTCACCCATCTTCTCATACTTATCTCCGAAACCATTGCCTTCATGACCAAAGGTCTGCTCTCTTACAATTGCAGCACCATCTCTACTATGCCCCTAAACTTCACTTTCTCTTCCAAACTTGACCTTTGGGATCCCAACACCCATTGTTTCTCTTGGAAAGGAGTTACATGTGATGCTCCTGGTCATGTCATTAGGGCTAATCTCAGTTACAAAAACCTTTCAGGCAGCTTCCACTCCATTTTTAATCTCCATCATCTCCAACACCTTAATCTGGCTGGAAACAATTTTAATACCATACTATTTCGGTATGAGTTTGGCAAACTCCTAAATTTGACTCATCTCGACCTCTCGGCCTCATGTTTCCATGACCAAATTTCGGTAGGGATTTCACACTTAACAAGGTTAGTCTCCCTTGACCTATCTTATCAGTGTGAGTGCTATTGGAGAAATGATCAAAGTTTTGATTCATTTGACCCTACTTTGAAACTAGAGAAACCGAACTTGAAAACATTGATAAAGAAAATGAGGTCTCTTAGAGAGTTGTATTTGGATGGAGTGAATATTTCAAGTCAAAGTAGTGAATGGTGTGAAACCACATCGCTATCACTTCCCAAGCTGAGTGTGTTAAGCATGTCAGGCTGTGATTTGACTGGTCCACTTTGCTCATCACTCTTAAACCTTCGCTACCTTTCTAAACTTAACCTTGACTTGAACTCAATTTCTGGATCCATTCTACCATCAATCGCAAAACTAGGTAACCTTGTGGAATTGGATCTAAGTGATAATAATTTCAATGGTTTAATCCCTCCATTTCATAGATCTGGAGTTCCAAATATTGCATCTCTTGATTTGTCATGGAACTAGCTTTCTGGATCAATACCTTCTTCTTTATTTACTCTTTCAACATTGTAAATCCTCTTTCTTGGACAATAGCTTTAGTGATCCCCAATTAAAGCTTGACATGTTTTTCCAACTTAGCTACTTGAGGTTTCTCCACCTATCCAACACGAGCTTGTTAATTGGAGGCCACAACAAAAGCCGTACTTTTCCCTAATTAGAGTATCCAGACCTAAGCTCATGCAACCTTACTGAATTTCCAGAATTCATCAAAAGCCAAAACAAGTTGACTTCCCTTTATCTTTCTAACAACCGAATCCACGGTCTTGTTCCAAATTGGGTGTGGGAGAGCACTCTTAGATATGTAGACCTTCCTTCCAATGCGATTGATATTCCAAATCAGTTTCCATTTGATGATGCAAATTCCTCCTTTCTAGTGTTGAGTTTTTTGTGGTTGGGATCCTATAATATAAGTACGCTTCTAGCATTTCTTAAAGAGTCAAGAGAGCTTAAGAGCGCTTGACCTTTCTAATAACCAAATAAGCGGGGCAGTACCAAATTGGGTGTGGAAGAAAAGTTTGCTATTTTTGTATCTTTCTAACAACTCTCTCACTTGGACCAATTTTCATCCAACCAACATTCTTTACAAACACCTATTTGTAATTTGAGTTGACTTTTGAGTTTTGATGCATCCTTCAACAAATTGAGTGGCTCAGTACCAAGCTGCTTAGGTAATATCAGTACTCTCCGTTATTTAGATCTACACCAAAATAATTTCAGTGACAGCATACCAGATTTTGGAGGAGCAACCCAACTGTCCACTCTTCAACTCAATGACAATAATTTGGAAGGGAAGTTGCCGAGGTCATTAGCCAATTGCACATCTCTTAAAATTTTAAACCTAGGCAACAAAACTCTGCACGACACATTCCCTTTATGGCTGGGGAAATTGTTTGGCTTCATGGCTCTTATATTGCGAGCAAATAGGTTTTACAGTCCAATTAAACATTTGAAAAATAATTTTCCGATGTTGGATGTATTAGACATTTCTTCTAATAAATTTTCTGGTCAACTATCTAATGAATTCATCCAAGCCACAGATAAGCTACGGTCACTCAAAATCAATGGGAACAACTTGGAAGGGAAGTTGCCAAGGTCTTTAGCCAATTGCAAAAACCTTGAAGTTTTGGATCTTGGGAAAAATATGATACATGACACATTTCCTTACTGGTTAGTGAAGTTGCCTCTCTTGAAGGTTCTTATACTAAGACCCAATAGATTTTATGGTTCCATTAAATTTTCTGGAGATGGAAATGCTTTCCCAATGTTACATGTATTGGATCTTGCTTCCAATAACTTTTCAGGTGAGGTATCTATTGAATTTTTCCATTCTTTGAGGGGAATGATGGTGATTGATGGCAACAAATCTAAGCTGAGTTATGTTGGAGATCGTTATTATTATCAAGATTCCGTTACTATTGTAAATAAAGGGTTTGAAATTTTTTACCAAAAAATCTTAACGCTCCTTACTTGTCTCGACCTCTCTAATAATAACTTTCATGGGAGGATATTAGAAGAAGTACAAGACCTCAAGTCACTCCATGTGCTAAACTTGTCCTACAACAGCTTATTTGGCCCCATTCCTACAGCACTAGGAAGCTTAACCGAGCTTGAGTCATTGGATCTATCCCGAAACAGTCTCTCTGGAAAGATTCCTCCACAGCTTACAAGCCTAACTTTTCTTGCATCCTTGAATCTCTCTTACAACCAACTTGATGGAATCATTTCACAAAGCAACCAATTTGGTACATTTTTAAATGATTCCTACATAGGAAACTCAAGATTGTGTGGGGTTCCCTTGACGAAGAAATGCAATGAATTTGTTTCGCAAATGCTGCCTCCAAAGGAGGGTGAAGATTCGTGGACAGATGGTTTATCTGTTTGGAAAGTTGTGTTGATGGGGTATGGATGTGGATTGGCGATTGGATTTTCTATTGGGTATACAGTGCTGAATGAGTTCGGAAACAAATGGATGACTAGTCTTATTCGAAACTGGAATCGGAAACAGAAAAGATCTAGATGACTCCAAAAACGAATTGTTAGTCCTTTGGTAAGCATTTCGAAATACTTACTAATTAAAAACTTTTAGGCCTCATTTTACAAGTTCTTTATATTTGTTATTGTAGCATTCATGTTCTTTACATACATGACACCCTTTACTCCCTTCATTATCAATGATTTTGCAACTATTTTCAGTAAACGTGTGGAGAACTGTGAACAGCGGAGTAAATAACATAAGAGTTGGTGAAAGTACCGTTGGATTTTCATAGCGATTGGCAAAGGGGACAGGTGAAAGGGAAATTAATGCAAAGATGAGTCCAAGATAAGAATGAGATATTGATTCCATCATCTTGGAGGAGATGAAGAGAGATATAGGAGTGAATGATCGTGGATCGAGGTTTCTGATCCAAGAGACCTTTGGTTGAAGGAAACCCATTCTTTGTTGCATTTATGGTTTTCTAATGGTTAATTTCAAATCCAAGTGCGTATGCTTCTCTGCAGTTGACAGGTTTTCCTCAAACCCAATATCATATTTGGATTCTCAACTTCTGCACTCACACATGCATAAACAACTTATAGGGTGTGAATAAATGGAGGGTGTAAAATTGAAAGAAACACATTCTTAAAATATTGTCTACTCGATTAATTGATTTAATTTTAGCATTAAAATGAAATGGTAAAAGCTGCTTATTAGATGAGTACCTCATCTTATTTTGCTTACAAAATTGAGGTTATGTGTATAAAAGACTTGGTTGTATTTAGCATAAAGAAGTAACTTCATCCTTGTAATTATCTGGCCAATGACGTGAAAATATATTAGTCTTTTATGATCTCTGAGTAACTAATCCATAGTAGAAATTATAATTGTAGATATCTATGTAAAATTTCTTAATTTTTCCACTATCATTTAATTACAATTTAGTGATTCGATGCATAAATGAACTTATTTACGTAAACTTTTCTTACAGACCTGATGAAAATGATTTAGAAATGACAATTCGTTTTGGGTAAATTACTGCAGATTTGGTGTTTGCTTGCTTTGTTTCACTGTCATTGTGTTGCAACTTAGATTATGAACATTGAAATTTGAACTGATGTTTTGTCAAAAACTTCCATTAGTATTCATTGGTCATTGATGTGACTGGCATATCCAAGTGTTGTATGTGTGCAACTGTCAGCTTCAATATTTTGATAAGATTTTCGTGTATTTGAAGGTCTTTATTGTAATTTCCGTATTCTCTACTAATTGCCGCAATGATTTGATCTTTTCGAACAGTTTAATAACTTGTATGGATGTCATCACTCTCTTTCTGATGGCTCGATGAGAGCTACCAATGTCACGTCTGCTGGCAAGGATGTTGTTCGTCTACGGTTATGGTGATGTTGGCAAGGGCTGTGTTGATGCATTGAAGCAAGCCGTTGGTCTCCTCATCGTCAATGAGATCGATCCTATATGTGCCCTTCAGGCTCTAATGGCAGGACTCTTGAAGATGTTTTCTTGGGGCTGATATCTTTGTCACAACAACTGGTAACAAGGGCATAATCATGGTTAACCACATAAGGAAGATGAAGAACAATGCGATCACTTTGGTAAGGAAAAACGGCTGCACAACATATTACAAGAGGTTCTTAAAGATAAAAAGAACCAAGTACGTTGGTTTATCCTAATATAAGGTATAATAATACCTAATATTTTTAATTACGATTCTTGTATTTATTATATTAAGGCTAAAGGGTTAGAAAAGCATTTAATAAAAAAATGAAATATCAATTAATCTCTTATTAAAAAAATGTGTTCAGAGCCTTTAATGAAGCAAAAAATTCATTTAAACTTTTTTATAAATCTAAATAATTATTGATCAATTTCACCATTAAAAGATGTCAATGGGGCTAAAGAAAGTAATGAGAAGCTAATATGTGACCTGTCACATGGAAGTATGCTAACATGATATGCCATATCAATGTGCATTTAAAAACAAAATATCATAGTTTTTTTAAAATATGCACATCAATAATGAATCTGTACAAATAGGTGTCTAAGTTCATCTACATCTGGACTTCTATGTGTCCAAATTCATTTCGGATGTGATTATTAAAAAATCATTAAAATATTATCTAAAAATCATAAAATATTTTTAAAATAATTATAAAAATTATTAAAAATTCCAAATATATAAATTATTAAAATAATAAAAATTAAACTAGGAAATTACAAAATTTATTTACAATTTATTAAAAAATTAAAAATCATAAAAATTTAATAAATGTATTATAAGATTATAAAAATTCAAGTATTCGGTTAATCATCAAAAAGTTTGGAGATAAAACATTTAAAGAGGACTTTATATTAAAATTTCATATAAATTATGGGTATAGGGAGAAGAATACAACAATGACTTCAAAGGCATATTTGCAGTGATCAATGCAACTCATGCCACCGCTTTGCTCTCTTATGACTTCTTCAATGTTACATTTGTCCCCTGACTATATGTCTTGGGACTCTACCCAGTTTAAGAGAAATTTTACAAATAAAATTGGTAGAATAATAAATATATACTATGATATATATAAAGGGTTAGTACTTTTTTTATAAATTTTACAAAGTTTTAATTTTATGATTTTTATAATTTAAAATTTTAACATTTTTTAATAATATATATATATATTACTTTTTAATAATTTTTAAATTTTTTAAAAAATATTTAAATGAACTTAGACATTTTATTGTCCACATTCATTATTGACGTATAATTTTTTAAAATTATTTTTTAAAAAATCACATGATATGTCGTTGATCAATTTTTGATTACTTTCATCAATCATGTTAGCATTAGTTAATGGTTAAGCAACGAAAATATCTAATAATTTTTTTTTCATTGAGGGTTGAATTGAGTGTAATTTTTTTTTAATATATACTGGTGTGATTACATAGTAGTATCTATTCATACTTTTTTAATCCTTTGATAACGCACACACACAAGCGCTCGAACCCGGGACCCCTAAAATGAACAACATCTTCTTTTCTACTAAAACCACTTATTGAGTTCGAATTGAGTGTAAAAAAATTACACTAATTAGAAGGCAGGTAGAAATGATGTTTTCCCAATGTTACAATTTGCATAATAAACCATGCTTCCTTATAACTTTGAAGGGAATGACAAGGTGGCAAATTGTCATCAAAGGGCTAAAATGGCATGCCACTCTCTTTGTTTTTTCTTTAGCCGACTAGATGTTTCAAACTAGAATTGTCCAAAAGTAGAGTAGATGTCCGGTTTGGTAGGTTCAATTTGACTAGGGTTAAATTTGGACAAAAATTTTCGTACTTTGAGTTGGTTCGATCCGATTTAAATTAAATGTAAATAATAAAAAATATTTCTTAATTTAAATTTAATTATAAAAAGTATATAAAATATCATTTAAAATATATTTTTAATATTTTATTAATTTTCAAATAGTGAAATGAGCTTTTTGGTGAGTTGGGTTAACTTGAAAACAAGCTTGAAACATATTTTGAATTGGGTCTCGACTTGACCCATATACACTTCTCAAACCAACAAATATGTCTATTATTTAAAAAAAAAAAAAAACACCTCTTCAATCCCTCTTAATTTTAATATTGATTAAATTAGTCTCTCTAAAAAATCAGAACAATTTGATTCTTATCAATTTCAAAAGTGAATAATCAAAGATAATTAATCACAATAATTAATGTTTCCTATAAATTGTACATAATTTTGATTAATATAAAAACAAATTAAACCCTCAATGTTTACGTATTCAGTCAAATTGGTTATAATTTTAAAAATAATAATTTGAAAAAATGTATAAAATTTTAATATATATATTATAACTTTAGCTTCAAATATATATAAATAGATAGAATGTGCAAGATTAAATTTGTTATTGTACCAATCAAATTATTTAAAATTGATGAAATTATTACTTTTGTTATTAATTGCTCTCGGGTGTCCACTTTCGAAACTAAGAAGAACTATATTGTTTAAAATTTTGAGAGTCAATCCTACCCCAATAGCAAAGGCAAACTATCTCCCCAACTTGACTTATAGATTACATAATAGTTCCTATTATTTGAATCATTTGCTCAATTTGATTCTACGGACTATGAACAATTTAGATTAGCTACTAAAATATATTATTTTCCTCGCAGTATAATTCATTCATATAATGTAACTTAATATTAATTAAACCTTAAGTAACCAATGAGCCAATATTTACTTATACTTTTACTTTACTTATAAAAACCATTGATGATAACACAACATATAAATAATAAATAACATTCATTTATTTCCATGAATAATTAGTTCGGCCATTTCAATCGAATATGATGAGATTACTATACTAAGGGCAAAAACGTTCACACACAAAATACTTTTTAATGGTTTTAAAATGAACTTAAATTCTTCAAAATTATTTTATATAAATTTTATAGTTCTCTTTAATTGTTTCAAAATTTGATTTCTTAAAGAATTTTAAGATTTTCATCGCGTGTGTGTTCCAGTGGCATCTCTCATTCGTACCGAACATGTAGCACCTTAATTTTATTTTAGGGACTAAATTAGGAAATTTTGAGAATTTGAAGGCTTAAATTAAAAATCTATAGGTTGAGGGACTTAATTGAATTGCGTTCAAACTTTAGTGGGCTAAATTGGGAGTTTCGGGATCAAATAGCGAGTCAGATAGAATTTTGATTAATTCGAAACTCTAGTATCTTTCAAGGGTCTCCGAGAAATTTTCCCTTTTTCTTAGGTATTTAAAGCCCTTTTTCTCCTCTAGCTTGACTTTTCTCCTCCGACTTGTTTCTTCCTTCTGCCGAAATTCCTAAGTTTTTCCTCTCTTATGTGTTTTTCGATGAAGCTCCGTTGGAGCCCTTGCCGCCGTCCATTCTTTGCATCCATACGATCAAAATACTCCTCTTTACTTTGTGAATCAAACCCACACACCAAAAACCCCTTCGTTGATCGTCAGAAATCTCTAGTGAAACTTTCGGCCTTCGATCTCCTCTGTCGTAGCCATCGCTCTTTCACCATTTTAGGCCTTGGTGAGTTGTGCTTTGTGTTGGGGACCTTGTTATGGTTTCGTTTTTGGTGGTTTTGCAAGGTGTTTGTCACCATCCGTCGAGCTTTGATCGACGTCGCCGATCAAACGGTTAAAAACCTTGATTGCCAAGGTTGCTAAGTTAAGATTTGGGCCCCATGTGCTAAGCCAAAAATGAAGCCCAATGGCTAACCCAAACCCAATAACCCTAATCAAGAAACCCAAGCTTGATTCAAACAAAACCCAACACCTAAAACCCTAGCTCGAAATCGGATTGACTAACCCGACCCGACCCATTGACCGTTTACTTTTTCGTTTACCAATTGACTTTTTCCGGAAAACCCTATCATACTATTTTTTCGATGTTTTGAGTCTGTTTTCGCTGTCCGTTTTGTCAATTTCGAACCTGAAAGCCTTGTTTTTGTTGTTTTATTCTTAAATTTATACTTAGTGTTATTAAGAGGTTAAAATTGAGAATCTAATGTGGGATAATTATGTTTAAGTGATCACAAATTCGAGACCGAAGAGTTACCTCCTCCTCCACCTGTGCAACCTGCTCCTGCACCAGTTCCAAGAGTTATACGTGAGTTATTTCGGTTTAATTTTGTGTTTAGTTGGTGGCATAGGAATAATATTAATATTAAGTTTATGTTTGTAGGATCTAATCCCGTTAGACTGAGTACTCGATCAGTGCGTGGTGAACGACCTCCTCGTCGTTAGAGTTTCAGTTTATAGAGGTGTGTTTCTAATTGCGATAATTTCTATTGCATGTAATGATTTACAATGTGATGACTTGTGTTGTGATATTGTATGATGACACTGTATTATGATGTTAATGTGGTGATTGGTATTGTGTTGTAAATGGTATTATTGAGTTTGAATTATGCTAAGCATGTTAATATTGTCATGCATAATTATGAAAATGTGATCAACCTGAGATATAATGGGAATGTGATATTGTGAACTCTGATATACATATATATGAGCATTTTCATGAGATTGAGATTGAGTTGAGATTAATACTGAGATATACATGTGATCATAACATTGTGTGATCATGGGTTGGGTTTGTACGGTGGAAGACGTGGTTATCACCCCTTCAAACGGCTGATAATAATAGCACACTGCGATTGGTGACGATTGGTTGGGAAGGGGTTTTGAGGAACTTCTTCACTATGTTGGTGTGTTGGAGTATGGGTGCATTGCATTGTGCTTGTGATTGTATCATGATGTGTGGTTACATTTTATGTTATAAACTGTTGTAATAATATATTAGGTTGTATGTTCTTTAGAGACACACTGTACTTTTTAGCTTATTTCCCTACAGTTTTCTTTACAGATACCCGAGACATAGGTGACATGGTACCTGGAGGCATATTTATAGTTTCTTTATTTTATTCTATTATTTATTAATATGTATATAAGCTATTTTAGGATTTCATTATATTTTGTCGATTATTATTTTATTGGGATTGTAAGTTGATTTTAATTTGAGGATTTTGATATTTATTTTCGAAGTTTAATTATCCAATTTAAATTATAGACTATATATAAAAATATGTATGTATGTGAATGATTGTGGTTTATCGGATTACGTGAGAATATAATTATAAAAATATCTTTTTGAATCTGATCATATTTTTTGAACCGAATAAAGAGAATTACAGAATATCGAGACGAGTGACGCCATTACAAAATGACGTGCCGATCAAGAGCATATCTATGAAGCAAAACATTAGCAACCTCTATGAAGTGTTTCGGGTGCTTAGAAAATATAACATGAAATAAACTTTTTGAAGTGTGCGTTCAACATTGGTGCTGAAAAGGATTTATAATTATCTATGTCAAGAATGAAGTATATGTACACTTTCAAGTAAAATACTATGTCAACATCATTAAATTTTTAACAGATCAGTGAGTTTTTTCCGTCTAAAACAAAGCAATTTGATTAACTTTTTTACTTTGAATAAAATAGGTAAACCTTAGAAGCTAAATGTATTCCATTAAAAAATATTAAAAGTTATTTTAAGTATAATGATTTATTTAACCCTTCAATTTTATAAAAAAATTATTTTAACCCTTTATTTTTATTTTTATTTTGTTTTTTTAACACTTAAACTTGTGTTTTTGTTAAATCACCCAAAATGAATGAAAAAGTTAAAGTTTTTTAACTTTGCTGACATTACATATACGTGAATTGTTTTGTGGATAACACGTCAACATTTAATTGATATTTAAAAATTTAAAAATTCAAAAAATATAAAACTTTTTAAAAATTAAAAATCATTAAAATTACTAAAAATTAATATTTTTAAATTATAAAAAAGTAATTATTTAGCGTGTCACCTATGTGGCAATCCACATGTATCCTACGTCAGCAAAGTTAACAAACATTAACTTCTCCATCCATTTTGAGGTGATTTGATAAAAATTTAGATCATTTCTATTTTGATCCGTTCAAACTTTTTTTTGTTAATTTGATGACCGTCGTTAGAGAAATTGATCAAAATGGGCACTCAAACATTAAACCCAACTCTTCCACTGTTAAATCCATTTTATTTTATTTTTTTCTCTCCTCATAACTGGGATTGAAATGCAGAAGCTGCAAAGAAGTGAATGTTACCCTTCAAAAATAATAAATTTCTACAACTTCCAAATGCAAAAAAAGTTGCCTTACAGTTATGTCCTTACATTAATAATATAGAAGGAAGCAGAACAAAAACGATTCAGCTACAGATTTTCCACAAACCCCTTTTCTTTTCCTCAATTTTTAGGGTTAACCTCTTTTCTTAAGGAAATGATTAAACCTCATTTATATTAAAAGATTGGGAACAGAAATGATAAATTTTTATTCTACTTAATTATGTGAAAAATAAAAATTTTAAATATAATTCCACGTTAGATTTCTATTTACAATTTTAACGAGAGTAACTAAATGATAAAATTATATAATGTGTGAGTGTCTAAATTGTAAATATTTTTTTATGCCTTAAATAAAAACTTTTAAAAATGAGGTGACCATCAATATAGTTTACTCATGAAATTATACATAAAAATATATACAGGATTATGCATAAATGACTAAATGTATACAAAAATACATAAAGATATACATAACATTATATTAACCTCAAGTAAACCTCACAAGAAAAGCTTTCTAAAACCCCTTCTCTTTATTTGTGCAAAATAAAAAATAAAAACCCTTCTCTTTCCCTCATCTTTAGTCTTCAAGATTCCTCCCACAAGTCCTAATCTCGAAGAAAGAAAGAAGCTCATGGGGTATGAACAAGAAGATCATCCCAAGCTTCAGTTCCCTTTAGATTCCAACTCTTACAACATCACCGCTGAAATCGGTGCTGGTGTTTGTTCTAAAGTTTATTCAGCCCAATGTCTTCCCATCAATTCAACTGTTGTTGCCATTAAATCCATCGATCTTGATCAGTCCAACGCCGATTTCCGCAACCTTGTCGGACGTGAAACCAACACCTCCTCGCTTCTTTCCCACCCCAACATCCTCAACCCTCATTGTTCCTTCACCGCCGGCAACCGTCTCTGGATGGTTATGCCCTTTATGTCCAGCGGTTCTTTAGAGTCCATCATCTCATCATCTTTCCCCAATGGCATACAAGAGCAATGCATTGCCATTATTCTCAAAGAAACCCTGACTGCATTGTCGTATCTTCACAGCCAAGGGCATTTGCATAGAGATATAAAGGCCAGTAACATCTTGTTGGACGATAACGGACGTGTTAAGCTTGCGGATTTCAGTGTTTCGTCATCTAACTATGCGTCGAGCTCGGTTTACAGATTAGGTTCTTCGAAATTTTCGTCGCAATATTGGATGGCCCCAGAGGTGATTAATTCACATAAAGATTACAGTTTCAAAGCTGATATATAGTCTTTCGGTGCAACTGCTCTTGTCTCCACCAAGAAGTTTTCAGAAACTTTTCAAGACATGGTTGATTCTTGTCTCGATAAAGATCCTGCAAACCGACCCTCTGCAGATGAGCTTTTGAAACAACCTTTCTTTGAGAGTTGCAATGGTACTTGGGAGTTTCTTGCGGAGAATTTGCTGCGCGGATTAACTAGTGTTGAAGAAAGGTTTAGGGCAGCAAGCAAGATTCTTGAGAAAGGCGTGGGTTGTGATCCTAATGGGGACTGGGCGTCTGGTCTGCTCCTTAACCATCTGATGTCATCGATAATTGAAGGGAACGGCAATGAAAACGAGGAGTTTGAGGTGCATGACCCTGTATTCCCCGTGGAGTCAACACAAGCGGTGATTCCATGTGACGATGATGGTGAAGAACAACAACCGGCTGCAGGTGGCCGTGGCAATGAAGTTAATGCAGAAACAATGGTGAACGAACTGATGGCATTGATGACGAGTTTGAATCATCAAAACGAGAAGGTGAATAGAATAATTAACCAGCTTGGAGCTGAAACGATCGACGGACAGGATGAACTGGAGAAGGAGAATGCGAGGCTGAGACTGGAGTTAGAGCGTAGAAGGGAACAGAAGTTGAAATTGATTCAAGTGATCAAGAAGAAAATCAATTGTTGCACCAGAATGCGAGTCTAAGATTGGAGTTTGAACGTGAAAGGGAACAGAACTTGAAATTGATTCAAGTGATCAACAACCTATTTTATTAGGTACCAGCTTTTTGGATACAAATATTTCTTCAATTGTGAATACATTTCAAACATCTCGTGGGTCACATTAGAGAATAATAATCTCGTACTATTTGGAATTACTAAATCCGTTACTCACATACATTATGTTAATACGTCTACCGTTTGTAGTAACCGTATGTCACTTTGTATTATAAAATAAAAGAGTATCCCTCCTATAAATATTTTATCAACGATAAAAAAAGATGACCTTCTCAAGACCTTGACTTATCTTGAGTAATCTCTCTTTCTATTAATCAACCTATCCTCTTATCCATTTTTGACTCTCCTAACTCTTAAGTTGAACCGACATCCTTAACACAATCATATACTCTTCCTTATTCTTTCTCATCTCCTTCCTATCTCCCCTCTTTGTTGTACATTATATCAACAATTATTAATATTTTTAAAAAAATATGTTTTATTAAAAATGTCTTTCTTACACTAATAAATCTTAAATACAATAATAAAAAATAATTACACTCTAAAAAAAAAAAAAAGCTCAAATTCAAATTATGAAAATAACACTATTAAAAAAACAACCACAAACTTAAAGCAATCTTAGACATGAAAAAATGAATGCACAGTAGTGTTTAAGAGAATAACAATTGTAAACACATCTCAAACATCAAGTGGATCCCATAAGAGAATAACAATTTCGTATTATTTGGAACTACTACATTCACTACTCACATACACTATACTAATACATTCATTGTCCTCCCAACGATGAAGAAAGGATTACATTCTTAAGCCCTAAATTTTTAGCTAGTAATTCACTCTCAAGTTGAATTGATCTCTTTAACACTACTATATATTCTTTCTTACTCTCTCTCACCTCCACCATATTTCCTCTCTTTGTTGTACACTATATCAATAATTATTAATATTTTAAAAAATATGTTTTATTTAAAATGTCTTTCTTATACTAATAAATTTTAATTCAATAATAAAAGAATGTTACACTCTAAATGAAAAAAACTCAAATTTGAATTATGAAAATAACACTATTAAAAAAAATAATCTTAATGATGACCATAGTGGGAGGTCCTCATTTAAATTTAAGATGTACGTCTATGCTAATTATTTTTAAAATTCAAAAATGAAAAAAATTATTAAATGAGACAATTTCTCCTTAAAAAAAAAGATAATTTTATTAAAAGGTCACCACTAAATCAATAAAAATTGCAAAAGTATATAAAAATAAATAAATTTTATAATGGGAAATTTATGGTTCATCACCTAATTTTTCAAAACTTTTCATTTTGGACAGTAAAAATAAAAAATAATAACTTTAGAAATAATTCCACATTAGATTTCTATTTACAATTTTAACGGGAGTGACTAAATGATCGAACTATGTAACGTAAGTGCCTAAATTACAAATATTTTTTTGGGTGCCTAAAATAAAAACTTTTGAAAGTTAGGTGACCATCTGTATAATTTACCCAATAAATTAAACATAAAAATATATACAAATTTATAACTGAAAAATATTCATTCTGTTATAAAATAAAAAGACAGAAAGTAAATAACGAAGAGATTGAGAGAACAAAAGAGTGAACGTATTTTATTGATCAATAGAAGTAATTTACAATGCTTCTCCAAAGTTTATATTTATAGACATAGAAAGTATAAATGAAATAGAACTCTACTTCTAATCTCTATTAGAATCTAAAGTTCATCAAAACTTATCTTAACCTTGACGGACATTCACTTGATAAAATATTCATAACACTCCTCATTGGATATTTATTGGTAGATTATGTGTTTCGTTAAAACCTTTACTAAGATAAAACCCATGTGAGAAAAAAATTCCTAGTTTAGGGAAAGAAGTACACATATCTATAATACACAAAACATGTTGTCTTGTTAAAAACCTTACTAGGAAAACTCAATGGGACAAAACCTCGGTTAAGAGAAAAAAAGTGCAACGCGTATTTACTTCCCCTCATGAAAACATCACATAATATATCATGTTCTATGTATTCAATCTTGAATATTATTCTTTCAAATGACTATTTGAATGTATTTTCTAAGCATTTATATCACCATTCTTTTGAAAGTCATCAGTGAGGGAAAATTTAAGAAAAATATATTTTGATCTCTTCAGGAGTTTCAATAATAATCATAGCAAACTTTAATCATGATTCTTCTATAAAAACACAAATCAGTATTTTGGATCATTTTATAATCATCCTTTAACTACTATTGACTAAGTCAAATTTACCACATATGTTCAATTATTTCAATTCATATAAAAGAACAATTTCCCAATAATTTCAATATGCTTTTGGCATTCTAAATCTTTCAAGGATTTAATATAAACTTTATAGTGATTCATAGAAGGTTGTAATAACAACTATGAGATGCAAGTATGAACTGCTAGTTTAATAATATATCTAAAGGTTATTACATCCACCACAAACGAATATTATATATTTTCATAAGCAATGCCACAACTTAGTGAAAAAATTAATATTTTATTCCGCTTTTGTAAAACTACTTCATTTATACCTTCATTGGCTTTATGCCTTTAGATATTTGGACTGTTGGTCCAAAAACTCCATAAATTTAATTGTACTTGAGTTGCGTCTTTCTGTTTTGACCAATCTATTCCATGTCTATACTTCTCAATAGATTTATTCAATATCCTCATTTTATTTCATTATTTCAAAAATAATATTGCATGCAAAACCATTGTCGACCACTTTTTTTATTGGTTCGACATTTTCTCGAATTGACATAACTTATCGAGATCTCTTAATTTCACTATTTTAATCTTTAGTTTCAGGTACCTGAATCTCTTTTGGAGTTTTACTTATTAGTTATGTCTTGGTTTCTTCTGGAGCACCCGCCTTCACAATATAATCATCTAGATTTATTATTTCCTTTTATGAGAATTTTCATATTTGGAACTTGTAATAAGTTATCCTTGTTGAACCTCTAGTTCAAATTACTTTTCCCCCTTACTCATTACAAGTTATTATTTATCTCCCCCTAATATCGGGAAAACTATCGAATCAAAATAGTAATCACAAATCATGTCATAATTGAATCTCCAATACATTTAAAACATATATTAATACAAAGAGATTCATAATTAATATATATTTCCAAATTGTTTTGAGGATTCCCTCATCTTTGTGCTTTGTGATGGAGCAATTAGAACATATATATGTCATGGGGCTAGAACTTTAGTCTCGTGTTCCGTGAGGCACTTAGGCGATCCTTTCTTTTAAACACGCTTAAGTCAGCCTAACCACCATAATTGAGGATTCACCAAGAGAATTCCTTCAAGGCATCAATTTGTATAGCGGAAGCGACTTAGCCAAAAGAAGGCAAACTTGGAACAAAATGCCACAAAAAAAGAACAAGAGAGAAGTTTGAGTAAATGCTCTCAATTGTATTAAAAAATAAATAATACAAAGAATGAAATCATTTACAAATGAGAGGAGACTCCCTATTTATAGTTGAGATCCCCGACAACCAATGGTTAAGATCAAGTTACATTGACGGACGAGATTAGCCTATCACTTAATTCACGGGATTTACAATATTACAAAATCAAATCAAATTCAATCTAATCTTAAAGATATGATTCCCCTTAATCTTCTAAGACTAGTTCCCATAATTACCAAGGTAGCCTAAGTTGTCATATCTTTATCATTGGGCCACCAGACTTCAATCTAACAGGCTTGACCAACAGCTCTAGGAATCGAGTAAGCTCATGTGGGCTAAATGATCCCAATGTTAATGACAGACCTCCATGGGACTCATTGTGTGTGATGGTCACAGGCTTTGAACTCTGGCCCGTGACATACGCACATTCAAAAATTCAAAGATGAGAAATATTTAGCTCTTGACCAAAAATAAATTGTAATGGGAAGTATTTATAATTTATTGGCTTGATGCGTACAACATGAGAATCAACATAATCTCATGTTGAAATAGGAAGTTTAGTTCTCATAAGTAATGATTTAAAAATTAATTAGAGGCGTTCAATCAATAATTCTTTAAACCATTATGCGCATAAATAATCAATAAAAGACTCATCAGTATTAGCAAGATATAGACTGAGATATAGACTCATTAGTATTAGCAAGATGAATTGTCTTAATTACATGATCTGAAATTAATTATTTAAACAAGCAATCTTGCAAATGACGGGTTGCAAGTTGATACCACATACGTGATTATTTTGTAGATGCAACTATCAAAATTATATAATATCAAAACCATCCACATGGTGGATGAGTAAGCCCATATTCATTTAAGAAATGCAACACATTAAATCTCAACTTTGGCTAGTGAGTTTCTAACAATCAATTTTCATTGAGAACAAGCAACAAATGAGAATTCTTTAACTTAAAGAATCTTTTGGTTCTTTAATGAATGCCCATATGAATTCATAATTAATTTTCACATCATATATGATCCAGGATGGTCTAACTGGTCATGCCAAACATTTGTATCAATAAACTTTTGATTTACTTTAACATGCGTTTCAATTATACTAAATTGTACCAAATTGTTACTATCATTCCTTTTACTTTGTATCTGCTTATAAGTACTATTGTGACATTTACAATTGGAAATGCCACTAAGTCAATAAATATAATTTCTAAATAATTATATGCAATATTCTTTTTAGGGAATATACCAAAATATTCAAATATCCAAAAAAATATCAATAATGACAATAAGTTAAATTTTCATAATTTTTATGTATTTTTAAATTCACTTCAAGGAATGAAGCATCTAATAACCAAATTTTTTTTATTAAGGATTAAATTGAGAATTTTGTGACATTTAGGGACAAATGTGATCTTAGTGGTTTGGGGACTAAATTGAGCTTTAATTAAAATTTTGTGGCTAGATTGGAATCTTTAGGACTAAATTAAACTTTCAGTGAAAGTCAGGGGCCAATTTGAAAACCTTAAATAATTGGCGCCCTTTGCATAAATTACCCTTTTTGCTTAGTTTTAAAACCCCTTTTTCTAATTTTTAAACCTTTCATCTCCCATAATATTTTTTCTTTTTTCTTTCTTTTCTTTAGTTGACCTCTCCCACTCTCCTTTTCCATTTTTCTGACGAAGCTTCAACCATTGCCCTCCCACCGACCGTGCGTCGCATCGCCACCACCATCACACTCCCCGTAGTAGTGCGAACTCTACCCGTCCTTCAAAATCGTCGACCATTTGTGGGAATGACGTTGAAAACCCTTCGGTTCTTCTTGCTTTCACCGTGCCCACCACCGTTGCTCTGTCGCTTATTACCGATATTAGCCTGGTAAGCTTTAAAGCATTTTGAAATATCTTTTTCTTGTCCTTTTCGTCCGTTTTTTGCGAACAACGCACCATTCCATCGTAAATCTAACAACGACACTGTAAGGGTTGGCAAACCCTAATTCTTTTGGTTGCTACTAAGGTGTGTGAGGGTGGGTTGCTATATAGACCCAAACCCATGACCAAAAACCCTAAGACCAAATGTTGAGAGCCTAAATCCAAAGGAACCAAACCTTAGGCCAAACTAATGCCCAATTTGAACCCAAGTTTGTGAGCCCAACTAGCCAAACCTAAGACCCATCTTAGAGAAGCCCAACCTTGAGCCCAACTATGACCCAAGCTTGGATCCAATATCCATGAGCCCAACCCGACCCGACTCATGAACCCATGACTCGACTTGTTGACCTTGACCGTTGACTTTTTTGGAAAACCTTGCCTATTTTTCGATGTCCTAAGTTTGAATTCGTATTCTGTTTTGCCAAACTCGAACCCGATCGAACTCGAAATCCCCGTTTCACTATTCTTAATATTTTGTACTTAGTACTTTCTAAGATAGTTGATTAAGGGATTTGACTTAGGATATTATGTGTGTAGGTGATCACGATTCTAAGAACAACGAGTTACCTCCTCCATCTATGTAGACTACCCTTGCACAAGCTTCGAGAGTTATACGTAAGCATTTGTTATTTAGTTTAGTGATGTGTTTATTAGGTGGCATAGTAATAGTTTTAATGTAAAATTAATTCTCGTAGGTTGTAATTCAATTAAACCCAAAGTAGATCTGAGCAAGGGAGGCGTTCTTTATGACATTAGATCTTCTGCCCACTTGAGGTGTGTCTCTATCATTGATACATATTTGTTGTGTGTTTCTGTGTGTGCTAAGTTTTGTTGTGTGACTGTGTTCCACACCTTATGTGGTGATATTTCTGAGTTATGTTATATGTACAATTCTATTCTGTTTTGTGTTATCGAATGTTGATGTTTCATGCATACTATCAGACTGTGGATATTTGAGTATCATGATTGATAATTCTAGAAAGAACCATTGATTTCTCTTTACTTATTGTTTAAGTTGTTCCCATTTGGTCATCTCTAACATACATTTTTAGCATTTTTTTATTTAGTTATTGCATTTTCTAACTTAATGGAACTCAGCCTAATTGCCTTTGAATTTATGATATTTTTACTACTGATGTTGCTACATTAGTCTGGTTAGCATTGTGCCCAGAATTGTCGCTGCAAGAACCTGTTCAGAATTATCGCTGCATGAATATATCTAGAGTTGTCGCTGCATAAGAGGGTTTAGAATTGTGCCCAAAACTGTCGTAGCATCTGACAGCTATCTTGTTAACACACCAGAAATGCATGAGTTGTACAACTAGTGTAACCAACTAGTACGACCAGAGAATGCTAGATCTAGAGGGAAGGACACCTGTACTGTTTAGCTACAGTTAAATACTGATGAGAATGAGAGAGAAATGATCTTCTCTTTTTTCAGATTAATTTTCTTCTAAAATCCATTTCTCAAAGCTTGCATCCATGACAGCTTAACTTTCTCAAGGGTGACCTGAAGCAGAAGAGGAGGCAAATTTGCTCCTAACGAGGAGCATCCTAAGTGCGACACAAGAGGAGTGTAAGGGAGCAAATTGAGTAGCCTAAGAATAGTATGCCCCATTTTTTCTATTACTTCTCTTTCTTAAACGCTGGTAATTCATGTTATTTCAAGTTTTATGGAAGTACATTTGATATTTAGACTAAATGATATCTATTTCAATCTTTCCTTTACTGTTAATCTTTGGGTTTAATTGTTTTGACCATGGAAGTGTGATTACAGACACTGTCACTGAAAGGTGCAGCGACAAATTAAATTAACAAGCAAGACAATGGAAGTTGCTTGGGGATTAAAGGAATTTAATCCACTTGTTCTTCAATATGTTGCATTACCAACAGTGGAAGGTGTGGTGAGTGCGCATGTTTAAGTCTTAGATCTAATAGAAAAGCCAAGTTTGGTAAAACATTCATTGTGCCTTATTGCAGCAACAATTACATGTATTTTTAACCTTGTGAGCCACACTTAGTTTTTTTTGCCAACTATTCACGTCAGGAACTCCATTTCATTATTACTACATTACTTCTTTAATTTTACATTATTTCTTTGACAATTCAATCTCACAATTTTATTTATTTACTTGTTTATTGCACCAAAAATTTTAGACAACAAACATCCATCCTCGTGGGATAGATATCCGACAAGTTACACATCTGTCTTTTATACTTGCATCGACAGTGTGCACTTGCACATATTTTCTGTGACGTTCATAGCTCGATCAATGATTAATGTATTGTGCACTTTGATTGGTTATCATGAGACTGTGTTGAGACTGAGATAAATGTGAAATCTTACTATTCTGTGTTCATGGGTTGGGTTGTACGGTGGAAGATGTGGTTATCATCCCTTCAAATGGTTGATACTAAAACCACAACGATTGGTGACGATTGGATGGGGAGGGGTTCTAGGGAACCTTTCCACTGGGTTGGTGTGCTGAAAACTGGGTGCATGGCATTGTGTATGTAATTTTATTGCATTGAGTTGTAACATGTTGTGTGCCGTTTAAAATGTTTTGTGAAAATCATTGTGATATTGTGTTTGTGGTTGTTTGCACTTTAGAGACACACTGACTCTTTAGCTCATTCCCCCTCAGTTTCTCTTAGATATATTTGGACTTAGGAGACTTCGTACTCGGAGAATCTCTTGGTTTTATTCATCTATTTTTAGTAAAGACTATTTTGTGGTTTTCAGATTATCTTATTTTTCATAATATTTGATATTGGGATGTAAGTTTAAATTTAAGGTTTTGGTATTTTGTATTCACTTTTATGCTCGCTATTCATAAGTTTTATTTAGATTATTTTTAAGCTTAAAAATAACATTATTACATTCGTATTTATAAACTTTTGAGATTTTTTATGAAAATGAAAAATTGTTTTGTTTTAATCTTACTTTAAATTGAATTAAATTATATATCAGTTTCAAATGGTTTTTTGGAGGGTGAAATTACAATAGTGCCCCTCTAGATCCGACCATATCTTCTAGGTAGGGTAAAGGGGGTTATAGAGCGGAACTGGTGGAACAAATAACTCGTTATTTTGTTTACCCATAAGGAGATATGAGATCAATTCAAAATACTTTTAAAGCCCTTTTAAAATAGTTTTTTTATAAAAAATTAGTTAACTACCAAGAATAACTAGCTAGGTGTATAGAAACAAGTCTAAATTAAATATATCAATAAAAGTCACATCTCAAACATAAAAATATGACATAATGAAAACTAAGAATTTTTTTCTTTCATAACCATCATCAGAAACATGTATGAAATTTAATTCAAAATCCAACCATTCATGCTCATAGAACTTTTCATTTACAATTGCTCATGTC
Organism: Kokia cookei; assembly: GCA_039519145.1. Taxonomy (NCBI): domain Eukaryota; kingdom Viridiplantae; phylum Streptophyta; class Magnoliopsida; order Malvales; family Malvaceae; genus Kokia; species Kokia cookei. The sequence goes on along the minus strand of CM076907.1, from coordinate 30,871,803 downwards.
ATTTCTATAAATAATTAACAAATGAAATAATATAAAATGTATGAACTATTACCTTTAAAATTTCTTTGATCTAAATCAAATTTGAATAACAATAAAATTCATTGGTTTGTTAACATAAATTTGCATACTAAATATGTTTTAATCAAATATATTATTTAATTATAAAACTTACTATAGCGACATAAATAAATCAGTAAATATTCATTTTCATGATCAATGAGATACTTAAAACAATATGTAATCCATGGAATCAAAACTTAAAAAAATATCATCTCAAATAATTAAACCATATATCAAGCCGATTTAATATTTAAAGGTATACCTTTTTCGTTCTGTGTTGAGTTTTGACGATAAGAAATAAGCAAATTCTAGTAGTAGACTTTGAATCCAATCAAAATTTATTAATAGTAAACTTTGAGAGTGAATCTTATTTTCCAAGTGTATAAGAGGTACATAACAAATGATTTTTGATACATAAGTTGCCTCTCTTCTTAAAGAGTTCTTGGAAATTCTTGATCTTTTCTTAGTTTTTTTCATTTTTCTACTTCTGGTGGTGAGAAAAATTTATTACGACCATCCCATGACTATTATTATAGTCCAATTTACTACAACCATATCAAAGATTATGTCTTTTGAATTTATTACATATTGTTACATTCTCTTCAAGGAATGGTTAGATTTCGTGGTTAAAAACATTTGTTCAACCATAAGTATATTTTTCATGATATTGCTACTATAAGAGCACATTTGAATAATGAAAAGTTGAATAAGTTCTCTCTTGCAAGGTTCTCATCAATAATATTTTTTTCACTTAATTTTAATTGAGAACTTATTTTGAATATTGTAAAGTTATACTCACAGTTTCAAAAACTTGCAACTTCAGGTGCATCCAACCGTAACAAGCTTTAGATAGATTTACCATATTCTATTGCTCATATTTTTTTCCACAATTTAAGTAGATCTTTCATAGTAAAGTATTTTGACTTTCAACCTCTTAATGGGGATGATGAAAAAAGAAGATCACAAAGATAGTAACAATTAATTCAATTTATAATAAATATAAATCAATAACCCAATCTTCTTTTGATTCATATGAAGTATAATATTTTCCTCATTCACAATTTCAATATGAGATTTGTTATAAATATCTTTTAAAACCAATGAATTAACCGTCACAAGATATTAATATATTAGCTCTTTTGGAGCTTTCGATTAATTTTGTACTAACAAATACTGGAATAATTTTGATTTGTTTTAGTACCAAATAAGATAAATATTTTCTATCTGTAATGATATAATTCATTACTACATTCTCATATTTTTCCTCAAAGAATATTAATAGAAACAAAAATATTTGGGCATACGACACATATTTGACCAATAGTCTTTCATATCACATTGATAACATAAGTTATATTTACCCTTTGAAGAGTTATCTTGAGAACTCTCATTGTTCTCTTATTTATTACTATGTTCCCATTTTAGTGGTCCATGATTATATCTTTTATTTTCTTTAAGTTTGCATTCACTTCGGCAATAAATTTAGTAGGATAAACTTTATAAATGTTCCAATAGATACTTTATTTTATAATCACCATTGCACACATGCGTGGATTTCAAATCAAAATCATCTATTCATGTTGTTATGATTAGTCTCCAATTATAATAAATATGATATAATAAATAAATCATAATAAAATATACCAAAATATACTTGATTTCAATACCACATATATGTTATAAAATCTTATGTTGCTCTAATAAATTATATGTACTTTATAATTCAATCTAAAATGTATAATCCAATAATTTAACAATAACAAATTAATGAGTCAATTAGGTCCTATTGAATTTTTTTCCACCTTTAATTAAAGGCAAATGATTAGTAATATTCTCTCACAATATTAATCAAATTTCAAGTATATTTAATAAAAATAATTTAATCATCAAAAGTATTTTAATCATTCAAATATCATATGTTGGAGCTCAATTTGTCCGAGCCCAAATAAAAGAACAAAATCCAAAAGAAATAAATCAAAAATAAAATAAAAAGTCCATTTTAGAATGTCTTTTTTTACAAAAATGCCCATTTACACATCTAAACCCAAATACCCATTTATCCAAACCATAAAACACCTAGCCCAATACATACTTCCCAAAACCATTTACAAGCCCAATACCCAATTGAGCCCAACAAGATCAAAACACAAAAAAATTTCAAAAACCCTAATGCAACCTAAGCCACCAACCGCCGCTCACCCTACTCGCTCCCTAACAGGTCAGCTACGTGTGTTCCCAAGGTTGTCTGACACCCACGCCAAGCTACCACGTCGTCTACCACCGTCATTGTTCTTTACAAAAGGAAACAGAAAGCAGAGACAAACACAAGAAACAAATAGAAAAAGAACAAAATGAAATGACTAGTATTCGACTATATAAAGCCATGAAAGTTAACCTTGTTATCTCTCTTCTTTCTTCGATTTTTCTACGGATACAAGTGAAATAAAAACAGAAATTTTCAAGAGCATATCCTTGTATTATATATATATATATATATATATAATTTTATTTTTCTACATTTTCAAAACAAAAATAAAAGAGATAACAAAAAAAAGGCAAGTCAAAGATTTACCTGAGTGTAGCCATTGACGACCTCCGAGTAGTCTATATTCGTGAGGGCCTCCTCAAAACAAGGGAAAATAAAAGGCCTCTTTTTTTAAAACCCTAAAAATGAAAAGGTTTTCATTTTTTAAGGGGTTTATGATTGGATCTGGTGGATTTTGATCCTAGATTTGGTTTTCTGGGTTTAAAAGGGTTGAAAACCCTTTCCTTTTGGAGATCCTGACCACCGTCGGTGGTGGTCAATCGTCGCTGATCACGGTGGCCCATAGTAGTGCTCGGTTAGAGCCAAGGCCGACCATGAGGGCCTTAGAGAGAAAAAGAGAGGGCTAAAGAGTTTTTTTTAACAAAGGGAAAAGTTTTTTTTTTGAAGATTTAGAGTATTTATAGCCCCAAAACAACGTCATTTTGGGTGTGGCTTAAACGCCTCAAAACGATACCGTTTAAGCCTTGGACTCGAGACCTGATTCGGATCCGCCTGAGGATCCGCACATTTTGGGCTATTTATGTCCCTAGTCCTTCCGCCTTTATATCCTGTTGCAATTTATCCCTTAAACCATTTTAAATCTATTTTGAATTTGGCCATTAATTTCATTCTGTTTTCAAATTGGTCGTTTGACCACTGATTTGGAAGGTGACACATGTATGGATTGGGATATTTATCCCTTTGATCCTTGTGCATTTTCCCATATTCAATTTGATCCATTCTGACCTATCTTCATTTTTATTTTATACCTTAGATTTTATTTAAATTTCAATTAAACCCATCATTTGATTTATTTACTTATTCTTTTTAATTTGTTCTTAATTTTCATTTGCTCTTTTATGACATTCTAATTTTTGCCATGTTATTTAATTATTTGCATTTATTTTACTTCTAATCTAATTTATTTAATTTTACTTTTTCATATAATTGTGTTTAGCATATTTGTTATTGCATCATAAATTAGTGTTCACTATACTTTTATTCAAACAATATTGCTATTTTATCACTTTGATTTTTATTTTCTTTTTTAAATATTGTATTAAATTGGGCTCATTTAATTTATTTTATCCATGTACGTTTTATTTAGCTATCATTAAATTAAATTGTGCATAAATTCATTTATTCACTGTAAAAACATCTTAATAAAATGAATCATATGTTGTTTTTTAAAATATATAAATTAATTAAAAAACGAGGCAATGTCCTTTTATGTATGAGATTCGAAAAATTATGTCTTAACGTACATAATTGAATATCCTATTTCAAATCAAAATATAATGTTTGGTTAATAAATGTCTTTTACTTTCGAAAATTCGAGAATGTTGTGCCCTAACGTTTTGGGCATGACTTCTCTTTCTCTATTGATTCGAAATAAAACGACATATCTTCATAAAAAAAATTTGATTGTGTAGAACATCAAGATATGTCATTCATTTAAGGATTGTATTTTAAATTTTATTCGAGTTTTCAAATTTTTAATAATTAAGACATTAAATAATCGACTAGGTACCAATTTTGGGTGTGTGAGGGTGTTAATCCTTCCTCACATATAATCAACTCCTGAACCTATTTTCTGGATTTCAAAGACCAAAACCTTAGTTTAAATGAATTTAAATATTTTATGGTGATACAATCACACCAAATAAAAAAAGATTGGTGGCGATTCCATTTTTGGTTTTAAAATAAATTCGAGATTTTAAAAAAAAAAATATTTCGACAACTTAGCGACTCTGCTAGGGACCAATAAGAGAGTCAAACCACATGTCAATTATTTTTTGGTGTTTTTGTTGAAAATCGAGAATTTATTTTAATTTAATATGCGATCATTTGCATCTTATTTTTATGTGTTGCTTTAATAATATTATGTTGATTTTGCTATAACATAAGATTATTCGCATTCATTTGCATTTGTTACTACACCTTTTAAATGAAAGTGAGAAACTACTCCTTCGAGAGGTCTTCACCTCCGTGTGGGATAGTGAATTGCTTTCGGGATATATCCGTACCTATGTTTTCGTGAAGTTTTCACTTCCGTGCAAACATATGGAAATGTATCCCCCTAAACTGAACTCACCCATATGAGCCTACAATTAGTGAAGATTGAGGAATCTGTTAGTTCGAGTACCCTTACTTTAAAACCCAACTACATGTAATAAGCCCTAAGGGCCAACCTTAAGTAGAACTATGCTGAACCTTTAGTGGTTACCCAAATAAGGTGTAAGAGATACGGTTATAATCTTGTTCTTTGCTTTTAATTGCAATTTTATTTTAAGTTTTATTCCTATATTAATCATACTAACTTGTTTCTTTTCAATCTTTTTGCATTTCATTTTCATCTAAAAAAGGTGTTGATTCGTGTTCAATTACTAAATAGAGAATTTGTCATAAGAAAACGAGTTCCTTAATAAGGTAGCAGATAATGTGGTCGAGTTTATGTGGTCAAAGGAAATAAAACGTGAAAAAATAATAGCCTATAGGAAGGGCACATATCAGAGTTTTGGGATTACGCCCAGACAAACGTGACTCGAAATAATATTCAAGAGCAGAAAAAAAATACGAGATCAATGGGATGACAAAACAAGGCAAATGTTCTACTGTGAATATGGTGATTTGTTTTACCTACTCAAGGCTAAATTGGATAAGCATCTCTTTCAAGCTCTAACACAGCATTGGAATCTAGCTGGTAGTTGCTTCACTTTTGGGAACATGTGCCTACGGTAGAAGAGTACTCAACTTTACTCCTTTGCCCGAGTATTCAAGTTGATGAAGCCTACTCTAAAGCTTCCAAAGTCTTAACTTTCTTAAAAAGGCTGATGAATATAATCGGAATGAGCGAACAAAAGATTGTAGCTCGAATTAAGGTAAAAAGGGATAATAAGTGTATCACCTGGAAGAGTTTGTGAGACATAATTTTGGCATGTCCTGCCACAAGGGAAAAGTCGACATCTTTGCCTTAAGCTTTCATGAGTTAATCATTTTCTTTAAGGCATTAGGGCATATAGATGATGCGATCTCGGATTTGTGACTAAGCCGAAAGGCAAGCCAAGCCGAAAATGAGGAGTTAAAAGGTAGAAGAACTTGAGATCTCACTATGGAATTGTGAACTATGAGTTGAGCTTTTCAAAGAAAAATAGAGACAAACTAAGAATAACTCCAACGCTCTTAGAGGTAGGTCAAAGATAAGGGTCATGTCACGATCGAGGCTTTGGCCCATGTACGAGAAGCGGCTAACCACTTACGGGCTCTAGCCATTCAAGCCAACATTTGAGCCTAAAATCATATTCAAATCGGGACAAAAATTAGCTTGGCTTTTTAAGAAGACTAAGGCTTTGAGCATTAAGGCATGACCATATATCTATCTACCTTATGTAAAGAAATTTGTTTTCAAGTAAAGTTGTTCTAACATAATTGAATTAGAATCAACACCTATTTGCATGTAGTTTACCATTCATTTTCATTGCATTTCATTACGCATTTAAAAAAATCAAAATCCCCACATATCTAAAACATTCATGTCAGTGGTGTTATCAACTCTGAATGAAAACAGAGAGAAAACATGATAAATCAAGAAAATTAGGGAATGTTAAAAAAATTGAGTGTAAGTCATATCCGAAGAATAGAACGGAGAGTGGAACCTATCGAGAGTTCGTCCTTACACCCTTAGAAGTGTTTTGGACTATTAGACTATGGAGGAGCTTCTTGTAGTTTTTAGGACTTTTCTAGAATAATAGTTAGAACACACTTATTGCTTTAAGTCCGAGAGTAATTTAGATCCTTTTGTAAAGGGCACGTGACCACTATCTTTTATTTCAATAAAAATGATTCATTTTTTTTTAAATTTGGTAAACATCTTACTCTTCTTTCCATTCATTTCATACTATAATCAATCATTCATTCTTTAGATTTGCTTTTGTCCATACACCGGGTCCCTTGGTATCAATGATGAGTGACACTGCTACTGATTTAGAGCCCCTTTCGAGAAGGACATGTGTCTAAAAAAACCTCAAGACTTTGAAGATAATCAAGAATGTAACTTGTCTCCGATCTGATACGGATGATTGAGCAAGACGAAGAACAAACATAACTTCACAAAAGAATTAGTAGAAACTGCGAGCTTAAGGGGAAAATGAAAAGAAAGAAGTGAAAATAGAGACATGTACCTTTGCAAAAACAAGGAGAGGTCCCATAGAGCTAATTTGAGAATTTGAAAAGGTCTTTGCATGGTCCTATTAAAGCATGTCAAGTTTAAGGAGCTAATATTGTGACACACAAGCTCCCATAAAAGAAGAATGCAATCCAGTTCAATAAAAACTTGAAGAATGAGGCCTAACATGCTAATAAAAAGGGTCGAGATGAAAACCCGGAAAGGGCATCTTGGAACCCAAAGAAAGAAAAGAAAAAGAAGGAAAAAGTCGAGATGAAAACTCGCAAAGGGCATCTCCTTCTCCTCTTCACGTCATGGTTTTTTTTCTATGTGGGGGCATGGATGTCATTGGGCCAATTTCGCCAAAGGTTTCCAATGAACATCAATTCATCTTTGTGGTCATTGATTACTTCACGATATGAGTAAAAGTTGCTTCCTATGCTATTTTCATAAGATCGACAGTGAACAAATTTTTGAGGAAAAGATTACATGTCAATATGGAATGCCAGAAAGGATAATATTTGACAATGCTTTGAATTTAAAAAATAGCATGATAACAGAGGTCTGCAGTCAGTTTAATATCAAGCATCATAACTCCACACAAATTGCCCAAACGTGAATGAGGCAGTGAAGGTAGTTAATAAGAACATCAAGAAGATTGTTGGAAAAAAATAGAGACCTATAAAGGTTGGCATGAGAAATTACCATTTGTCCCCGATGCTTATTGAACCTCTGTCAGAACATCCACCGGGGCAACACATTTTCTCATTGGTTTATGGTATAGAAGTCCCATTAGAGTCGAAATTCCTTCCCTCCGAATTTTATTAGAACTAATGAAGTAGAATGGATTCAATCTAGATACGGTTATCTAAACTTAATCGAAGACACGAGGCTAAAAGTTATTCGTCATGGTCAAATGTATCAAAAACGAATGATGTGGACGTATAAAAAAAGGTTCGCCTTAGATAATTCCACAAGGGAGATCTGATTTGGAAAAAGATCCTCCCTTTACAAAAAGACTTCCGAGGAAAATGGATGCCGAGTTGGGAAGGGCCTCGTGAGGTGAAGAAAGTCTTTCTAACTGAGCTTTAATGTTGATCGAGATGGATGGAAAAGACCTACCCAACCCCGTAAACACGGATTCGATGAAAAAGTATTTCACCCAAAAAAAAAGAGAAAAAAAAGAAAGAAAAAAGAAAAAAGAAAAGAAAGAGAGGTCGAGATGAAAACATGTAAAAGGCGTTTCAAAATCTAATGAGATTTGAATTGAAAACCCGAAAGAGCGACTCAAATGTGAATGAAAGTGAGGGCATGAAATGATCTCTCTCAAAGGCAACAAAGTGGAGAAACTTTATACCTTTAGGTATCGACGAAGAACTATAGGTTTCATGGACACATATCAGGCTCAGAATGATCCTCATCAAGTTTGCTCAACGAAGCTCATACTTTGATATCTGGGGCACATAATTTTATTCTTTGCTCACCTTATGTTTGGTATTTTTTTGTCATTTTTAACCTTTTCATTCATTTCCTTCATGCGAGTTTTGCCTCCAATAAAATTCAATTTATACACCTTACAACCCTATTTAAGCATTTTTGCATTGAAATAACGGTTACTAATCTAATGATATAAGGAATAAAAGGATTTCTACCTATCGCTTTGGAAAATTTCTAAATCATACAGAGACCTGAAACAGGACCACTAGTTGAAAATAACCAAACCCGAGGGTTAGAGGGGTCCTAAAATAAATAGTTCAAGTTACGACTACCTTTTTGGGTTTCATGTCAAAGATACCATACCAAAAGGAAGGTGTGGTAACACATTATTCTGAAATATAACATTTTCCAATATCATGAATACTCATTTAGTTGGGAGCATTCGACTCATTTTGATCGTAGCATCTTAAGTGCATGGCCTAGACGCCAAAGAAACATATTCTACAGGTCTCATTCTTTAGGGAATGACGAGTTGGACTAGTGACCATCCAATATTATACCCCAAATCCAAAAGGGCAAATTGAAGCCACCTTCAAGTTTTATCCCTAAATCCAAAAGGGTAGATTAAAGCATCCAATCTTATACCCAAATCCAAAAGGACAAACTAAAGCATCCAATCTTATACCCTAAATCTAGAGGGGCAGATTGAAGCCACCACATCCAATCTTATACTCTAAATCCAAAATGGCAGATTGAAATCATCACATTCAGTCTGATACCCCAAATCTAGAGGGGCAAACTGAAGCATCCAATCTTTTACGCCTCAATCCAAAGGGGCAGATTGAAGCCATCATCCGATATTTTACCCCTAAATCTAGAGGAGCAAATTGAAGCCATCATCCAATCTTTTAACCCTAAATCCAGAGGGGCAAATTGAAGCCACTTTTATAACTTTTACTATGTTTCCACTTTTAGTGGTCTATGATTATATCTTTTATTTTCTTTATGTTTGCATTCATTTCGGGGAATGCAATAGATTTACTAGGATGAATTTTATAAACGTTCCAATAGATACTTTATTTTATAATCGCCATCGCACACATGCGTGGATTTCAAATCAAAATCCATCTATTCTTGTTGTTATGATTGGTCTCCAATTATAATAAACATGATATAATAAATAAATCATAAAAAAATATACCAAAATATACTTTATTTCAATACCATATATATGTTATAAAATCTTATGATGCTTTAATTATGTGTACTTTATAATTCAATCTAAAATGTATAATCCAATAATTCAACAATAACAAATTAATGAGTCAATTAGATCCTATTGAATTTCTTTTTCCCCCTTTAATCAAAGGTAATTGATTAGTAATACTCTCTCACAATATTAATCAAATTTCAAGTATATTTAATAACAATAATTTAATCATCAAAAATATTTTAATCATCCAAATATCATATGTTGGATCCCAATTTGTCCGGGCTCAAATAAAAAAAACCAAATTCAAAAACAAAAATAAATCAAATAAAATAAAAAGTCCATTTTACAATGTCTTTTTTTAAGAAATGCCCATTTACACATCTAAAACTAAATACCCATTTATCCAAACCATAAAACACCTAGCCCACTACATACTACCCAAAACCATTTACAAGCAATACCCAATTGAGCCCAACAAGCCCAAAACAGAATAAAAAATCATAAACCAAAGCCACCAGTCGCCACTCACCCTACCCGCTCTCTACCACGTCAGCTACGCGTGTTCTCGAGGTTGTCTAACACCCCACGCCAAGACCACCACACCGTCTGGCACTGCTATTCTTCCCTGCAAAAGGAAACAGAAAGCAGAGACAAACACACAAAAAAATTGAAAAAGAACAAAATGAAATGATTTATATTTGGCTATATAAAGCCATGAAAGTTAACCTTGTGATCTCTCTTCTCTCTTCGAGTTTTCTACGGATACCAGTGACATAAAAATAGAAACTTTCAATAGCATATTTTGATATTATATATATCTATTTTTTATTTGATTTTTCTATATTTTCGAAACAAAAATAAAAGAAATAACAAATAAAAGACAAGTCAGAGATTTACCTGAGTGTAGCCACTAACAACGGCATCCGAGTAGTCTATATTCGTGAAACCCTCCTCAAAAAAAGGGAAAAATAAAAGGCTTCATTTTTGAAAACCCTAAAAACAAAAAAGTTTACATTTTTTTGGGGTTTAGGACGAGATCTTGTAATGACCCGAAAGTCAGTGGTGATGGAATGTGTGATTTTAAGATCCATTTTCGTATACTAGACTTGTAAATATTTTTATTTAATATTTACGGAGTTATTTTAAAAAAACATATAAATTGAATTTTGGGTTAGATAATTTCATTGATTAAGTGTTCAATTAAAGTACATGAGACTAAATTTATTATGTGATAAAAGTAGCGATTAATATTAAATTACATGGTGAGACAAGAGTAAAGATCTTATTAAATAAATATACCATTATTGTTATAAGTTGTTGTGTAACAACCCACTTGTCAATAGTGCAAGTATGATAAAATCAAGATTATGGCCTCGATCATTTAGGTAGCCTTTTATTGATATTTTTATTAATCTAAAAATTTAGTAGATAGAATCAAGAATTTGGTTAAGTAATTAAACCATTTAAATGCTAAATTGGGGAAAAAGACCAAATTAAAGTAGAAGAAAAAGTGGTAGTTATTAGCCTAAAAGAATTGTTTTATTATGAGGGATATAAATTGAGGCATTTAAAAGGTAATTATTTCATAAATTTTATAGTGGACAATGATGATGGAGGTTTAAGGTATGAAATTTTATTTAGTTGTGAGGGTTAAGTAAGTAATTTTAAATGAAAAGAATAAAATTATTAGCAAAACAAGTTGAGAAAATGTCATCACTTTCTCTTTCTCTGGTCAAAAGCGGAAACCTCCATGGAAGCTAAAAGAAAATTTCAGCCAAGCTTATTTTGACTTGCATGGTAGGTGTTTTGAAGCTCATTTTATTTGATTTTTATATTTTTGGAGTCTTGGAAGCTTCATCTAGTTAGTTTATGGATTTATTTATGAAATTATCAAATGTTTAAAATTTATCATTTTTTTAATTTGTTGTTGATAATATATACATGTGTTGTTTATTTAAATGGTTTTAGTTGTGTATATATATAAAAATGATTAAGGAATGTATCATAGATATTAGATATAATTAAATAATACAAAGAATTTAATTTATGATGTGATGAAATGTGGAATGATGTATTTATGTTTTTGTCAGTTTATTTGAGTTATGTTATTTGGTTTTAATTATGTTCTTATATGAGTATTAGGATAATTCCATTGAATGAAAAATTATGGAAATATATAAACGTACATGTATGATTATGGAATATATCAAGAATTACTCATAGTCATTTGTTGCCAAATGGTTGAATTATGAAATGAGAAATTGTTGATTATGTAATTAGGTAAGTTCATATTCCCGAACTTATTATTTCTATTCATTGTGTTTTAAACTTAGTTATGTTTAATTGTGATAGAACATTGACTCATGTATAGCAAACCTTATGAATATGTGATTAAATGATAATAGACCTGGAGATGATGGAATGGTTGAATTGAATTGTTGTGCTTGAGTATAAATGGAGTAAATTATGGGAATGAACTATGAAATGGTTGTCAATTTAACTGACTAGAGCTGGGCTCACTTTCGCGGTTTATCCACTAGGCACTAGGTGTCAGGATTTGACGGATTATTCATTGGTTAATCCAACTAGAGCTGCGCTCACTTCTGCATAGGCAATGGATGCTAAGATCGTCGGATTATCTGAGTAGCGCTGGGCACAAACCATTGGTTAATCCAACTAGAGTTGGGCTCACTTCTCGCAGTTTATCGGCTAGGCACTAGGAGTCATGAATTGACTGACTTTGTTGGTTAATCCAACTAGAGCTGGGCTCACTTATCACGGTTTAACTGTTAGGCACCGAGTGCCATGAATTGACGAAAATTATGAAATACACATTGAAAGGATTACCGATGACACTTGACAAGATATACATATATATATGTATATATATACATGGAGTAAGATTTATAATGATTTGGGGCCTTAACTATAGTAGGTTGATGGTGTATGTGCTATATTGAAATTAAGAATAGAAATTATCAAATGAAAGAATCATTGTAAGGATCATATACATCCATGTGAATGATGATGTTGATGAATGAAAGTTTGCTAATGTAATTAAATCTCTTATGATTACAGGTTAATTTAGCAGTAGATACCAACTTAACATGAAGGTACGAATCCCGTACTCAAAGTCAAAAATGTCTTCTTTTGGTTATTTTGGCATGTACCTAGGACTAATGTTATGTTTTGGAGTCTTTAGGAGATGAATATATATGAATACTAGTCACATGATAGTTGGTTTGATAAATATATACTGAATGATTTAATGATTAGTAAGTTTTGAGGTTATGTAAATATTTTGATTATAATGAAACTTGATGAAATATGTATGTCTTGAATGTCAATGTTGATAATTGTTTGAGTTGTAAATTTGGTTGAATGGTATGATTTTGGATTGGATAAAACGTCATTTTGTTTAGTGATAATGAATTGAAGAACAATTGTGGTATGTTTTATTTCCATGTTTTGGTAATGGAGTCTTGTGGGTTATAGTATAAGATTTTAAGTAGTTAGATAACTTGATACTGAATTGCAAATAATTATTTAGGAAATGGTCTTATTGGTTAAGTTGGAAATGACATGCGTAAGGTTTGGTTGTTGCTTGATTGATGCTTGAAATTCTAGAAATTATACCTCTTAGTAATGCTTCTTGTGGAACAAGATAAGTTAAGTAATTAACTTGGTTAGAAAGCAAACTAGGTACACATGGCCTGTGACATAGGCTGTCACATAGTCGTGTGCTATCTTTAGGTGTAGTGCAGGTTATACAGGTAGACACATGGACTGGTACATGGTCACATGGCTCAATTTCGAATAGAAACATAGTCTGCCACGTGGTCTAACATACGGGCGTGTGATGCTAGTTCACATAAACACATGGCCTGTCACACGGTTTGTGACATGACCATGTGGATCTCTTTTGGGTAGGAACATGGCCTAGAACACGGTCAGGGACACGACTGTGTGTCTTTGTTTGTAAAAAATTCTCTAATCCCTCTATGGTTTGCAAGTTATTTGAAAGTGATTCATGAATGATTGTAAATTGGATTAATGTATGTGATTTAATGTATAATTTGGTATGTGAATATAGTTGCTTATGGTGAAAGAAATAATTGCTTAAAGTAGATTAATGTTGTAAAATGTCTTGTGACACTTCGAGACCCTAAATCGGTGATGGTTATGGGTTAAGGGTGTTACAGATCTGGTGGATTTTGATTTTAGATTCGGATTTCGAGGTTCAAAAGGGTTGAAAATCCTTGTCTTTTGAAGATCTTGACCACCGTAAACGGTGGTCGACCGTCACCGATCATGATGGCTAATGGTTGTACTCCATCAAAGCCAAGACGATTTTATGTGTGGCTTAAACTGCCTAAAACGAGAAAAAAGTGATGTCATTTTAGGTGGGCCTTAGAGAGAAAAAAGTGAGGGTTAAAGAGTTTTTTTTAAACAAAGGGAAAAGTGATGTTTTGTTGGAAGATTTAAGATATTTATAGCCTCCCAAAACGATGTCATTTTAGGTGTGGCTTAAACGCCCCAAAACAATGCCGTTTTAGCCTTGGATTCGAGGCCCGATTTGGACCCGTTTGAGGGTCCACGCGTTTTGGACTATTAGGCTATTTATGCCCCTAATCCTTCCACTTTTATATCCTGTTGCAATTTCGTCCCTTAGTCCATTTTAAATCAATTTTAAATTTGACCCTTAATTTCATTCTATTTTCAAATTGGTCCTTAGACCACTGATTTGGAAGGTGACATGTGTATAGATTGGGATATTTATCCCTTTGATCCTTGTGCATTTCCCATATTCAATTTGATCCATTCTAGCCTATCTTCATTTTTATTTTGTACCTTAGATTTTATTTAAATTTCAATTTAACCCATCATTTGATTTATTTACTTATTCTTTTTAATTTGTGCTTAATTTTCATTTGCTCTTTCATGACATTCCAATTTTTACCATGTTATTTAATTATTTGAATTTATTTTACTTCTAATCTAATTTATTTAATTTTACTTTTTCATATAATTGTGTTTTAACATATTTGTTTTTGCTTCATAAATTAGTGTTTATTATACTTTTATTTAAACAATATTGTTATTTTATCACTTTTATTTTTATTTTTTTTAGATATTGTATTAAATTGGGCTCATTTAATTTATTTTATCGATGTATGTTTTATTTTTCTATCATCAAATTAAATTGTGTATAATTCATTTATCCATTGTAAAAAGATCTTAATAACATGAATTATATGTTGTTTTTTAAAATGCATAAATTATTTCAAAAACGAAGCAATGTCCTTTTATGTAAGAGATTCAGAAAATTATGCCCTAACTTATTGGGTATGTTTTTTGTTGAACCTACATAATTGAATATCCTATTTCAAATCAAAATATAATGTTTGGTTAATAAATGTCTTTTATTTTCGAAAATTTGAGAATGTTGTGCCCTAACATTTTGGACATGACTTCTCTTTCTCTATTGATTCGAAATAAAAGGACATTCCTTCATAAAAAAATTTCGATTGTGTAAAACGTCAAGATATATCATTCATTTAAAGATAGTACTTTAAATTTTATTTGAGTTTTCAAATTTTTAACAATTAAGACATTAAAAAATCGACTAGGTATCAAATTTGGGCGTGTGAGGGTGTTAATCCTTCCTCACACGTAACCGACTCCCAAACTTATTTTCTTGATTTCAAAGACCAAAACCTTTGTTTAAACAAATTTAAATATTTTATTGCGATCCAATCACATCAAATAAAAAAAGATTGATGACGATTTCATTTTTGGTTTTAAAATAAATTCAAGACTTTTTTTTCAAAAAAAATGTTTCGACATCATACATACTATAATTTATTAAAAGAATCTTAGTTTAAAAGAAACCTTAAAGTAATAATATTTTTTCATAAAATAATTTTATCAAAAATCAATCAACAAAGGGAAAAAACTTATCATGTAAGGATTATATAAATTTCTTTGCATGAAATTGCATAAAAATT
This sequence comes from Kokia cookei, assembly GCA_039519145.1. Classification (NCBI taxonomy): domain Eukaryota; kingdom Viridiplantae; phylum Streptophyta; class Magnoliopsida; order Malvales; family Malvaceae; genus Kokia; species Kokia cookei. The sequence continues at coordinate 30,856,396 of CM076907.1, read as the reverse complement.
TTTTAGAGATTTATGTGTACTTGAGTGGTTAAAAGCTCTATTGATTACTCATATTGCACAAGCCTCAATTGAAATAGTAACAACTCTAGGAGGCAATCGATAACAACAAATTTTGAGATATTTTTGTAACTTATGGAGAAAAGCAATTAAAAAAATCGTGCTGATAACGTGTGTTATAAAATAAAAATACAGAAAGTAAAGAACGAAGAGAATGAAAAAAAAAACAGAGAAACCGTATTTTATTGAACAAAAAACAAATTTACAATGCTTCTTCAATATCTATATTTATAGACATAGAAAATATAAATGAAATAGAATTTTTCTTATAATCTTTATTAGAATTTAAAGTTCATCAAAACGTATTTTAATCTGTATGGACATCTACTTAATAAAATATTCATAACTTATTCTTTTATTTATAAAAATACATATCACAATATACAAACAATTTTATAAAGTAATACATAAAATATATACAGGATTATGCATAAATGACTAAATGTATAAAGATATACATAAAATAATATTAACCTCAAGAAAACCTCACAGGAAAAGCTTTCTAAAACCCCTTCTCTTTCCCTCATCTTTAGTCTTCAAGAATCCTCCCACAAATCCCAATCTCGAAGAAAGAAAGAAGCTCATGGCGTATGAACAAGAAGATCATCCCAAGCTTCAGTTCCCTTTAGATTCCAACTCTTACAACATCACCGCTGAAATTGGTGTTGGTGTTTGTTCTAAAGTTTATTCAGCCCAATGTCTTCCCATCAATTCAACTGTTGTTGCCATTAAATCCATCGATCTTGATCAGTCCAACGCCGATTTCCGCAACCTTGTCGGACGTGAAACCAACACCTCCTCGCTTCTTTCCCACCCCAACATCCTCAACCCTCATTGTTCCTTCCCTGCCGACAACCGTCTCTGGGTGGTTATGCCCTTTATGTCCGGCGGTTCTTTAGAGTCCATCATCTCATCTTCTTTCCCCAATGGCATACAAGAGCAATGCATTGCCATTATTCTCAAAGAAACCGTGACTGCGTTGTCGTATCTTCACAGCCAAGGGCATTTGCATAGAGATATAAAGGCCAGTAACATCTTGTTGGACGATAACGGACGTGTTAAGCTTGCGGATTTCGGTGTTTCGTCATCTCATTATGCGTCGAGTTCGGTTTACAGATTAGGTTCTTCGACATTTTCGTCGCAATATTGGATGGCCCCAGAGGTGATTCTTTCACATAAAGATTATACTTTCAAAGCTGATATATGGTCTTTCGGTATAACTGCTCTTGTTTCCACTAAGAAGTTTTCAGAAACTTTTCAAGACATGGTTGCTTCTTGTCTCGATAAAGATCCTGCAAACCGACCCTCTGCAGATGAGCTTCTGAAACATCCTTTCCTTGAGAGTTGCAATGGTACTAGGGAGTTTCTTGCGGAGAATTTGCTGCGTGGATTGCCTAGTGTTGAAGAAAGGTTTAGGGCAGCAAGCAAGATTCTTGAGAAAGGCGTGGGTTGTGATCCTAATGGGGACTGGGCGTCTGGTCTGCTCCTTAACCATCTGATGTCATCGATAATTGAAGGGAACGGCAATGAAAACGAGGAGTTTGAGGTGCATGTGCATGACCCTGTATTCCCCGTGGAGTCAACACAAGCGGAGATTCCATGTGACGATGATGGTGAAGAACAACAACCGGCTACAGGTGGTCGTGGCAATGAAGTTAAATCAAAAACAATGGTGAACGAACTGATGGAATTGATGACGAGTTTGAATGATCAAAAGAAGAAGGTGAATAAAATAATTAACCAGCTTGGAGCTGAAACGATCGATGGGGAAGATGAGCTGGAGAAGGAGAATGTGAGGCTGAGATTGGAGTTAGAGCGTGAAAGGGAACAGAACTTGAAATTGATTCAAGTGGTCAACGAAGAAGATCAATTGTTGCACCGGAATGAGAGGCTGAGATTGGAGTTTGAACGTGAAAGGGAACAGAACCTGAAATTGATTCAAGTGATCAACAAAGGAGATCAATTGTTGCACCAGAATGAGAGGCTGAGATTGGAGTTAGAATATGAGAAGCTGAGACTGGAGTTAGAGAATGAAAAGCTGAGATTGGAGATAGAGAATGAGAAGCTGAGATTGGAGTTAGAGATGCTCAAAATGCACATTTCTGCTAAATCAAGCACTACTACTAATGACAACAATTGAAAGGATTGCATTTTAGAGTCTGTTTTCTTGCTTATTACTAGAAACTGTTGTTTGATTCCAGATGGTATTATAGGACTAATGTGATTGAATCTAATTGGAAAATTCTGAGATTCTGTATCTATGTTGTTTCATATGATACCTTCTTAACTTTTCGTGAGTAATCTCTTCTTCTATTAATCAGTCTATCCATTTTCGACTCTCCAACTCTTAAATTCAACCTACCTCCATAACACTATTATATAATCTTCTTACTCTTTCTCATCTCCCCCCTATTTCCTCTCTTTATTATACAATGTATCAATAATTATTTATATTTTTAAAAATGTATTTTTATTAAAGATGTCTTTCTTACACTAATAAATCTTAAATACAATAATAAAAGAATGTTACATTCTAAAAAAAACTCAAATTCAAATTATAAAAATAACTAATTAAAAACACCACAAATTTAAAATAATCTTAGTGATGAAAAACTCAATGCATCATAGTGTGAGGTTTTGATTTATGTTTTAACATGTATGTCTATGCTAATTATCTTTTGAAATTCAAAAATGAAAAAAATTATTAAATGAGGCAATTTCTCATTAAAAAGTAGGATGATTTTATTAAAAGGACACCAGTAAATCAATAAAAAATGCAAATGTATATTAATAAAGAAATTTTATAATGGGAAATTTATGGTTCATCAACCAATTTTTAAAAGTTTTCATTTTAGACACTAAAAATAAAAAGTTTCAAAAAGAGTATTGTTGTTACAAACCATTTTCATTTTAGTCATCTTTCGTTTTCTTGGGTTAGGTAATGTTATTGTACACTCATTTTAGTCACTCAACTTTAGTATGTTTTATTTTGGTCACTCTTTTCATAGAATTAAATTAATTTTTTTCAAAAAAAACCTAAGTTTTTACCGAAAATTGAGTTATTCAACTACAAAGATGAAAATAAAAAATTTCCTATAACTCAATTCTCTATAAAAACTTATTTATTGTAAAAACTTAAGTTTTTCTTTGTAAAAATAATCTTTTTGAAAAAACTAACAAAGGAAAAAATAAATGAAATTAAGAAGACAAAAATGGATTTATTCTAAAACCTAAGTTTTTCCTATAAAACCCTGAGCATTTCCTTGTAAAAGCCCAAAATTTTCTTTTTACTTAGAAAAATAAAGTAAATTAAAAAAAGAAAAGGGAAATTAAAAAGATGATATGGTTTTCTAGGTAAAAACTCGGGTTTTTTTCTGTAAAACTCAAGTTTTTTCTTTTTGTTGGAAAATATACTACTGTAAAACAAATTTATTAGCACTGTTTGGAAAATAAAAACTAAGATGAAATGAATAAAGTATTATTGTGTCATGGAAAAATCACTGCCTTAGAAACGAATTCCCCCTGATTGGTGTAATCGTATAGTGGATGTCGTTCCCCAAGATTAATACAATTTTTCGATATTTGTACAAATAAATAAGGAAGGTAGAACTTAATTGGTATTGCTCTTCTCAAATAATCTGAAAATAAAAATTAATAAAAAAAATCAGACTAGAATCAATTCTCAGGAAGTTTGGAGGGGTCACAGAAAAAGAATAAGAGAGAGTAGAAGAAACTTTGTTTTTCAGTTGTGTATTAAATGGAGGAAAAATTCCTCCTATTTATAGGATTTTGGAAAAGGAAAAAATGTAATTTACCAGGAGAAAAAAGTTAATATTTCCATGTAACAATAAAAAAATATTTAATATTTTTGTAACTGTAAAAAACTGTTTGTAATTGTTGAAAATAATGGTTTGAAACTGCTAAAAAAATAAATTTGCCTTACTATCATTAGAGGTGTTCATGGGATGGGTCGGGCCGTGTTCGGATCGGGTCTAAGCATGATATTAGCATACTCTATGTTTGTCCAAGCTCGGGCCGACTCGAAATTTGGGCCTAAAATTTTGCCTAAACCCGTTCATATTTGCAAAAGACTAACTCAAGCCCATTTTAGGCCCGCCCATATTGTTTTTTAATTTTTTTTAAAATATTTATTTTAATATTTAATAATTTTATACATTTTATTTATTAATTTTTTATATAGTCATAATAATATTATTTTAATGTTTATATTAGAGTAGTATTTTATATTTAGTATATATATATTTTTAAATGTTCTAAATTACAAAATATATAAAAAAATAATATAAAGTATTATAAACTTAAAAAGGGTTGGGTCGGGCCGAGCTCGAGCTAGAATATTTGAGCCCAAGCCCGAGCCATAGTTTAAACGAGCCTAATTTTTTGCCCAAACCCTTCCAAATATTAAACAGGCTTTCGCATCTGGACGAATGATTCGGTCCATGAACAAGTCTAACTATCATTCCCTGACTAATGCAAAGTAATTGAAAAATATTCCCTGAATATAAATACCTCTCCTCACCTCCTCATTTCTCATTATGTAACATCCCAAAAACTGGGTTAGAAGAAATTGAGTTAGTGAAACCAAGAGTGGCTATTCCTCAATTTTGAGTTAGAATTTTGAAAGATTGTAAGTGTTTTAATCTGGTTCAGTGGTTCAGTGTTGTGTGCGAGTGTGCGAGGTTCTAGGTTCGAACCCTATTCTTAATTTTTACCATTTGATTAAACCCTTACCTCTAGACATATGAGTTATAAGTGGTTTCTGACCAATTAATGATTGTAGTGAGCTTAATGGTTCAATGGTTAAGCTTCTGTGTACCTTATGGTTTGGTGTTTGAATCTCTAATAAAGTAATGAGAGAATATTTTTATTTATGCTTCTTGTGAAGTGATTTTTTTAAATGTTAATTAAACAACATGAAACTTCTTTGTTTTTGGATGGGGGAAGTTTCATTTTGGCTCTTAGATTTTCATGGCTATTAACATCTAGTTTGTGTGGTTCCCTTTGCCTCACGTTATCTTCGCTGTTTTTCATTTTGTGTTTAATCAATTCTGCACCAGGTTGACTTCTCCTTCTTAGTTTAATTGGTTCGACGGTAAGTTTCGATTCAAGATGTTGCATCGAAGTTCTTTGACGTAACTTCATTTTGGATGCTAAGTCAAGCAGTTTGATTCAGTTTAATTGTTTGATCTAGTCATTATAATGTGTTTTTAGGGTTTGGAATCATCTCCTTTGCTTCTATATCGTCATGTAATAGGTGGATATCAAAACCCCTTTAGTTCTCTACATTTTTACTACATTTTTTTCTCAAAATCGTTATTGTTCGAAGACACATGGGCAGGCACATGAGCATGTGTCCAAGCCATGTGTCACTAAAATAGGCTATAGGAGGCACATGAGCATGTGTCAAGGCGTGTATGTATACTATTTGGAGGCACACGGACTTGTGTCAGTGTGTGTGTATACTGTTCTAGGGCACACGGGCTGACACATGGGCATATGTTAAGGTGTGTGTATATTATTCTGGGCCACATAGGCTGACACATGGGCGTGTGTCTGGGTGTGTGTATATTGTTTAAGACACATGGTCTAGAATAAGCTATTAACTCGATATTTGTGATCCGTTAGTTTACAATTTGCTATATGTACGTAGGTTACACTGATATAAGAAACTTAATATCAATTCGATAATGTGTAATGTGACTTTGTTTGGATGCGTTATAGTGTGTATTCCGCTCAAGTACAATTTGTGGTTTGTTAAGCATACAGGTACACTTCTGTGTTATTGTTTTGATAAAGTATATGTGGTATCTGGATAACTGTACAAAATGGTTACGAATAATCTCATCACACTATTATACTAGGATTATATGATCACGTCTATTGGTAGATTATACATATATGTCATATGTTCTCGGCATTTGCATGGGTTGGGACTATGAAGTGAAGGAAGTGACTGAACTGAACTGATTCAGCGGTTAATCCACTTGAAATTACCACTGAACTGACAGTGGCACTATAAACACTACAATGTGTCATACCGACATTATATGGTGTGTAGGGCTGGATAGGTATTATATACCTATTGGTGTGTTGGGTTGGACGGAGATGGTATATAATGGATGGGGGTATCATGTCTGCATCTGTAACTATATTTGTAATTGTATTTGTATAATGTCTACATCTATAACTGTATCTGTGACATGACTGTATCTGTATTATTTCTATATCGAGATCTTGTATTCGTATTGTCTGACCTTTTGCTATGTCTCTGAAATGATTTGTCTTTGCTCCATTGGTTATGTGTTATGTCTGTTTATTGAGATCTAAAGTGATATTGAGTCCAACTTCACGTACGATTCCTTTGGTTCGTAATTTGACAACTTCGCGATACTCTGAAACTGTTCGGTACCGGTTGTGTAAATGTCATTAAGTTTACTTATGTTATTACAATTTAATTGTATTTGATTTTGGTTACATACTGAGATTGATAGCTTACCAATTGTCTTATCCTTATCTGTTTAGGTAGATATCTGACTTGGAATCGGACGGCGTACGGGAGCTCGAATTGTTTTGTATTGAGTTAACTACGACTATATCTTTCGGGTTTGAAATGTAATTACGCCAGACTCGATCAAAACTTCTAGGTCGGGTTCGAGGTGTTACACATTAACTCATTCATCCACACATCTCTTCACTCATTTCCCTCTTTCACTCTCTTTGCCTTCCAATTTTCTTCCTTTCCTTTGTCGATTTCCCCTCTTGAGAAAGAGCAAGCAAACCTCTTGGAGCAGCAACAATCAAGCATTTGTGAAGGCCTTTGATCGATAGAGCAAGCAGAGAGGAAGAGAAGCACGCTAGTCTGCGAATCACCGGGATTTGTCTTCTAGTTCCCTTCTCTTTATCATTTTAGTTTATTTTGTGTTCATAAACACAAATACTTATTGTTTTGATACTTCAATTTTAATTAAATGACTTAATTTGTGTTTGTGTTAGATTAATCGTGTTCTATTATTTAAATTGTTAAAATCATGTTTGTGTTTTATAGGCCTTGATAATTTGTTCAATTAGATAAAATCATGCATATGTTATGCTTGCATTATAATTGTAAGATAATTGTTGAATTAATTATTAATCGAATTGAAATTAAAATTAATCGACACAATATCTAATTGGTGCATATTTAATCCTCTAAAGTAATTGAGGGTTAAAGTAGCAATCTTAATTACTATCAAAGGAATTGAATCTTCTGCTATTCAATAACTTACTATTTTAACAGGACAAAAAGAAAAAAAAAATCCACAAAGCAATGTAATGTTATAGTAAAAAAATTAATCGTATAAGAATATCTATATTATATATATAAGTAGGAGTGTAATCGAGTTAAGTTGAGCCCCAATACTGACAAGATTAAGCTCGATTCGAGATATAATTGAGCAATTCGAGCTCGATTAAGCTCATGTTGTTGCAAGCTCTATTTGGTAATTAAGTTTAAAGTTGATAACATATATTAAAGGCAAAAACATAATTTAATAATAAAATATTTAAAATATATGAAAATCTCAGTAAGGATTTTGAGCACTTTGAACCAAGTATCACTAAACTCTAATTTGAGTTGATTGATAACTTGATAATTACCGAATCGAGTTTGGATTTTTTTAGATCACATAAGTGTAAATTTTATCGGTTCATGTACAATTCGTAATTAGTTTTTTTTTATGAAAAAACAAAGCGACATTTTGCCATTAGGTCAATTTACAAAATCGTTGCAAAAATTATTGGACTGTAATTTTGTTTATTGTACTTAATGTTGAAATTTACTTCTCAATCCAAGTGATTTTTTTAGAAAAAAATAAAAATATTGTTATAAAATAATAATAATGATGTAAAGAACACAAGAATAATAGATAAGAATAAGGAGAGAATTTGTATTCTATTATATATATTTCATACATTTTACAAGTAGTATACTCCACTATATATATAAGGAGATTGGACTCTTCATATTCTAATACATAAATAGTAAAAAGTAGTTACAAGAATATGAAAGGTTAAAGAAGATGAAAGGTTAAAGGTCAAAGGAGGTTAAGGAAGATGGAAGGTTAAAAATCAAGGGAGGTTAAAGGTTGAACATCCATTTAATAATATTCATAACCCTTCCCCTTGGGTGTTCATTGTATAAAGGATATGCCTCATTAAAAACCTTACTAGGAAAAACCCTCTAGGACAAAAACCTAGTGAAGGAAAAAAGAGTACATAATCTTTTGATACATAGTATATCACAACCATATATATATATATAGTGTGTGAATTTACTCCCCCTCATGTAAGCATCACTTAAGATCTTTGAAACAACGAAATCCAATGTTGAAAATTAATTTCTCAAATGTAGCAGTAATTGTTTGTTTCATAGAGCGTTAAGAAATTGTAATACCACCATATGTGAAAACATAACCAGTTTGTGATTGAGCATTGTGAGGATCAGATAAGTACTCTGAATCTACAAAACCAAATAATTATGTTTTGGGTAGGTTAGGGAAAAATAAACTCATATCTCTTGTACCTTGAAGATAACTAAGAACATGCTTAACCTCATTCCAATGTCTTCGGGTTGGACAAGAGCTAAATCTAGCTAATAAGTTGATAGCAAATGATATATCAAGTTGTGTATGACTAGTAAGATACATCAATGTACCAATAGCACTTAAATATGGTACTTCAGGACCAAAAATTTTTGATAATTTTCCCGAGGACAGAAAGGGTCTTTATTTACATCAAGTGACCTAACAACCATTGGGGGTGCTCAACGGATGTGAGTTATGCATGTAAAATCTTCTTAGCACTTTTTCTATATATGTTGTTTGATGCATAAGGATTTCATTCTTTATGTGCTCAATTTGTAATCCTAACCCTAGACAAAATATTATCTTTTCCAAGGTCTTTCATTTCAAATTCTTTCTTTAAGCACTCCATTATCACTAAGTTTTCTTCAGGAGTCTCAATGATATTTAAATCATCAACATACACAATAATTATAACAAATCTTAATCCAAATATCTTTATAAAAATGCATGGAGAAATGGGATCATTCTTATAGTTATCCCTCAATAGGTATTCACTAAGGTGATTACACCACATGCGCCTAAATTGTTTCAATCCATAAAGGGATCTATTTAATTTGATTGAATAATGTTTTCGAGAACCTGAATTAGTTGTTTCTGGAAGATAAAAACCTTCTAGGAGTTTCATGTAAATGTTATTGTTAAGTGACCATATAAATAGGTTGTAACTACATCCATTAGGCGTAAATCAAGCCCTTCTCTTATTGCCAAACTAATCAAGAACCTAAAAGTAGTTGCATCCACCACAAGAGAGTATGTCTATTCATAATCAATATCAGGTGACTTGTGAATGTTTTTGTTACAAGTCAATTCTATATATTATGATTTGTATTTTTTTCCGCTATTATGCTAACATGTACTCCTCTTGACTTTACACCTTCCGGATGTTTAGACTTCTTGTCCTAGATACATTTCATAAGTTATAATAGAAATACTTATTTATTTTTGATTACTTGTTCTCATCTTAATGCTTTCAAGTATATTTTCATTCAAGATCCTCACTTTTCCATAATATTGAAGTGTTCTACGTATATTATCGTTGTCAACAACAATTTCATTTTTTTCAACTCCATTTAGTTATGACATAACTAATTGAGATATCTCATTATATTCATAATTTTAGGTACATGAACCTCTTTTAGGGTTTTATCAAAAATTATGCCTTGGGCCTCTTCAAGAGTACCCGCCTCCTTTTAGTATGTGACCATCTTCATTTCTTTCTCCTTCCTTTCAATGATTTTTTGTTTTATGAATTCAACTAGCTTGCCATGCTTCAAGCATGCTCAAGTCTAATTTTTTATCACATTGTCCTTTTAGGACATATAATTATTTGGAGCATTTTAGCTGGTATATGTATCAGCTAGTATATGGAATCTCTAAATGTCATCACTAAACATATCTAACAAATAATTTTTATCCTTCAAATTTTGTGCACATAATATTAGTGAGGATCACAAAAGAAAAATGATGATATAATTATTTAACTAATTTGTCGCCCTTTAATGTCGAGAAAATTTGCAACATGACAATACTTTTTTTTTTCAAAATTATAAATATATCTCCCTTCAATAACTAATGAAAATTCTAAAATTTCTCAACTTCATATTAGATGATCCATCTTAGTGCATTATGACGGAATATGAAATAGATATTACACATCCAGATATTCTTAGATGGAATCCATTGACTTATAAATGAAAGTAAATTCTCACGAGACAAATATTTCTTTGATGTTGGCTTGATGCAAATAAAATTACATGCTTATTGTAAAGCAATTCTTATATTAATGGTTAAGCAACTAAATGGAGGCATAGTTTTGCTAACTATCATATATAGGCAATATACAACTTAAAATTATCCCAGCTAAAGCTACATAAATCATGCTAGGGATGTAATGCACTAGCGTTGTTAGCACAAATTGCATTCTATAGAGATTGTGCGCAATCAAATTATTTCAAGAAATAGTATTGCAAACTTCGAGTTGCACACATGTGATACATGAGCTCATATATTATTTGGTTATCATTGAAAAATGCAACCTACTTCTAACCTTAGCTAGGGTTAGATCAATATGTTATCCAAATAACTAGTATGATGAAAATTATTAAATTATAACTTCTAATTCTTCAATAAACTCGTATAAAATTTCATCAAATTATTTTGCATCAACATTGACTCGGGATGGTCTAACCAGTCATACCAACACTATGAACTTTTTTTCACTATCTCATATGTCATTCATATAAGTGTAATGTATTCTTTCTGGGAATATTTATAATACAAAAACATGAGTATCTCATGTCATTTCTATCCATGATTTTAATATAAAACACAAAAAATTCCTTCAACATATATCTTCTTGATATGAGAAATAATTTTATGTTTTACAAAATTTTGAATCTCAAGGAGGTAAAATATAAGCTCTTCAAGAGCTTTTTACAGTTTGATGCAATATTAACTCTTCAGGAGCAAGCAATCATTTTGTTATATATATCCTCAATGAATACTTAATGTATTCATATAAAAATAAAATGAATAGGTATAAATAAAACATATATTAAACATAATAAATAATAAATTCATGTTACTAATAAATCAGTATGGTTAGATAATATATATTTTTATATATACCATAACACAACAAAATGCAAAATATTGTAATGCCATATTAAAGTAAATTTACAACTATAAAGGTTTAAACATAAACATTTTCTAATCTTTACCGCAATTATGAAACTATCCAAACAAGGTGAATATCTCAAAATTTGTGACAAGCATTTTTACTCCCAATAATCATATATCTTAATCAAATTCAAAATTAAACCAATCATTTCTATTTAAAATGAACCAATAAAAATAAAAATATTTATCTCCACATAAAAATCTCAATAACTAAATACGTGAAGATATTCAAAAATTCATAGAATTATGGATAGAGAATTATATAAATTAAACTTCTTAATAAAAATCAAATTAAATTTCAAAAGAAGTTTATTAGACTAATTTAGGTTACCATGGATGAGAAGTAATGATTATAAGCATCCTTTGTAATGAAGAGAAATAGATCATCCTCAAGCAAATATCAAGTAGACATTGATTTTAATGATTCTTAAATAAAACAATTAAATTTTAATGCTTGGATCTCAACAAAATTTTGACACAAACTAAAAACATATTAATCATCGTTGTATACATAGCCAACGTTAGCATCATTGAAAATTTTCATCTTTTTTTGAAAAAATTATCCTCCATTTCATCATTTTGGACAAAATTTATCTCAATATTGTTTCCTTTTTTTTAATGAATGTTTTGATAAAATTTTACTAGATGCTTAAACATACGATAGGTATGTGACCAATGCATTTTTATTCAACATTGGTAGCATGAATTTTCAATAACTTTCGAATATTTTTAACCTCCATTTCCTTGATTTTCCTTATTATTCTTTTTCCAGAGGTTAGAAGTACCACTATTATAACCACCATGATAACAATTATTAGTATGTCTCCAACCACATCCTCAATTACAACGACAACCACGAATTCTATATTTTGATTCTTCATAGTGGTTATGTGTTGTAACATTCACTTTAGGGGATGAAGTCTTTTTCACTAAAAGGCATGAGATCGTTTCAAAATATTTTCTAAAGCCTTTTTTACAATATTGCTGCTGCAGGAGCACATTAGATATTTCAATCATAGCAAGCTTTAAAGAGTATTATCGTTTTCTAAAGGTAAAATCATTGTTTCAAATTATTACATCATTTAAGAATCAAGAGGATCTTTCACAGTTAGATGTTTCACACTTTTAATTCTTCATGTAAATGATAATCATTGAACTTTAACAATAGTAACTTTCTCATAATTATTCATGTCAAGTTATACATTCTAAGCTAACAACTAAAGCGAGAAAGCACTATTATTTATGCCTATTCAAATTTAAGTATAGAAATATAATCATCTAAATCTATTAAAATCTTATGATAACTAAGGTCAACCTTACAATTTAATCAACATAACAATAAAATACTCCAAAAAAATGTTTTATGGAATATTAGTTAGAGACATCACATTATTTTATTTACTATAATCAAGGTTTCCATAGAAAATTTCATCTGCAAAGAAACAAATAGCCATAAGCTATGTCATATGCATTTGGATATATATTCAGTACAAGTATATTTAACTTTTTTTTTTCTAAGTTTTTCATACGACATATCCAAATATTAAACATGAGCTTCTAGTGTCAAAAATAATAATCTAATAGGCAATGTAGTACTTTTGGTAAAGGTCACCAAATAAAATAATTTAAAAAAAATGATTAGTTTATTTTTATTCATGTCAATGACATATGTTATGAAATATATACATATTTAAGTAAAAAATATTCAAGTTGTTGATACTTCAATCTTATTCAAGGTCTTAGATCATAAACAAGCATATCATGAAATATATAAAACATAAATTCATATTTAAATATGGGAAAAAAATGAGCATCATTTTAACTTTTTTTTTTCATTAAGAATATTGAAATCTCAAAATCTTTCAAGCACACAGAGAAATTCACATACTTTAACCTTGTTGCTTCAACAAAAACGTTGTACGTCTAGATTACTTATTTTCCAACAAAATATTGAATACTATCAAGCAAGCTCGTTCTAATAATGTGTTATAAAATAATAATAATAATAATAATAATGTAAAGAACACAAGAATAATAGATGAGAATAAGGAGAGAATTTGTATTCTATTCTATATATTTCATACATTTTACAAGTAGCATGCTCCACTCTATATATAGGGAGATTGGACTCTTCATATTCTACTACATAAATAGTAAAAAGTAATTACAAGAATATGAAAGGTTAAGAAAGATGAAAGGTTAAAGATCAAAAGAGGTTAAGGAAGATGAAATGTTAAAAGTCAAGAGAGGTTAAAGGTTGAACATCCATTTAATAATATTCATAGTAAATATATGATTTTTAAAATTTTTAAGTTTCGAAATTAAGTTCACTCGATTAATAAAGTACATGTAAATTCAAAAATTTATACGGGATCATAATTAAGTACCGAATTCAAACATATAATTTTCAAGGCTTAAAAGTCAACATGCATTATACTGAGGTTTCAATTTCAAGGATCACAATGGTGCTATAACTTTGCTCGTTCTTAATCGACTCATAATCAAATTAATTCTTTATGAACTTCAATGTAGATTGAAAATTACTTTTTTAAAAGAATGTAAAAATGTAACTTTTTAAATATCAACATGTATTTAAAATAAAATAAAGAATGAACTTGGACACCTAGGTGTTCAAGTTCATATTAATCTGGACTCATGCTTGTCCAAATTCACTCTAAAAATGATTATTAAAAAATAATAATATATTTTTAAAGAATATTATAAATTATAAATTATAAAAATTTAAGTAATTGGATATTCATGAAAATGTTGTATATAATATATAATAGTATATGGATAATAGAATTATATATTATATAAAGTATTTTGAAATAAAATATATTGTTAAGTTTTGTATTGGCTGTTGCAGGTATAAAGCGTCCGAAAATGTTTATGGCATGGCGGTAATTTCTATTGTTGAAAGTTGATTTCAGGGTGATACGGGGGTAGGAATTGTCAGCAAATTTCAAAGCTTTAGTCACTTTATTGGTTTTGGTCTTTGGTGAGTTTTTAAGATAAAGCGGCAATAGGAGGTGATTTTCTTATTATACATTCCTGTTTTCATTTTTGTTCTGATGCTTGTGGCAAATATGGCGGATGAAGTTGGTTGTGTTGTCAAGGATGCGTTTTTATTTTTGCATGGACAAGCTGCAGTATTAGTTGTTAGGGATTCCAGATCTTATTCGGTGTAGGTTCTGTTTCTGGTTTGTCAATGCTATATGCTGGAGGACAAGAAGTTGGGATGAAGCTATAATGTTCAAAGAAGTATATTGTAATTGGCTCCAAGCTTAGGAGTTTTGTTTTTGTCTTGTGTTTGATTGGTATGCTGCATAAGTCAACAGTGTTTGTCTTGTCAGGGATTGGTTTTACCAATGCCATTTTTGTAATCTCATGATTGAGAGTATATATAATGGTAAAGAAAGAAAGAATGTAAAATAAACTTGAAGAGAGGTGTCGGTACGTAAATTGACACAAATATTCATAAAATTTTGTATTTTAAAAGTGGTACATAGCTATCTTTTGCTACTTTATATATAGACACCAACAATGAGAATTGAAATAAGGAATTTGAGTTCTAGGAGATGGACACCATTGAAATTTTTTTTTTTTTTCTTGTGTCTTTAAATTTTATTTTGATTTAAAACAATTTATATTGCAGTACGAATCATTCTGCTCGAGTGAAGGCCATGTATCCTAGGAATAACATTTCTTGATCATTCTGCAACGGAGAGAAATAACTATTCTTAAGTTAATTTTTTGGAAATGTTTTACTAATACAAAATATCGATTTCGGATCCAACCAAAATTTTTTTATACAACAATTAAGAATAATTATTTTATTGTATGAATCTCGAAATTGCAAAGGCACAAAGCATAAACTATCAAAATTGAGAGACTTGAACGATTCAACGAACTCAATTATTTGTGTTGGGCATGAAGATTTACTCTCAAGTAAAACTCGCTACAGTTGCATTCAAATTGTTACTTGACTTTTTATAATATATATAATAAGAATGAATGAAAGTAAAAAATCCATTCATTGCATGTGTTTCTTTTATTCAATAAGTTTACATATTTATAGTAATTTATTGCATCATCTCCTGACTATGCCATTTCTTTCTTGAAATTTTGTTCTAATGTTTCTTTCTAAGCATCACATGGTCTACTATGCCATTTTCCTCCTATTCTTGCTGGAAACTTCAACTTCCGATTCCGGAGAATCTGCAATCTCATTAATATCTCCATCAGATAAGGCAGAAGCTGGCCCATCTGCATTCTCGGATTTATCCTCAGCAGAGCTTTTAATGTTTTCAACGAGTTTAGCCACCCCTGAACTCAAAAGTTCCTCTTCAGCTTCGGGGGATTCTGCCTCATCTAAAACCCTCTGTTCTTCTCCTGCTACGAACTGGATTGAGAGTACCAAAACCAATGACAACACAACGAACAAAACCTTTGCCATCTTTTTTGTTTTTTAAAAAGATAAGGAAAAAACTAAGATATATTTTTATTGATGCTTAAGGATGAAAATGAGACGAAATTTAAAGAGTTTGAAATGAGATATTTGTGGCGAATTTAGGGGACCGTTAATTAGTCCAGTGCCTAATAGCCATACATGACAAAAATACATATAATTTCTCTCCATATTTTCAATGGTCATGTTTATTACTATCATTTGTGGTTTATGTTTACTTCTCTTTGTTTCACTCGAAGACATTTAGGGTGATCGTTGATGTGTTTTAAAGAAAAAATGTTATGAACAGTATACTTATTTTTCTCTATAAAACCTGACTTTTTTATTTTTGTTGGAAAATATACTACTACAAAATAAACTTGTTAGTACTGTTTGGAAAAAAAAACCAAGTTGAAATGAATAAAGTATTATTGTGTAGTGAAAGAACTACTGCCTTAGAAACAAATTCCTCTTAACTGGTGTAATCGTATAGTGGACGTCGTCTCCCAAGATTAACATAATTTTTCGATATTCGTACACCTAAATAAAGAAAGTAGAATTCAATTGGTATTGCTTTACTGAAATCATTTGAAAATAGAATTAATCAAAAAAAATCACACTAAAATCAATTCCCAAAAGAGAGTAGAAGAAGAAACTTTGTTTTTGAGTTGTGTATCAAAGGAAGGAAAATGCCTCCTATTTATAAGGGGCAAAAAAGGTAATATATCCATGTAACAATAAAAAAATACTTATTATTTTAATAACTATATGAAATGGTTTGTAATTGTTGAAAAAATAAATTTGCCTTACCATCATTCCCTGACTAATGCAAAGTAATTGGAAATTTGCCTACATAACTTTCCTTGACTATAAATACCTCTCCTCACCTCCTCATTTCTATTCAACTCATTCGTCTACACATCTCTTCACTCATTTCCCTCTTTCCAATTTTCTTCCTTTCCTTTATCGATTTCCCCTTTTGAAAATGAGCAAGCACACCTCTTGGAGCAACAACAATCAAGCATTTGTGAAGGCCTTTGATCAATAGAACAAGCAGAGAGGAAGAGAAGCACGTTAGTCTGGCTTTTGCGAATCATCGAGATTAGTCTTTTGGTTCCCTTCTTTTTATCTTTTCAGTTTATTTTGTGTTCATAAACATGAATATTTATTGTTTTGATACTTCTATTTTAATTAAAATGACTTAACTCGTTTTTGCTTTAGATTAATTGTGTTCTATTATTTAAATTGTTAAAATCATGTTTGTGTTGTTATAAGCCTTGATAATTTGTTCAATTAGATAAAATCATGCCTATGTTATGCTTGCATTGTAATTGTAAGATAACTGTTGAATTAATTATTAATTGGATTGAAATTATAATTAATCGACACAATATCTAATTGGTGGAAATTTAGTCCTCTAAGGTAATTGAGGGTTAAATTAGCAATCATATTAAACAATATTATTGCCTTGCATAATTTTATGATTTTTGTGAGTAAAATGTTTAAAATAGAAATATTTCACTCTGTCTTATACTTTCTTATGAATTTATTAATCCAACAAAAGATCAAGTTGCCACGAAATTATTCGTAACAACATAAACATATTTTTAACGATTCAAGTTACAGAACAAAATTAATCTAATACACTTATGTCATATTGATTAAAACCTTTTTGTAGTAATCGTGCATTGGAGTTTTATTTTTTTTATTTTAATTAATTACTTGGTAAATTTTTAGTTTTTAGATCACCTCTTTCAAATCAACATATTTTTCTCTACCAATTTGTTTAAATCTACATGTCATAAATATTTGTTTGTACAGCTCTTGTGGGTATGATAACTCGACATATTATCAATTGATATGATTGTGTATACTTGCACATTTCTATCATTCCAACCGTTTAAAAGGAGAGTAATGCAAGGATGAGATTTTTTTTCAAATATTGATTCAACAATCTTGGAGGGGAATTATTCTCGATCAAGGTTTCTGATCGAAGCGACCATTGTTTGAAACAAACCCGTTGTTTGTTGCATTTATGGTTTTTAATGGCTTATTTCATCTTCAAATAGGTACATTCCTCAAACCCTTTACAGGTAATTACATTGTGACGTTTTCTCCCCCTTTAACCCAATATCATACTTGAATTCTCAACTTCTGCACTGACACATGCATAAACAACCTATAGGGTGTGAATCAATCAAAATTTTTAAGAGGGTATAAGACTAGAAGAACCACATTCCCAAATTATTGTCTACCCTATTAATTGATTTAACTTTAGCATTAAAAGGAAATGGTAAAAGATGTTTATTAGATGAGCATCCTTGATTTCATTTGATGCTTAAATTCATCCTAGTAATTTCCAGGCAAAAGACGAGAAAAGATGCTAGAGTCTGCAATTAGTTACAAGCTTATGATCTCTGGGTGAAGGTTCATCTATTGTAGTGTAGGTTCTTCAGCTGCATTTATGTCCAGTTACAAGCAAATGGCCATTTCTCATTTTGTTCCAATCTTGCAAGGGATGAGGATTCATTCATTGTACAACCTTAAACCACGTGAAGTAGGTGTCGTGATGTGATGTGATGATGAAGCTGAAATCTTAGGCATTGTGAAGGTTATGAAGTTAAAGAGAATTCTTGGAAACTGCTGCCAAAGGGCTAGAAATTTTATGACTAAACAAGGGCATACATGGGTTCATGTAGAATTAGTAATTAGTTTTTTTATATGAAAAAACAAAGCGATATTTTGTCATTAAGTCAATTAACAAAATCGTTGCAAAATTTATTGGAATGCAATTTTGTTTATTGCGTTTAACGTTGAAATATGCTTCTCAATCCGAGCGATTTTTTTTAGAAAAAATTAAAAAATATATAGTTTTTAAAATTTTTAAGTTTGGAAATTAAATTCACTCAATTAATAAAGTA
The DNA here is from genome assembly GCA_039519145.1 of Kokia cookei. Taxonomy (NCBI): domain Eukaryota; kingdom Viridiplantae; phylum Streptophyta; class Magnoliopsida; order Malvales; family Malvaceae; genus Kokia; species Kokia cookei. The sequence goes on along the minus strand of CM076907.1, from coordinate 30,837,647 downwards.
TATGTAAAGTCAAATTTTTTTACAAGATCATTATGAAATATCGAATCCAAACATATAATTTTCAAGACTTGAAGATGACATGCATTATAATGAATTATCAATTTTGAGGATACTCGTACATAATCGACTCTTAAACCAAATTAATTTTTTATGAACTTCAACGTAGATTGAAAATTAACTTTTTAAAAGAATGTAAATTTTTTTTATAAATATCAATATGTATTTAAAAATAAAATAAAAAATGCAAATCAAGAATGAACCTGGACATAATGATGATAAAGTTCATCTTAATCTGGGCTCACACGTGTCCAAATTCACTCTGAAAATAATTTCTTGAAAATCATAAAATGTTTTTAAAGAATATTAAAAATTATAAAACTTGTTGGATATATATTCATGAAAAAGTTGTATATAATATATAATAGTATATAGATAATAATATTATAAAGTATATAATGTATTTTCAAATAAAATATATTGTTAAAGTTTTATATTATTTATAATATATATACAACAATTATATAATACGTGTATATATAATAAGAATATAATATAAAATTGAAGAAAGGTGTCTATATATAAATTGACACAACTGTTCATAAACTTTTCAAAAAAGAAAGGCTGTCTATTTTAAAAATCGCACATAAGTATCTTTCGGTACTCTAAATATAGACACCAAAAATGAGAATTGAAATTAGAAATTTGAATTTTAAGAGAAGGACACCATTGAAATTATATTATTTCTTTCTGGTGTGTCTCTAGATTTCATTCTGGTTTAAAATAATTTATACTGTAGTACGAATTGTTCTGCTCGAGTAAAAGTAATGTATCCTAAGATTAATATTTCTTTATCGTTCTGCACATAGAGGAAAATAATTTCTTAGAAATGCTTTGTCTTTATAAAATATCGATTTTGAATTCAATCAAAATCTTTTTATACAACAATTAAGAATAATTATTTTATTGTATGAATCTTAAAATTGCAAGGCACAAAGCATAAACTATCAAAATCGAGAGACATGAACGATTCAACGAACTCAATTATAGTTGCACACAAATTTTTACTTGACTCTATATAATATATATATATAATGAGAAAGAATGAAAGTAAAAGAAATCCATACGTTGCATGTGTTTCTTTTATTCAATAAGTTTACATATTTATAGTAATTTATTGCATCATTTCCTGACTATTTTTTTCTCATTTTCTGTGATAGCATTATTATTTTGAACGGTTTTAGCCTTTTCTTTTTTAAGATTTGGGTCTAATGTTGCTTTCTAAGCATCATCATGGTCTACTATGCGAATTACTTCTTCAACTTCTTGAAAATTTCTACTTTCGATTTCGGAGAAACTGCATTCTCATTAATATCTACACCAGAGAAGGCAGAAGCTGGCCCATCCACACTCTCGGATTTATCTCCAGCAGGGCTTTTAAAGTTTTCAACGAGTTTAGTCATCCCTGAACTCAGAACTTTCCTCTTTGGCTTTTGGGGATGCTGCCTCATCTAAAGCCTTCTCTTCTCGTCATGCTACGACTTGGATTGAGAGTACCAAAGCCAATGAAACCTTCGCCATCTTAAAGAAAAAAGTAAGATATATTTTTATTGATGCTTAAGGATGAAAATGAGACGAAATTTAAAGAGTTTGAAATGAGATATTTTTGACGAATTTAAAGGGTAGTATTACTGGTTTGTTAGATCTATTGTTCAGTTATTTTTTTTGTTTGTTCTCAACGGTTTGAGGTTTTTGGCTCATGAGCTTGCTGTTTTTTTGCAGCTCTTTTTGTAATGGTCTGCCTTGGCTTTTTCATTGCATTAAACTTTGTAAGTTTATGACCGAGAAAAAAAAAAACTAGTCCAGTGCCTAATAGCCATTCATGACAAAAATACACATAACTTGTCTCCATATTTTTAATGGTCATGTTTATCGCTATCATTTGTGGTTTACGTTTACTTCTCTTTGTTTCACTCGAAGACATTTAGGGTGATTGTTGATGTATTTTTAAAAAAAAAAGTTATGAATAATATACTTATTTTTCTTTATAAAATCCAAGTTTTTTTTTCTTTTTGTTGGAGAATATACTATTGCAAAACAAACTTATTGGCACTGTTTGGAAAAAACCAATATGGAATGAATAAAGTATTATTGTGTCGTGGAAAAACCACTGTTTTAAAAACAAATTCTCCCTGATTGGTATAATCGTATAATGGACGTCGTCTCTCGAGGTTAACACAGTTTTCAATATTCCTACACCCGAATAAGGATTGTAGAACTCAATTGGTATTGCTTTTCTAAAATAATCTGAAAATAAAACTAATCGAAAAAATCACACTAGAATCAATTCCAAAAAAATTTGGAGGGATCACAGAAGAAAAAATGAGAGAGTAGAAGAAGAAACTTTTTTTGAGTTGTGTGTCAGAGGAAGGAAAATGCCGCCCATTTATAAGATTTTTTTAGAGGAAAGAAATGTAATTTAACAGGGGCCAAAAAGGTAATATTTCAATGTAAGAGTAAAAAAAAATGCTTAATATTTTAGTAACTATAAGAAACTGTTTGTAACTAATAGAAATAAAGGTTTGTAACTGCTGAAAAAATAAATTTTCCTTACTATCATTCCCTGACTAATGCAAAGTAATTGGAAATTTGCCTAAATAACATTCCCTGACTATAAATACCTCTCCTCACCTCCTCATTTCTCATCAACTCATTCGACCACACATCTCTTCACTCATTTCCCTCTTTCACTCTTTTTGCCTTTCCAATTTTCTTCCTTTCCTTTGATGATTTCCCCTCTTGAGAAAAAGCAAGCACACCTCTTGGAGCAGCAACAATCAAGCATTTGTGAAGGTCTTTGATCGATAGAACAAGCAGAGAGGAAGAGAAGCATGCTAGTCTGGCTTCAAGAATCATCAAGATTTGTCTTCTAGTTCCATTCTCTCTATCTTTTCAGTTTATTTTGTGTTCATAAACTTGAATACTTATTGTTTTTATACTTCTATTTTAATTAAAATGACTTAATTTGTGTTAGTGTTAGATTAATTGTGTTCTATTATTTAAATTGTTAAAATCATGTTTGTGTTGTTATAGGTCTTGATAATTTGTTCAATTAGATAAAATCATGCATTTATCTACTTAATTAATTATTAATCGGATTGAAATTATAATTAATCAACGCAATATGTAATTGGGGCATAACTTTTACAAATGTTGTGTGTAAATTGTTCAAAATAGAAATATATTTTAATTCACTCTGTCGTATACTTGCTTCTGAATTTATTAATTAATTCAACTTAGTAATATGTTTAGTTGATTAATCCAATAAGTATGCATGTTCATTAGTTAACATAAGATCAAGTGGTCACGAAATTATTCGTAACAATATGAACATCATTTTAATAATGCAAGTTAAAGAAGAAAATTAATCTAATACACTTAAGTCATATTGATTAAAACCTGTTTGTAGACATCATGCATTGGAGTTTTATTTTCTTATTTTAATTAATTACTTAGTAAATTTGTAGTTTTTAGATCACTTCATTCAAATCAATATATTTTCCTCTACCAATTTGTTTAAATCTACATTTCATAAATATTTGCTTGTACAGTCCTTGTGGGTACGATAACTCGACATATTATTACTTGATACGATTGTGTATACTTGCACATTTCTGTCATTTTGACAATTTGAAAGGAGAGTAATGCAAAGAGGTGATTTTTTTGTTCATATATTGATTCAACAATCTTGGAGGGGAATTATTCTCGATCCAGGTTTCTGATCAAAGCGACCATTGTTTGAAGCAAACCCATTGTTTGCTGCATTTATGGTTTTTAATGGCTTATTTCATCTCCAAATAGATATATTCCTCAAACCCTCTATAGGTAATTACATTGTGACATTTTCTTTCCTTTAACCCAATATCATACTTGAATTCTCAACTTCTGCACTCACACATGCATAAACAACTTATCAAGTGTGAATAAATCAAAATTTTTAAGAGGGTATAATATTAAAAGAATCACATTTTCAAATAATTGTCTTCCCTATTAATTGATTTAACTTTAGCATTAAAAGGAAATGGTAAAAGATGTTTATTAGATGAGCATCCTTAATTTCATTTGATGCTTAAATTCATCCTAGTAATTTCCAGGCCAATGATGAGAAAAGATGGCAGAGTTTGCAATTAGTTACAAGCTTATGATCTCTGGGTGAAGGTTTATCTATTGTACTGTAGGTTCTTTAGTTGCATTTATGTCCAGTTACAATCAAATGGCCATTTCTGATTTTGTTCCAATCTTGCAAGGGATGAGGATGGATTCATTCTACAACCTTAAACCCTATGAAGTAGATGATGAAGCTGAAATCTTAGGCATTGTGAAGGTTATTGTTAAAATTGAATGACGACAATGAATAAATATCGCAAAGAAAATGAAAAGAAAGAACACACAGATTTTACGTGGAAACCCTTTCGAGAAAAAACCACGGGCAGAGGAGAAGAAAATTCACTAATGTTGAAAATCCCATAATTACAAGAGGAGATGACTATGCCTATTTATAGGTTGAAAAACTTTATTCCAATCAACAACTAATAGAAGTAACGTAATAATGTTGAAACACCTTATTCTAATTAAAATAAAATAGATGACTTCTTCTAATTAAAATGAAATAAAAGAAGTCTAATTTATTTGGACTTTACTTTTATTTTATTTTACCACTGAATTTTATTTTAACAAGAATTCTAGTCACCCAATTCTAACAATCTACATCTTGACAAGAATTCTTTACAAACAAGAACTCTCAACGAACAAGTTCTCCACCTCTTCCACAAAACCCCTTGAGGGGTGTTCTTCAATAATGAACACCAACCAAGTTCAAGCAATACTCAAACTTGGTTATGGGAAATGACTCAATCATCATATCTGCAGGATTTTCATGAGTACTAACTTTGCTCACAAAAATATCCCCTCGAGCAATAATATCACGCACAAAATGATACCGAACATCAATGTACTTTGTTCTCTCATGAAACATTTGATCTTTTGTAAGAAAAATGACACTTTGACTGTCACAAAATATTGTACCAATATCTTCAGCCAGGTTTAAAATATAAGCCACTAGATCAGCCTCGACATACCTCTTTGGAGGTTTATTTTCTCTTCTAGGTCTATTATTGGCAATAGAATATTATGGTGAAAAAGTGGCTCTATTATGAACTTCCGTACTAACTTGAGAAGCTGACTTTATTGTAGATACTGGATTAATCTGAAACTCCACCTGTTTTTATTGTTCTTTACTGGAAGAGTCTTTAATAGATAATAAGTTAGGTAACATAGCAGTTTCATCAAAAACAACATCTCTGCTAATCACAGCTTTTCTATTTTCAGGACACCATAACTTATACCCTTTTACACCAGCCTTAAAACCAAGAAAAACACATTTAATAGATCTGGGTTCCAATTTTTCATTATCAACATGAGCATATGCAGGACATCCAAAAATCTTTATATCAGAATAATCAGCAGGCTTACCAAACCATATCTCTTGTGGAGTCTTTTTCTCAATGGCAAAAGATGGAAATCGATTGATCAAAAAACATGTAGTAGAGACTGCTTCAGCCCAAAACGACTTCGGTAAATTAGAATTCGACAACATACATCAAACCTTCTCCATGATCGTTTTGTTCATTCGTTCTGCAATGTCGTTTTATTGTGGAGTATGACAAATTATCAAATGTCTCATGATCCCTTCTAATTTGCACAATTCATTAAACTCATCAGAACAAAACTCCAAGCCATTATCTATGCAGAGATGTTTTATCTATTTTCCTGTCTGTTTTTCAACCATAGTTTTCCAAGACTTGAATGCGAAAAACACATCGCTTTTCTGCTTCAGAAAGAATGCCCAAACTTTTCTGGAAAAATCATCAATAAGAGTTAGCATATAATTAGCTCCACCTCTTGAAGACACTCTAGATGATCCCCAAAGATCAAAATGAATATAATTAATATTCCCTTCGTGTTATGGATTCCTCTGGTGAATCAAACTCTCTTTTGCTTCCCAAAAAAGCAATGCTCATAGAACTTCAGTTTGGTAATGTCTTGCCCATCAAGAAGTCCTCTTTTACTCAATTCAGTCATGCCGTTTTCACTCATATGCCCTAGAAGCATATGCCAAAGTCTAGTAATATCATCATTTGACAAGGAAGAGGAAGTGACTGCAGCATCACTAGTAATAGTTGAACCTTACAAAACATATAATTTGAGAGTCTTTCTCTGCCCTTTCATCACAGCGAGGGAACCCTTACTAATCTTTAGAACCCCACTTTCAGCTGTGTACCTGTGTCCTTTTGAATCAAGAGTACTCAACAAAATCAAATTCCTTTTCAAATCTGGTACATGTCGCATACCACTAAGAGTTCTAACGACCCCATCAAACATCTTTATTTTGATTATGCCAACACTTGCGATTTTACATGAAACATTATTCCTCATCAAAACAACACCTTCAGACACAACTTCATATGTTGTAAACCAATCCCAATTGGAACTCATATGGAAGGTACAACCAGAATCGAGGATCCACTTCTCGCTCACTTTAGAATTGTCGACAGAAGCAAGTAGGAGTTGACCATCATTTAGTCTTCTACTACATTTGCTTCATCGGATTGTTCTGGTTGTTTTCCTTTTTGATTCTCTGCTTCCATTTTGATATTATTTTGTAGCTTGTAGCACTCTTTCTTAATGTGCCCTTTCTTCTTGCAGAAGTTACAAGTTTTACCTCTGTTTGAAGATCTCGATCTACCTTTAGATTTACTGCGGGGATTTCGTTCCTGTGTCCTCCCACGATTATCATCGCTGTTTCGATCTTGTCTTCCACGAACAATAAGACACTTTCCCTGAGAGTTAGATCCAGCCACAAGATGCTTCATCTTGTCATACGAGGATAAGGAAGCATAAACTTCATCAATTGTGAGAGATTCACGACTATACAAAATTGTATCTCTGAAGGTTGAATATGACGGTGGCAACGAACAAAGGAGAATTAACCCTAAATCCTCTTTATCATATTGAACCTCCATGACCTCCAAATTCGAGACAATTTTTTTAAACACATTTAATTGTTCGTGCATAGACGTACCTTCTTCCAAACAATGAGAATACAAACACTGCTTCATATGCAATTTACTGGTTAGGGTTTTCGACATACATAACTACTGTAATTTTGCCCATAATGCAGCAACAGTCTTCTCCTTTAACACATCTTGTAGAATTTCATTCGACAGATGCAGCTGTAATTGCGTCAAAGCCTTCCAATCTTTATGCTTCTTCTCTTCATCTGTCAAATTCCAAGGCATCTTATCTAACCCTAATAAGGCATCCTCTAAATCCATCTGCGCAAGAACTGCTTGCATCTTTACCTACCACAACTTGAATCTAGTGTTGTGATCCAACAGTGGAATATCATACTACAATGTCGCCGTTATCGCGATCGAGAATAATAACCCGAAAAACTTTAATACCAATTTGTTAAAATTGAATGATGACAATGAATAAATATTTCAAATAAAATGAAAAGAAAGAACACAGATTTTACGTGGAAACCCTTTCGGGAAAAAACCACGGGCAGAGGAGAAGAAAATTCACTAATGTCGAAAATCCCATAATTACAAGAGGAGATGACTATGCCTATTTATAGGTTGAAAAACCTTATTCCAATCAACAACTAATAGAAGTAACGTAATAAGGTTGAAACACCTTATTCTAATTAAAATAAAATTAAAGAAGTCTAGTTTATTTGGACTTTACTTTTATTTTATTTTAACACTGAATTTTATTTTAACAAGAATTCTAGTTACCCAATTCTAACAGTTATGAAATTCGATGATAATTCTTGGAGACTGCTGCCAAGGGGCTAGAAATTTTATGACTAAAAAAGGGCATACAATGGTTCAATGGCATCTCAGCTACGCCTTGACCATGATTGTTTTCTTAAATACTACCAAAGGAATTGAATCTTTTGCTATTCAACAACTTACTATTTTATAGGCCAAAAAGAAAAAAAATCGAGAAAGCAATGTATTGTTACCATAAAAATTTAATTGTGCAAGAATATCTATATAATATATGTATAAGTAGGGGTGTAATCGAGTCAAGCTGATCCCGAATACTGACAAGATTAAGCTCGGTTCGAGATATAATGGAGCTACTCGAGCTGGATTAAGCTCATGTTGTTGCAAGCTCAACTTGGTAATTAAGCTTAAAGTTGATAACATATATTAAAGGTAATAACATAATTTAAAAATAAAATATTTGAAATATTTGAAAATCTCAATAAAAATTGTAAGCACTTCAAACCAAGTATTACTAAGCTCTAATTTGACTTAATTAATAACTTGATAATTATTTGAGTGTAAATTTTATCGATTCATGTAAATTTTGTATTATTTTTTTTATATGAAAAATCAAAGCGACATTTTGTCATTAAGTCGATTAACAAAATCGTTGCAAAAATTATTGGAATGCAATTTTGTTTATTGTACTTAACGTTGAAATGTACTTCTCAATTCGAGTGATTTTTTAGAAAAAAAATTAAAAATTATGGTTTTTAAAATTTTTAAGTTTCGGCTCACTTGATCAATAAAGTATATGTAAAATCAAAAATTTTTACGGGATCATAATTATATATCGAATCTAAACATATAATTTTCAAGATTTAAAGACAACATGCATTATAATGAGATATCAATTTCAAAGATTACAATGGTGTTATAACTTTCTTCATACATAATCGACTCTTGAATAACTTCAACGTAAACTGAAAATAATCTTTTTAAAAGAATGTAAAAATGTTGTTTGTAAATATCAATATGTATTCAAAAATAAAATAAAAAATACAAATCAAGAATGAACTTAGACATATAGACTTTAAAGTTCCATCTTAATCTGGGCCTAAACTTGTTCAAATTCACTCTGAAAATAATTATTAGAAAATCATAAAATATTTTTAAAGAATATTAAAAATTATAAAAATTGAAGTAATTGGATATCCATGGAAATGTTCTATATAATATATAATAGTACATAGATAATAATATTGTAATTATATAAAGTATTTTCAAATAAAATATATTGTTAAAGTTTTATATTATTTATGATATTATGCATATATAATGTGTGTATATATAATGCTAAATAAAGAAAGAATATAATATAAATTTAAAGAGAAGTGTCTGTATAAAAATTGACACAGCTATCCATAATTTTTTTTAAAAAGAATGATTATGTATTTTAAAAGAAGCACATATGTAATTTTTGGTATTCTATATATAGACACTAAAATGAGAATTTTGAAATAAGAAATTTGAATTCTAAGAGGAAGGCACCATTGAAATTATATTATTTCATTGTGGTGTGTCTCTAGATTTCATTTTGGTTTAAAATAATTTTGTATTGTACGAATTGTTCTGCTCGAGTAAAGACAATGTATTTTAAAAATAATATTTCTTGATCATTCTGCACATGACAGAAATAATTATTCTTAAGATAATTTCTTGAAAATGTTTTGTCTTTATAAAATATCGATTTCGGATTCAACCAAAATTTTTTTATACAACAATTAAGAAGAATTTTTTTCTTGTATGAATCTCGAAATTGCGAAGGCACAGAGCACAAATTGTTACTTGACTTTTTATCATATATATAATGAGAAAGGATGAAAGTAAAAAAAAAAAAAAAAAAAAATTGCATGCGTTTCTTTTATTCAATAAATGTACATATTTATGGTAATTTATTGCATCATCTTTTGAATATTTTTTTTCTCATTTTTTGTGTTAGTGTTATCTTCTGCATTTTCTTATTGTTATTTTGAATGGCTTTAGCCCTTTCTTTCTTGAAATTTGGGTCTAATGTTGCTTTCTAAGCATCATCATGGTCTACTATGCCATTTTCCTCCTCTTCTTGCTGGAAACTTCAATTTCCGATTCTGGAGAATCTGCAATCTCGTCAATATCTCCATCAGATAAGGCAGAAGCTGGCCCATCTACACTCTCGGATTTATCTCCAGTAGAGCTTTTAAAGTTTTCAACGAGTTTATTCACCCTTGAACTCAAAAGTTCCTCTTCGGTTTCTGGGGATGCTGCCTCATTTAAAGCCCTCTGTTCTTGCCCTGTTACTAATTGGATTGAGAGCACCAAAGCTAATGAGAACACAACGAGCAAAACCTTCGCCATCTTTTTTCTTTTTTAAAAAGATAAGGAAAAAAGAAAGATATATTTTTATTGATGCATAAGGATGAAAATGAGACAAAATTTAAAGAGTTTGAAATGAGATATTTTTGGCGAATTTAGGGGGCCGTTAATTAGTCCAATGCCTAATAGCCATACATGTTAAAAATACATATAATTTCTCTCCATATTTTCAATGGCCATGTTTATCACTATCATTTGTGGTTTACGTTTATTTTTTGTTTCACTCGAAGCCATTTAGGGTGATCGTTGATGTGTTTAAAAAAAAAAATGTTATGAACAATATACTTATTTTAAGCACGTGCACTATAAATTTTTTTTAATATTGATTAAGATCAATTAATATTTTAAAAAAATTCCTCTAAACTTTTAAATATTAAATATTTCATATGTCTCAAGAGTGCTATTAGTAAGATGATACTTTTATTTAGAGAATATATAAGACAATTTAGAAATCTAATTTAAAAATAAATATTTGAATGTGTAAAAAATTCTTAACACATCTTGTGAAAAAAAAAAAAACAATACCATCATACCCGTATTAAAAACAATTCTTGTTTTCGATTCAATCTCAAAACTACAACAATAATTATAAGCATATGATCAAAAATAATAAAATGTACTTAAGATGCAGACAAAAATATTTGAAATAATAGACCAACTTTACAATAAATTATTTAGACAATGGAAAACTTTGATCACAACTTTTTATATCTCAATTACATATTACGAACACCTTCAAGCTTGTTAAAGCTTTTATTTTTAATTAAATGAAATTAAATAAATACGTAAATATAAAAAAATTAAAATATTCACTTCAAAAATATAAAATTAATGAGCTAAATTACAAAAATAGTCACTTATATTTGGTTAAGTTTATGTTTTTATTATTGATTTATGGTAATTTGTTACATCAAGTTAGGCTCTCCAATAAACATGAGGTGCTTATTCTCAAGCAATTGAAGTGTCTTCTATATGTTTTTATCGATTTTTAGTTCTAAACATTAATAGAAGTTTTTTTTTTTAGTTTTACACTCTTTTGAGACCTAAATTGACCAAACGTGCCATGGAAATCCTAACAATGTGATTGAGTTTATATAGGGAGACAATGAGGGCTCAAACTTGAGGGAAATATCATTCAGATTGAGTATCAAGCACCAATGCCATGGAAGTTGTGATATCCCTAAAGGTGTTGAAGTGAAGAAATTGAGTCTTTTCTAGTGGTATCGCAACCCTAAGAGCCCCCAAGACTCCAATTTATGTATTATTTTGGACATCACGACATTGAAAGTTGGGTGTCGCGATACCATAGCCTAATGGGTGAAAAACTACAGGGGGTAATTTTTTGTCCATGGAAGCTTAAGTCTTTTTTTTTTTTTTTTACTTAATGGCATAACGGTCAATGTTAAGTTAAATGTTAATAGAACTATAAATAATACTTTGTAAACTTTGGAAGACATTTTTTTGGGCTGAACATCTCTCAATTTTTTATAGTTTTAGGTTAGGTTTTCTTTTCTTTTCATTTCAAGATTAGGTTTAGAATATATATTTTTTGTTGTCTAATTCTTCTTTTATTGTTGAAGATTATGCAAAAGAAAGATGCTCAAACTCTTGGGCTTCATTGGATTTTCATCAATTGAATGAGCATTTTCTTAAATTGTTTACCTCTATTTTATACTTACCATGTGTTTGATAAAAAGCTCATTTGAAATTTAAGTTTGATTTGTTAAAATCGTAAAATAAATCTAAAATAAAACTGTAAACTGTAAACCAAGATCTGTCATGTCAAATCATCAAGAATAAATTAAGAACAAAACTAAATGTAGAAGCGTACCTGAATTCATCAGTTTCCTTGAGATTTTTGGATCTCGGGTTTTGATCTTCCAATTTAGCATACAAGCAATTTTGACCTTGTGTGTAATTTGGGAACCATAACCCTAATATATATAACTTTAACACATTAGCCCTAATTCTTAATCAGCCCATCATAAATTATAAATTAGAATTTAGTTACTAGAGTATCTACATATATTTATCTCATACTTTATTTAATAATTAAAGCCCAATAAACTTTAAGTAAATTAGATCACTTTTAATTTGGGCTAACCTATTATTATGGTAAATAATAACATGTAATTACCCTTATTATATATGTGATGTCCATATTTTCCAACAATCTCCCACTTGGACCGCATATATATACTAGTTACTCTATAATCACATGTCATTATATAACCTTATGAGCTCAAAACTTTACTATCATATCCAAAAGGTATTCTGAACAATCTCGTCCATTAATTATGTTAACATAGAACCAAGGTGACTTTCGTTACATATATCGTAACTAAATCTTCCCTGATCACGTATATTAACACAACCAAATGACATAGATCAAGTATGGATGTGTAGCATGGAAATTAATTGCAATATGATCTAAACAGGTCTATTTCCAACTTGTCCTCCTTAACCTTAGTGAGATTAAACTTTACCAAAATCAGAGTGTGAATAAACCAAATAAACTTTATTTTTGCAAAAAATAAACTTAATATTCGTAAACCGAAATAATTGAAAATGTATCTATAACATAAAATCATTTAAAAGTACAAACTCCCACTAAAACCAAATATCCTTAAATGACATTACACCCATATGAGCAGTGTGCTCTTATAAAACCTTAGGTGTAGTCCCTTAATAAGCGGATCCACAATCATGAAGTTTGTCCCAATATGCTTTATAGACACCTAACCACTCTGCACATTTACTTTAACAACCAAGAACTTAAAGTCTATGTGCTTTGAATTTGATATGCTCTTATTGCTATTGGAGTAAAAGACTACAATTTGTTTTCACAATTTGCACATTAGTGACAAAATCATGTATCCATATTCCATCAAAATCAGAGTCTATATACCTGATGATCTCTAACTGATCAAACCTCCGATATGTAAGCATGTAATCTTTTGTTCTCTGAAAATACCTTATAACCATCTTGGATGCTATCCAATGGTCCAAACCATGGTTGCTTAAATATCTGTTTAACATCCCAATAGTGTACACAATACTCCAATATATACAAACCTGAACATACATTAGACTTCCCACTGCAAAAGTGTAAATAATCTTATGCATTTCTGCAATATCAAAGTCATTCTTAAGGCATTGATTGAGACTATACTTATTATTGACAAGCATTAAGTCATTAACATATAAAACCAAATATAGAACCTTACTTCCACTAAACTTATATATATAGTCATTAACATATAAAACCAAATATAGAACCTTACTTCCACTAAACTTATATATATACTATAGTAGGCCTAATTTATTCAGCCCATTTAAAACCAGAAAAAGAAAAAACCAAAGGAAAAAAAAAATTATAATCCATTTTTAATTTAAAGTCCAATTACAACCCAAGCCCAACAAACCTAATTACATACCCAAATTACCCTAAAAACCCAAACCCAAATTAAAACCTAAAGCCCAAATGGGCCGAACTTAAAAAAAAACTAAAACCCTAATCTACGTAGGGTTCCAACCACCACCACCCTTACCACTGCCTCTGCCATGTCAGATCTGTGCCTGACATCGTTGAAAGTGCCACCACCGCCACTGTTGTACCTGCAAAAGAAGAAAAGACAGTAAAAGCAAGAAAAATCGCAAATAATACAAGCTGTAATGAATCTTTTCGGCTATAAAAGCCCCATTATATATATATATATATTAGATATTTCCTGTCTTGATTTTTATTTTTCATTTTCATTTTCGAAACAAAATACAAAAATAAATTCAAATAAAAAGAAAAGAGGGGAAATCGGGGTTACCTCGGGTTTGGTCGATTCGTCGTTGTACTCGGAGGGGGCTCAGGATCTTCTTGGTTCACGTGGGTATCACCGGAGAGGGGTGTAAGGGTTTATTTTTCATAAAAATCGAAGGGTTTTTTGCTTTTTTTATGAACCAAAGTAGATTTTTTTCAAAATCTAACCTTAGATCTGAAATCTATGGTTCGTGAGAGTAAAAAAAAACTTTCTTTTTGAGATTTCCGACCACCAGGGATGGTAGTCGCAATCGTCGATGACTAATGGTCGGGGTTTGGCCACGGCAAACCGATGATCGGAGGGGCAGCTCCCTTGAGAGAGACTTGAGAGAAAAGAGAGAAGCTTTGATTTTTCTTTTGAAAAAGGGTGTTTAAAATTATTTTTTGGGGATTTTTTAGACTTATATAACTTCCCAAAACGGCGTCGTTTTAGGTGTGGCTTAAACACCCCAAAACTGCGTTGTTTTGGCCACATGACCTAATCCAAATCCAACCTGCCCATGGGATCTGCATGTTTTTGAAAAAGGGAAATTTATCCCCGCTATCCTTCTGTAATTTTTCATGTTTTAATTTAGTCCTTCTTTCTTATTTTTAATTTATTTCAATTTTTGCCCAATAATTTTAAATGCTTTTCAATTTGGTCCTTGACCCAAAATTGTCCTCGAGGTTGTCACGTGTCAAATTTTTGGCATATTTCCCATTTGATCCCTGTATTTTTTAAAAATTATGGGTTTGACCCATTTTTTTATTTTTTATTATTTTTTTGCGTAAAATTTTATTTTCTTTTTAATTTAGTCCTTTGACCTTTTTTTCCTTTTAATTCTGCCCTATTTATTTTTTGATTTTACAAATTGGGCCCTTGAACTCTTCAAAAACTCGATTTTTGCCCTTGTTTTTTCTTATTTTTTAATTTTTACTTTAAATTTTAATTTTGTTCCAATTTAATCATCAGATTTTTTCTTCCTTTTAAAATTACCCCATTTATTTCCATTTTTTAATTTAATCCCTGCTATTTTTTTATTTAAAAATAACCCCATTATTTTAGGTTTTTTTTAAATTAAATCCTTTTTTCTTCCCTTTTCAAAATTGAATCCTATTATTTATTTATTTAATATTTTATTTTATGTTAGTTTCAACCCATGTTTTTTTTATTTTTATTTTATATATTTATTTATCATTTATTATTTATGCAATCATATTTTATTTATTTTTGTCATCAATTGTATATTCGTATTTTATTTAATTTCCGCGTTCATTTTTCATTAAAATGTTTTAATTAAAATTGTTTTTCTGATTTTCTTCATAATACATAAATAATTTCAAAATCGAGGCAATGTTCCTTATTTCGGGATTTAAAAAAAATCGGGCCTTAATTTACTAGGTGCAGTTTTTTCTCTTCGAACCGAAATAATCGAGCACCTTAAATTATTTCAAAAAACGAGGCAATATCCTTTTGTGTAAAGGATTCGAAAAATTATGCCTTAACGTACTGGTATGCATTTTCATTGAATTTACATAATCGAATATCCTATTTTTAAATTTTTAAATGTCCGTTAATTTCGAAGCTTCAAGAATGTTGTGCCCTAATGTCTTGCACATGACTTCAATTTCTCGATTAATTCGAAACAAATAGGCATTTTTCTCACCAAATTCAATTTTTTAAAATTACACTAAATAAATCATGCATTTAGGGATCGTATTTTAAATTTTACTTGAGATTTAAAATTTTTAACAATCAAGACTGGAAAAATCGACTAGGTACTAACTTTGGGCGTGTGAGGGTGCTAATCGTTCCTCACACGTAACCGACTCCCAAACCCATTTTTTGGATTTCAAAGACCAAAATGTTTGTCAAAACGAATTTAAAACGTTTTATGGTGCTCCAATCACACCAAGTAAAAAAAGATCGGTGGCGACTTCGTTTTCGATTTTAAAAATAAAATTCGGGACCTTTTTCCAGAAAAAATGTTTTGACATATAAAATTATCGAACAAATTCATCTCTAAACCGAATGAGATAATCATTTGGTAAAATTTGTAATAATACTGATGAGAAGTCTGCTTAAGCCTATAAATGAAGTTCTTTAATTTGCAAATTATTAACTTTGCATCGTTTGACACAAAGTTCCCTAGTTGCACCATATAAATTCATGGTCAATATTACCATTGAGAAATCATTAACTTAATATTCGTCTAATGTAGCTTAAGGTCAAAATATTCCACTAATGCCATTATAACTCTTTCTCTAGTGAACCTTCTTAATGACATTCGCTCCTAAGGTTGTTGGGGGTGTTCTTTTGGAACAATTACCTCATCTTGAATAAGGAGTTGTTCATCATTATCTTGTTGAGGTTATGGATTCACTTCTTGATCAATGATAGGTATGAGAACCTGAATATCGTCAAAAGTGATAGTAAGAACTGAGTTAGAATTCAATTCCTCCTCAAAAGCAATGTCTCTAACCTTATTTCTTCCTCCAAGCTCAACATCCTCAAAGATGTTTCAATTATTGTCTAAAAAATATTCCTATTTGTGAGATCATAAAACTCATAGCCCTTAGATTGCTTAGAATAACCAATAAAGTAGTTGTTCACTATTTTGGAGTCCAATTTCTTTTCATGTAGCTTATAAGGTATCGCCTCAACTGGACATCCCCAAATGTGAAAGTGCTTTAGACTAGGCTTTCGACTTGTCCAAAGCTCATAAGGTGTTTTTGCAATTGCTTTAGTGGGTAATTTGTTCAGAATGTAAGCTGTTGTCCTTAGAGGCACTGACCAAATAAGCACTTTTAGACTTATCATGTTTCAACCTTTCGTCCTCTTGTACACAATGAGAAATGAGCTCATTTATGATCCATTTCTCCTTTAGACAGATGTAACTAATTTAAAATTGATTAAACTATGTAAGAAGGGATACCAAAACCATAAGGACGAGCAATTCATTAAAAAGCTTGATCTTAAGTGCCTCAAGTCTTGAAGCAACATGGAACATCTCCACAATGTACTCCCTCACGTTTCCTTGACCCCTTATACTTTATAGACATAAAAAAAATCAAAAGTGATGTCATCTCAATCTTATCGTTTTTGGCAAAACATTTCTCAATTTTGTCAAGGAAACCTCAGCCTAAGTAATCTCTTTAGATTCTATGCCCCTAAAGGCTTTTGGAATACTGTGCTTAATGATCATTAGTCTCATGTGATTTGAACGATTCCACATCTCAAAATCCCTTTTAACATAAGTGGTGCTTTCCACAATGAGAGGTGCGAGTTGTTCTTCCCTTAGTGCAAGGTCTATATCCATACAACCAAGCACTATAAGTGCCTTTTCCATTCCTTGAAATTAGTCCTATTAAGTATGGGTATGGAATTTATATTAGTAGATATTATGTCAATAGAAAAAAGATGATAGCTAAATATAGAACAAAATAGATAGAAACAAGCTCACATGAATATTCATAAGTAAATAATAAATTCGTAATAATGACTAATCCCATCTCAAGATACCAAACACAATATTAATGTCAAGTCTTTAGACAATAATATTAATTGTAACCTATATTCTTGTTGTAGTAATCAAACATTGACAATAAATTATGTCAAACAATGAATTAATCTTTGGACTAACTTATTGCTCACATAAAGTACCTTACAATTGTCACACATTTATCACCACAAATGTCTTTGAAATTCGACCAAATATTAACTTACCTTCGGGTAAATTAATAAACGGATGAATCAAAAAAACATATAATCAAAGCCAAAATCTAAATTTATTTGTTTCAAAATATTTCTCTTAATTTCATCTTTCAATTAAATTAAAAGATAATAATATATATATATATATATTTCATCTTTGGACAGAATATTAACTTGTAAGTGATATCTTGGTGTAGTAATCAAACACTGACAATAAGAACATGTCGAACAATAAATCTTCCTTTGGGCCGATTTACTACTCACATGTAAAACCAAATAATTGTCACATGTTTATTACAATAGTTGCACATGTAATATTATTAACCTTACTTTGGGCCGATCAATATTACCATAACTTAAGTTACATGCACACAACCTTAATATTTTAAAACAAAATAATTTACACAAAAAGATCACTTTGGCGACTTATAGCTTCGATTAAGTTATTTAAAATATATAAACATTCCAATATTCAAATTAAAAATTTTCATAACAATCAAGTATCAAAATTTAAATTTCGGAATGCACTACAATTTCCAGAATAACCCAAATTAAGATTGTCCAAATGACGAAATAAAAATCGAAATCATAATCTTTGACTTTTTTTATTTAAAAAAACATATATGTCAAAGCCAAACAGAAATAATGTAGTGATTCAAGGCCAAATAATTAACAAGAACATGTATTCATAATTTTGACATAGACAAAACATCAAAGCAATTCACACATATACATGTATTCAAAATCAAATAGAAAAACTTACCTTCCATATACCATGTGATTCCAAAATTTTATTTATGATTAAACAAAGATTCGCATGAATACTTGAAAAATATTTTCTAGCCAATAAATCTCAAAAACATAATCATAATAGTTGGCATATATTATAATTCATAAAATAAACCATATCACCATAATTTAACCAAATATTTGGAATTATAAGATGCCAAAACCTAATATCATAGAACCAAACTTAAAATTAAATTCCTTAAACATGCATCAATTTAGCATGAATTTACATCAAGACGCCCATAAAAATAATTTAGCAGTATATATATATATATATATATATATAATTGAATCCATAAAAATTTATCGAAAACCTTAGCATCAATATACAAAATTTAAAATCAAAATATTTTATAGATTCAGTAATATCCAACTCATGTATTATACCTTTAAAAGCACACTGCTTTTGTTTCAAAAGCATAAAAAAACCGTATTTATATATTATGATTAACATGAGTTTACTCTAAAGTATCCAAAAACTAAATAAATATTCATAACATAAAGTTAATAATTTCAATGAATATCAGTTAAAGCTTAATATAATACAAATATAAAATTTGTATCAAACTCTCCTATATGTACTAAAAATAAACAAATAACCAATATGTATGGTTTCATAACGTAATCCAATCACCATCATTAAAACTAAAATGTCTTTAGCCAAAATTCATAGTAATAATAGTGCAAATATAAATCAATCAACCATACCAATATGCTCAATCAAATAACGAAATTTAACATAAACGCATACTTTTATCCTTGAACTAAATATAATATTTAAAAACATAAAAATTTGGCCATATAACAGTAATATTATCCAAATTCCAAAATATATACTTAATTTGAATAGTATGGAAAGAATAAGCATATAAACACAAAAATAAATATCAATAAATTAATATTATTCCCACAATCAAGCTAAAAATAATCTTTATAACAAGAAGTTAAAGATTTTAATCAAGAACTCAATCGCACGAATATTTATCAAATATCAAGAATAAAAACCTTTATTAACAAGAACACCAAATTAATATTTTAAATTCATATTTGATTTTCAAATAATAAATTGGCAGCACAACTATGATATTCAAGTAAGATCTCCACGATTAAGTTTTCTTAATAAATGTATTAATGATGTTAACGAAATATCAATTGTAATTATCACATGAATCAAAAATACTATACCCTTCGATTAAATGTAATTTATATCATTAAAAAAAACCTAAAAGTATGAATTCATAATTAATCAATATTGAAAATTAAAACCCTAATCAATATAAATCCAAAAGATTTGGCATGTATTATCAAAAAAACCAAATCCAAATATCAAACCCATAAAATCTTTAAAAATGAATTAATTAAAAAAATAGAAAATCAATTCATTCTCAATGATTCAACATAATGAGGCTTTGATATCACTTGTTAGAATCGTAAAATAAATCTAAAATAAAACTGTAAACTGTAAATCATGATCTGTCATGTCAAATCATCAAGAATAAATCAAGAACAAAACTAGATGCGAAAGCGTACCTGAATTCATCAATTTCCTTGAGATTTTTGGATCTAGAGTTTTGATCTTCCAAATTAGCACATAAGCAATTTTGAGAGGCCGACTCTCTCTTTTCCAAGGATGGGATATTAGAAAAGCTTTGTTGTGTGTAATTTGGGGACCATAACCTTAATAAATATAACTTTGGCACATTAGCCCTAATTCCTAATCAACCCATCATCAATTAGAAATTATTCTTCAATTAGAATTTAGTTACTAGAGTATCTACATATATTTATCCCATATTTTATTTAATAATTAAAGCCCAATAAACTTTAACTAAATTAGATCACTTTTAATTTAGGCTAACCTATTATGATAGTAAATAATAACATGTAATTACCCTTATTATATATGTGATGTCCATATTTTCCAACATGATTATGTGCTAAATTGATTGATGGTTGCTTGATTGGTTATTTCTTAGTTTAAGTTAATGTTTATTCTTGACTAAGTGACTGTTTGATTATATTGAAATGCTTAATACATTAAAATTGATTCCTCTAGTGGAAAATCTTGATAAACGTGATCAAAAGGAGAGTTTATCATTAGATAATTTGATATAATTGTGCCGAATAGTGAGACCGAGAGGAGATCTCTATGCCTAGGTGAGATCGAGAGGATAACCTAGGTGGTATCTTTTAGTCTAGGATGAGACATAGAGGAGATTCTTAGCTAAGAGTAACAAATAATATAATCGGTATAGGTTTATTAGCTTAGTTAGCGAGTAACAAATCAATTGACCATCGTTTTATCATTTTCATTGTTTAAAGAAATAGAGAAGAAAATTAGACTAGTTTGTTTAATTGATAATCTAAATTTAATTTATAAACAAATTATTTCAACTTGCACAAATAATTTTCGACTGGATTAGTTTAGCAATTGCTTAACTTGTAATTAACTTAATAAACACATTTACTAATTTGGCAATCCCTTGGGTTGTATCCTTGGAATACTCAAAATGTTCCATTGTAACACTTATAAATACTACAACTGACTTGTCACACTTGCAGTACAGTTGCTAGATAGTTAATTATAATGCTGTTGATTCTCAATCCCGATGCACACACGCCAATAACCTTGTGGCGCACCATCTTTCGTTGGATCACTTTAGTTTTGAAGTGCAAGCTTCTCCTGATCGATTTGTATTTATTTACCACTCCAATCATCTAAATCTCATGAGAAACTTTTAAATCGGGCCTTTCACATAAATTAAGATAAGTACTCCCGTACTTTACACAACTTCATTTGATTTTTTGGCCTTCCTTTTGGCAATTGATTCTCCCTATTTTTGCAGGTTTTTGACATTGGATTCTCCTAACTCTTTTTCATTCTCCTTATTGGATTCTGCTAACTCTTTTTTCATTCTCCTTTTCCCCCTTTTTTATTCTTGCTATGGATTTTGTGAATTCTTCTTGTTATTGTTTGTTGTTTGTTAGAGGATGAATGTAGTTGATTCTAACAATAATGACGGGTGAAGTGACAGCTTACTGGTTTAAGTTGGTGTTGGTAACTGTTGTTGGGAGATGAGATGTGAGTTGTTGAGGCTGATAGTGGGTCGGGGTTAGAGGATGGAGATGGAGAGAGTGGGTGAGTGGGAGTTGAGAGCATACAAATAAGAGAGAATGGTAGGGAAGGCTGGTGATGGTCAGCTAGAGTTGAGACCCGAGGGAACTTTGCTAGTAATGGTCTCGTAAATATTCATTTGAATGGGCTTCATATCCTCTGGCCTATTGACTTTTATCATCGAGGCTAGAGTAGCCAAAGCATCAGCCATTTGGTTTTCCTCACGTGGGAGGTACTGGAATGTAACCTCGTCGAATTATTTAATCAATTCGAGGACCATATTTCGATAATCAATTAACTTGGAATCTCTTGTCTCCCATTCTCCCCTGAGCTGGTAGATTACCAATGTTGAATCCCTATATATTTCTAAGACCTTGATCCCTCGTTCTATGGCTGCTTGAATCCCCATAATGTATGCCTCTTATTCTGCCATATTGTTTGTGCAATCGAAGTCGAGTTTACTTGTGAAGGGATAATGGTCTCCTTCTGGTGATACTAAGAATGCCCCGATTCCATTGCCTATGGCATTTGAAGCCCCATCAAAATTTAATCGCCAAGGGTGCTTTGACGCGGTCCCCTCTTTGGTAGTTGTAACATACATTAAGTCCTTATTTGGAAAGTTAAAATTTATCGGCTCATAATCTTCCAGAGCTCTACTAGCTAGGAAATCTGCTATTGCACTTCCTTTCACTACTTTTTGGCTTACATAGATTATATCGAATTCTGAAAGCAGGATTTGCCATCTAGCCATTCTTCCGTTCAACGTAGTTGACTCCATAATGTATTTAAGAGGATCTAATTTCGAGATTAACCAAGTTGTGTGGTACAGCAAGTACTGTCATAATCTTCGGGTAGTCCAAACCAACTCACAACATAACTTTTCTATTGATGAGTACCTTGCCTCACAGTCGGTAAACTTTTTGCTGAGGTAGTATATGGCTCTTTCTTTCTTTCCAGTCTCGTCGTGCTGTCCCAAGACACATCCCATAGAATTCTCAATAACTGCTAAGTACAAGATTAATGGCTTGTTGGGACTTGGTGGTACTAAGACCGGAGCATCGGACAAATACTCTTAACCTTGTCAAAAGTTCTTTGGCACTCATCATCCCACAAACTTGGATTATTCTTTCTAAGAAGACGAAAGATGGGATCAAATATCTCAGTTAGTTGTGAGATGAACCGAGCGATGTAATTCAACCTCCTAAGGAAACCTCAAACTTCTTTTTACGTACGAGGCAATGGTAATTCTTGTATGTCTTTAACCTTGTCTAAATCGATCTCAATCCCCCTTCGATTGACCATAAAACCTAACAACTTGCTTGAAGTAGCCCCAAAACTACATTTGGCTGGGTTCTACTTTAGCTGGAACTTCCTTAATCTCAAGAACAACTTTCTCAAAACCTTTACATGTTCTTCCCCAGTTCGAGACTTTGTAATCATGTCATCGACATATACCTTGATTTCCTTATGCATCATATCATGAAACAATGTCACCATGGTTCTTTGATATGTTGCCCTTGCATTTTTAAGTCTAAATGGCATCACCCTATAACAAAATGTCCCCAAAATTGTGACGAATGTAGTTTTCGCCATATCTTCAGGGTCCATCTTTATTTGGTTACACCCAGAGAAGCCATCCATGAAAGAGAAAAAGGAATATCCTGCCGTATTGTCTACTAGGGTATCAATGTGAGGTAGTGGGAATTTATCTTTTGGGCTGACTTTGTTCAAGTCTCGGTAATCCATGTACATCCGTACTTTCCCATCCTTTTTGGGGACGGGGACTATGTTGGCAACCTATTCTAAATATTTAACCACTTGGAGGAAACCCGCGTCAAATTGCTTTTGAACTTCTTCTTTTATTTTTAGAAACACATCTGGTCGCATCCTGCGGAGTTTTTGTTGGACGGACTTACATTCCTCTTTTATCGGGAGCTTATGGACTACAATGTCAGTGTTTAACCCAAGCATGTCCTAGTAAGACTAGGTGAAGATGTCTTTGAATTCTCTGAGCAGCTCAATAAGATCTTTTCATGTTTTTCCTGAGATGCTATTTCCAATTTTCACTTCCTTCTTTTCATATTCATCCCCTATGCTCACAGTTTCGATTAACTCATTATGGGACAAGATCTGTTTTTCCTCTTGTTCCATCATTCGTAACAAATCAGGAGATAAGTTACTATCTTGGTCATCTTGAAAGTCCTGAGGTTCTTCGAGACACATATCTCGCTCGAAATGAGGCTCACAGTCAGTATCAGCGTTTCTCATATTATTTATATCCAAGGATCTGTCAAAAGAATGAGAGTGGTCCAATGAACAAAATAAATTTAAGAATGATTGTATGGTATGAGTTTGAGTATATGTATACAAAATTCAAGAATGACTAATTGTGTAGGTTAAGGGTAAACAAATTAT
Organism: Kokia cookei; assembly: GCA_039519145.1. NCBI lineage: Eukaryota > Viridiplantae > Streptophyta > Magnoliopsida > Malvales > Malvaceae > Kokia > Kokia cookei. The sequence continues at coordinate 30,813,573 of CM076907.1, read as the reverse complement.
TTGAATAGAATGAAAGAATATAAAGAGATATTGGCCAAAAGGGGATAAAGTGCATTTTCATTAAGATAATGGATAAAAGTCAAATGCCCTTTACAAAATACCTCTATCGCTCTCGGGCATAGAACGATAGATATGCATCGAGTATTACTCTGAAAAGATCTTAAAGGCTACAGGGAGCTCCTCTTCCATCCAGTTGTTGAGAATGCTTCCTTGTGTGTACGGGCAAATTTGTGATAAACTTCTTTCTTCGCCTTCTTCTGAGATGGCATTAATGTCCAACTTTGTCACAACTCTTCCAGTCTTCTCTTCCTCTTTAAACCTCATTCCACTGAAAATAAAAGTCTTCAATATATGGGGAAAGATCATCGGCTACCATTTGATCTCCTCCCCGGCCAGTCGTGCTTTTCTCACCTCTCGCTTCCTTTCTATCTCTTTCTTCTTTTCCTTCACATCTGGCTTGTATCCTAGCCCGAAACGATCCCATTTTCCTAATGGTACAGGTGCATTGATTACCCCTTACAGATGTTTACCAAGCCCTTTTCCTAGCAGTGCCCCTTTTCCAATTGTCAATCGTAACCCTATCTTTGTGGTTCGTGACAACTTCAGTTCGAGAATTTTACTTCCTTTTATGATGAAGGTGGCATTAACAAACTCTAATGATCGAAAGGAACATTCCACCGCCTCTTCGTTTCTTTCTACGTACGGGGCGTCACTTATCACGGATGCAATGATATCCTCTTCTACATTTATTGTAACCAATCTTCCTTCGGTTACCAGTTTAAGCTTATGATGAAGTGAGGATGGTACTTCTCCTGCTAAATGGATCCAAGGTCTCCCTAATAAACAATTGTAGGAGGGCTTAATGTCCATTACCAAGAAGTCCACCTCATAGGTATTTGGGCCAATCTGCAATGGTACCTCAATTCGACCCATCACTCTTCTTTTCGTTCCATCAAAAGCTCTGACTACATTATGACATGTCTTCATATAGGAGCTATCGACTGGTAGTCTTTTCAGGGTGGCTAGTGGCTATACATTTAAAGCTGAGCCATTATCAATGAGCACTCCGGGTAAAGTATACCCCTTGCAGCGAGTAGTGATGTGCAAAACCTTTGTCAACCCCATTCCCCCAAACAGGATCTCATCGTCACTGAAGAAAATAAAATTGTCAACACTGATGTTATTAATTAGGCGATCCAGCTTGTACACAGATATGTCACTGGTCACATATGTTTCATTGAGCACCTTCATCAATGCATTGCGATGGGCTTCTGAACTTAACAACAGGGCTAAGATTGATATGCGTGCTAGTTGTTTGTGTAACTTCTAGACCACACTGTACTCGCTATGTTTCAAGAATTTCAAGAATTCTTTCGCTTCTTTTTCTACTACTGGCTCATTTACTGGCTCAGGTTTGTCAATCTCTTTTTCTTCTGGCTCAATTACCAAGGCCTTTCCTTTTGCAACTTCTTTTTTCTCTTCTTTCAAGTTATAGCATTTCCCACTACGGGTAACAAGGTTTACATCTTCTTTCGGTTGCTCTTCTTTGGGTGTTATTATGTTACACCCGTAGTTCAAAGGGACTCTCTTGCTATCCTCGTAAGGGAACGGTACAGGCTTTCATATGATAACACAATGTGTCGTTTGTCTTCTTGTCTCAGTACCCTTGGACATAGAGATGATTATCACAGGGCGATCAGGCTTGTTCATCCCTTTTTCTTCGGAGGCAAAAATATCCTCCATCTCTTCTTCTTCAAAGAACTCCAGTTCTTTGCGGTCCATCAAATCCTGTACCAAAACCTTGAACTCCGCACAATGTTGAATCTCGTGTCCCTCAGCATTATGGAAGTCACAATAATTTTTGGCCGTTATCGTCATATCTCCACCATTTCGCATGATCATTCCTCTATCTATCATTTGACGTGATACCCATTTCAACGGTGATTTGACCTCTTGGACATGGGTCTTAACCCTTTTACATTTCGCTCCTGCAATCGCATTCTACCCCTGATCAGGGTGGGCAGGTAAAGGGTTCCTAGCTATGTTAGGTCCAAACGGCTCATCGAATCTTATACACTTCATCTTAATTAATCTTTCCACTATCTTTTTGAAAGCGAAATAGTTTTCGATGGAGTGTTCGATTACTCCTCCATGGAATTCGCACTAAGCATTGGCGTTGTACCATTTCGAAAAAGGTGGTTGTACTGGCTCCGTGTAGTACGGGGCTACTGCATGTTGGTCATATAATTACTGGTAAAGCTCTTTATATGTCACCGGAATAGGAGTAAACTGAATCCTTTCAGTGTTTTTTCTTGAGCTTGGTTCCGACTTTGGTGGATTTTGATAATTGCTTGCAGGGGTTTTAGATTGCATCATCATGATTGACTTCTCATAATTTGACTTATACACGCCTGCGTTGTTTATCTCAGCTTCTTTCCTTTTGGGGGCTGTTCTTTTTCCTCTTTCCACAACGTCAATCTTATCGCTCTTAATTGCATTTTCAATAATCTCTCCAGACATAACCATGTCTGAGAAACTTCTCATAGCATTTCCCAACAAATGGTTGAGATATGATGCTTTTAGTGTATGGATGAAAAGCATAGTCGTCTCTTTCTCCGTTAATGGCGGTTGCACCTGAGTGGCCATATCTCTCCATTGTTGAGCATATTGCCTGAAACTCTAGCTCGACCTTTTCTCCATATTTTGCAAAGTGATTCTATCCGGAGCAATGTCAATAACATGACCGTATTATTTCATAAAGGCCTGGGCTAGGTCCTTCATGAGCTGATCTTCGCACGGCTTAACTGATTGTACCACTTTGCCGCGGATCCTACCAAATTATCCTGGAAACAGTGGATCAGTAACTGGTCATTATGGACGTATCCTGTTATTTTTCGACAGAACATAGTGATGTGAGCTTCTGGGCAACTTGTCCCATTGTACTTCTCAAACTCTAGAGTTTTGAATTTTGGAGGCAGCACTAAGTCTGGAACTAGACGCAGCTCTTTAGCATCCATGCCACAGCAGGTGTCAGCCCCTTCCATTGCTTTGACCTTATCCTCTAACCACTTGTACCGCTCCTCTATTTGTTTGGAAACTTCCAATTTTGTTTTTTCTGCCTCCATGACTTCATCAAAGTCGGGATTAATGGGGTTCACAGTAGTTTCTCCTAGATTAGACCCTAATCTAATCGGATAATTAGCTTGGCTTGAAGTACCAATGGGATGTGGTTGTGCTCGAATGAAGATGAGAGCTTCCCATGAGTTTGTTTTTGGTGGAACTTGATTATGTACGGGGGTAAAGCTAGGAAGGTATCGGGGATCTTCATTCTCCTCCCTTGGGCTTACTACAAATTTTTTTCCTTTTTCCGCCTCCTACAATAGTTGGGTCAGTCAATTGATTATGTTGCTTTGAGATTCAATAATATGGTCTCTCATATCCCGTTAGACCCTTTCGAACTAGTCTTGCAACTGAGCCTGCATTTGCTCTTGTATTTCCTTTTGTAACTGTTCTAACCTTTCTATTCTCTGGTCCATGACTCTCCGAGTACCGTAAGGATGTGAGTTCTCTATTTTTTTTGGGTTTAACTGTTTCAAATTTTATTTAATGAGAGTTGTTGTATTAAAACATGAGAATGTAATACGAATGAATGTAATGCATGCAATGCAAGAGAAGGCGTTGATCCTAAATTCAAGTCCGTTAGATAAACTTTACTTAGAAAACAAGTTCCTTTACATAGAACAAGTTACATAAATGGCTCTGCCTTAGTGCCTAAAGCCTTAATTTTCCTAAAAAGTTCGATCAATTTTTGTCCTCATGTCGACTTTGACTCATATTGTAGGCTTAACTCATCAGCTTTTATGGCTAGTGTCCATACGCGATTAGCTGCTTCTCGTATCTGTGTAAGTGCTTCACCAACGGCATAGTCTCTTTCTTCCACTTGCCTTTGGGCCTGCTGAGTGTGCCATTCACTTGCTTCTAAGTTCATTTCTAGAATTTCTACCCTTATTTCATTGTTTTGGAGTGAAGCCTCGAGCTCTTGTATTCTCTTCCTCAGTTCTCTATTTTCGGCTTGACTTGCCTTGAATTCCATGACAGAGTTTCGGCTGCGATGTCTATGCAAAGATTCCTCCAATTCAGTGATTCTAGCCTCCATCTCGGTTATTTGGGCCCTTAGTTCAGCTTTTTCCACTTGGCTTTCCAACAATTCTCCCTTTATGGTATTTTTCCAGGCTTGACCATCCTGAAATTTCCTTTTCCATTGCTCTGCTCGGTTCTCTTGTTCTCGAATCTCTTATCGCCATTGCTCAGAAGTCCTATCGAGTCTCGCATTTTTCATGGTTTGACGAAGTTTCTTATAGTGTTTCTTTAAATCTTCCAAGTCTTCCTCGGCTTTATTCTTCCCTTTCCTCAACTTTTCAGCCTCTAACTAGTGAATGTCTATATCTAGCTCGAATTTCAACTTATCCTCTTCTAAGGCTTCTATCCTTTTACCAAACTCCAAGCTCTTTCTTTCAAAATCATGCTTTATGATGTCCAACTCTGATGGAACTTCTTGTAAGCATTCTTCTAACGATCTAGCGTCGTCAGGGTTCGGTGCTGAAATATTATCATTGACCCTTTTATTCCTCCACCAATCATATTCCGGAGTTTTCATTGGGTTTGCAATCAATACCTTCATCCTATGTGCTTACCTCCAGGCGCTGGTTATCTCTCTAACCCTCTTCTTGTAGTTATCCCCTTTATAGGTGAACTCCCACTGGGCCAAACCATGTGTCGCTGGTATGAACTGCCTTGACTTATACTGCCTCAACACGAGTAGAGGGGCATATCCTATGGCACCCCATGTTCCAAGTAAGGGCACCCAATCGAAACTACCACAAAGGTAAAGGATCTCATCGATAATAAGCCATGATGCCTTCCACTCTATGTCTTCTTCTAAGAGATTTTGTAGAACTGCCATCCATTTTCCCCCAGAGATATTTAGCTCTTTCTGCGTTGCTACAAATTCCTTCAAAGGCGAGTAGTCTACTGAGTATGCTTTATACGAAATCCTCTCTTTCTTCCAAAAATGGCTAGAAACCAGACCATCAAAAGCAGTGCACAGCCAATAAACCTTCCTTCGCCTTCTCTCCGATAAGCAGTCAATGATCGGACGGTTTCTGCAAGGATTGTCGAGACGGGTGTGACATTCCTACCGAGGCGATCGAAGAGATCCACAATTGCATCCTCTATGTGCCCTAGCGCTTTCGGTAAAATAACCAGCCCATAAATGCTCAAAGCGAAAAGGTCAACACGCTTCTTCATATCCGGATATGCTACTATCAACTCCTCCAGACTCTTCCAAGTGATGCATTTATTATCCCCTTTTTCTTTGATCCTAGACGTCACCCATTGTTCGCTCATCCCTGTTATATTCATTAATCTCTTCAAAAGCGTCGGGACATTCATAGCCCTCGAGTAAACTTTGTTAGTTTGAATCTTCGAGCAACGGATTAGCGCGGTGTATTCCTCTACAATAGGTGTCATGTCAAAACTCCCAAAGGAAAAATAACTGTACGTGAGATTCCAATGCTGAGTGAGAGCCCGGAAAAGATGCTTCTCTATTTTTACCTCGAGCAGATAAGGAAAATCTTCATATTCTCTATAAAATAACTGTTTCATTCCATCATCCCATTGCCCCCAAATATCCTTTAGCTCTTGCACATTGTTTTGAGTAATGTTTACTCGGGTGTGATCCTAAAGTTTTGATAAATGGCCTTCTATAAAACTATCTCCATTCTCATGTTGTCTCCCTTTAGACCATAAATGCACAGCCATATTGTCTTCTACTCTATCAAGAAACCCGCTTTTCATGTTAAAGCTTTCTATTTGGTAATCGAGTATGAATCAACACCCTTTCTTGTATGATAATGCAATATGCAAACAAAAGAAAAGAGACAAAACAGAACACATTAGCAACATATAATAATATCAACATACACGTATACAGCAAAGAACCTAAGAAATTATCTTGGGTAATTGCTAAAATGTATAATATAGCTCAGTCTAAGGCGAGTACTTACGGCTCACTATATGTGGTTTTAGCCTCTAAAGTAAGAATACCTAAAGCAGTAGATTCCTCGATCCTTACCCATTACAGGCTCATACGGATGAGTTCGATTTAGGGGGACACATTTCCCACATGTTTGCACGACAGTGAAAACTTCACGAAAATAAGGGTATGGATGTAATCCCGAAAGCGATTCACTATCCTACACGGAGGTGAAGACCTCACGAAGGAGTAGTTTCTCGCTTCCACTTAAAAGGGTAATAACATAATGCATATGGATGCAAAATTACACTAGCAATATCACACAATATAATGTCACACAAAAGATGCCGAGGATCATATATCAAACAAAACTGAAAGTTTTAAAGTTTTAAAAAATGACCCAAAAATAATCAAATTTGGCTTGACTCTCATTTATTTTTTAAAAGTATGTCCCCAGTGGAGTCGTCAAGCTATCGAAACCATTTTTTTGAAAACGAGTTTCAAAAATTATTTTAAAATTTGGAAAAATGAAAAAGAGGAGTCGCCACCAATCTTTTATTTGCTGTGATTGGATCACCATAAAACATTTAAAATCCATTTTGAAAAAAAAAATATTTTGGTCTTCATAATCCAAAAAAGAGGCTTGGGAGTCGGTTACGCATGAGCAAGGGTTAGCTTCCTCATACGCCCAAAATTGGTACCACATTGATTACTCTCGGGTCGTGATTTGTTAATACTTTGAAAGCTTGAGTAATATTTAAAATATAATCTTTGTCTTTAGAAAACTTCGTAAGATTTCAAAGAAAACCCTTTTTGAGGAAATTTATCCTCGTATTTCGAATCTCTACAAGAACTGGAAGTCGTATCCAACACGTTAGGGCACTACGTTCTCGGATTTTCAAAATTGAAAGACATTTTGAAAGATTTCAAAGAGGATATCTGAATGCATGAATTACAAAAATCACACCCTGCATGTTAAGTCATGGTTTTTCGAGGTTTTCACACGAAAAGACATTGCCTCGTTTTGCTTTAAAATTATTTGTATATATGTATTTGAAAACTTGAAATTTTGTATTGAGTTTAAAATACGAACCTCAGACACATGACTTAAAAGATCTAAAAATAGAATTCGTAAAGAATTAAAGTCGTGACAAATACATTAGGGCACGACGTTCACGGAATCTCAAAGTTAAAAGGGATTTAAGGACTCGAAAAAGGATATTCGATTCGTGTGAGTTGTACGAAAAATCACACCCGACACGTTAAGGCATGATTTCCCAAAGTTTCCACACGAACAATACATTGCCTCGATTTTAAAATAATTTTGAAAACAAAGGTGAAATTTTAGATGTGAATGAACAGTTAATAATGGAGATTAAATAACATGAAACAAAATAATTAAGCAGATAAATTATATACAAAAATTAAAAGTACGAGATACGAGGGCATAATAATTAAAATTTAAATACAAATATTGAAAGGGATGAAAAATAAAACAATCAGAGTTGAAAATAAGATTTTCGATACTCGGGGGCCAAAATGTTAATTTTGGATACTCGGGGGCAAAATGGTAATTTTGGGAAAGTTCAGGATCAAAAATAGAATATTTGGAAGTTTGAGGTTTAAAATGGAGTTTTTTGAGACATTCGAAGGTAAAATGGTAATTTTGGAAAAAATTGGGGTCAAAAATAAAAATTTTGGAAGTTTAAGGGTGAAATGGTAATTTTTGGAAAATTAAGGTCAAAAATGGAGTTTTTGGAAGTTTGGGGGTAAAATGGTAATTTTTGGACAAATTGAGGTTAAAAATAGAATTTTTGGAAGTTAGAGGGTAAAATGGTAATTTTTGGAGAAATAAAGGTTAAAAATGGAATTTTTGGAAGTTAGAGGGTAAAATGGTAATTATTGGGTAAATCGAGGTCAAAAATGGTAATTTTTGGAAAAATTAAGGTAAAAAAAGGAATTTTTAGAAGTTTAAGGGTAAAATTGTAATTTTTGGAAATCAAGGTCAAAATAGAATTTTTAAAAGCTCGAGGGTAAAATAGTAATTTTGGGAAAATCAAGGTCAAAATTGAATTTTTGGAAGTTCGGGGGTAAAATGGTAATTTTTTGAAAAATCAAGTTAAAAAATGGATTTTTTGGAAGTTTAGGGGTAAAATGGTAATTTTTGGAAAAATCAAGGTTAAAAATCGATTTTTGGAAAGTTTAGGGTAAAATGGTAATTTTTAAATAAATTTGGGTTAAAAATGGAATTTTTGAATAGTTTAGGGAACTCTAGGGTAATAAAACCAAAACATGGTGACACATGGCAGCTTCTCATGCATTCAAAAGTTAAAGGACTAATTCGAAAACCATGTAAAATTTTTGGGCCAATTTTGTAATTAAACATAACTTGATTTAAGGATGAAATTAAAACAAATTAAAAATAAAAAGGACCAAATGCACAGATAAACCAAAAGCGAGACACGTGGTAGCCTCTCAGGCTTTCAGTATATTGAAGGATTAAATTGAAAATCAATGAAAATTATTGGGCAAATTTATAATTAATTAAAAGTATAAAAAGCATCTAATTGGAAATTTAGAAAAAAAGCGAAAGGACCAATTGCATAAATATACCAATTTTCAAAAACACGCGGATCCTTGGCTTGGGTCGGATCGGGTCGAGTCGGTTCATGGGTTAAAGCCAAAATGGTGCCGTTTTGGGTATTTTGGCTCCTTCCCTAAATTGTGCCATTTCTATATGCTATAAAAACCATATTTTAGGGAAAAGAAATCACTTTTTCATTTCTTTTTCGAAAAAAATTTCTTCTTTCCTCTCCTCACTCTCTCTCTTTCTCAAACTCGACCGAGCTCCGGCCAGTTGCCCAGTCTCCGATTGCCGCCGTCTATAGTCGTGCTGCTACCCGCCACCGTGCCCATTCACCACGCGCCTCTGTCCATGGTGATCAGAATGGTAAAAACCTTTTTTACTAATTTTCCTTGTTATTGCTTTGTTATTTATTAAAAAGTGTTTTTTTTTTTCAGGTGTTCGAACTGACGAGAAGGTCTTTGCAATCGTGGGTAGCCCGGTGGAACGCCGCTCACGGCTTCGGCGATGGCGGCTTGATAACAATGCTGCTTGGAAGTCTAATTTGAATGCAAATATTGATTGCTTTGTGTTTCTGTTTGTATTGACTTCCGAAAAATATTTGTGTGTATTGATTTTTTTTTAAATGAACCAATAACCTCTTACAATGATTTTCAATTCTAGCCTGATAGCCATATTTACAATGATTATATTTTGTTTTTCTAACTAAATGCTTGTCTAATCTCCTTGCAGGTACAACGCAGTGGCGGTTGGGGCAGCTGGTGGTAGTGCAAGTTGAAACTGGAGGTGGTGCTGCTGGTGCTGACATGGCAGAATGTGGTTGGTTGGAGTGGAGGTGACTGGTGCAAATGGGGGCAGATTGGTGTTCTGATTGAGTTTGGGTTGTATTTGGGCTTAGGTTTTGGGTTAATTTGAACTTGGGCTCCAATTTGGGTTTGTAGAAATGGTTCTCAATTTGTATTTGGACATTATTTGGGCTCGGTTAATGGGTTTTGTAATTGAACTTAAATTTATAATAATTTTAAATTAAAAAAATTAAACTTAAATTAAATTTAAAAATAAATTTAAATTTAAAATAAATTTAAAATGGGTTTGGTTTGGGCCCGGTCAAAATTAGGCTTCAACAGTGCATATTTGCAAAGGTTTAGAGAGTGGAGTTCTGAACGGTGGTGAGGATAAAGCTGAGATTATGTCATTAGGTTTTATTTAAAGTAAAAAAATGAAGACGAATAACTGAGTAAAATGTTACCAAACAACATAGTAGTGACCAAAACGTAGTAAATTAAAGTTCAATGGTTTTATTTAAAGAAATGATAAATCTTTAGTTCTTTTTAAATATACTACATATACTAAGAAAATTTCTTCGGCTTTACTATCATACATAACATATTTTTACAATAAAAGTACCACAGAGCCCTTTATATTAGGTGTCAAGTTGCATTTTGCCCCATTTACTAAAAAAGTGGGCAATTTTTTTTCCTTGAACATTAGATCAAAGAGAAAATTGGTTATTCTGTTAAAAAGTTCATCCATTTCTATTAAAAATTGGTCATTGTATGTCAGTATAAGATACATATGACAAGCCATGTGTCATTGTCTGATTATTCCATCAACCATATTTGTTATTAATTATTATAAAGTATAAAAATTTTAACGGATAGGACAAATTTTCTCTTCGATCTAACATATATAGTCTAATTTACCTCTTTTTTATGAGGATGGGAAAAATGTATTTGACTCATTGTATAAGAACCTTCATAGTACGTTTACCTATTTTTAGTTACGTTAATGTACTATTCATTTTAATCTCGAAAGTTAAAAGAGGAATTAAAATATTATTCCATAAATTTAAGAATATTAATTTCTCAAAATAAAATATGTTCTCTAATTTATTAAAATGAAAAATAAATAATCTATTGAAATTGTGTATATAATTGAGAAAATATGTGAAAAAAGCATGTGCCAACAAATGTTAAAGTAACTTTATTTTTTAAAACTAAATTACTGCAAGAGATATTTTTAAAAAATAAATGTATTTCCTAAATAATGTTATAAGTTAATGAATAGTATACAATTAGTCTTCATTATTACAACCTCATTTACCTATTAAAATGCTTAATTTTATTGGTCACATCTATAACTGTAACACCCATAACTCGTTTTCGTTGCCGGAATAAGGTTACAAAGTATTACCATACTACTCGGAGAATTTTATAACTAATTACCAATTAATAATCGAGTCAATATCATAAATTCATAAATAATCCATAATAAATCAATACATACATTTACGGGCTTTAATTTAGGCCTTTGAAGCCCTAAAAATAATTTACAAACAATCAAGGACTAAATCGAAACAAATCGAGACACTTCATGCAAAAATTGGAATTTTCCATTTATAAGGGTCATACGGTCGTGTGGCTCTCCCACACGCTCGTGTGTTCAACTATGTGTCAAATAATGTAACTCTTTGACTTGGGCCACATGCTCGTATCTCTGCCCATGTGAGACACATGACCTCTGTGTGTGCCAAAATTTCACTTAAATCAAGCTTGTTTCATACCAAAATGCACAAGGAAATGCACCATCTCATAATATACCATATCAAGATTCTAGACAAGCATAAAACCAATCAAAACATGCACTTCCCAATCATCCACCACTCACCAAGATATCATACACTTAACACAACCTCAATCACATACACAATTCTTTCCAATATAACCGTTCACAAGAAATGCATAATTGAACTATTTCTTCTAACATAACAACTCAATCAACCATACATGAACCATATTATAAACCTCTACTCAAGCATACTCAAACACAAACAACATATCACAAGTTTACCTTTAACACATGATTCATACCAAAATATCAACATAACAGAATATAAGCTAAACAACTTCATCTTTGCCTAGTACATGCCATATAACCCAAATGTTCATAAAAGTTACCAAAAGAGTCCTCGGGATAGTGTGATTCTTCAAGTTCGTCCGATCTTTCAACACCAAAATGAAATCTACAAAACAAAGAGCATAACACAACTAAGCTTACGAAAGCTTAGTAAGTTCGTGGGTTAAACAAAAATCTTACCAAATGAGTATAATAATTTAGCGATGAACTATAGATTCAAACCTTATTAAACTCATCTCATAACAGTGAGTAATGCCAGTATAATTAACGTGAGTGATTCCACTTACACACGATGACATGTAATTTCACAGTATGCTCATAAGAGCTAATCAGTCAGTATGTGTTGATCAATCAGTATACAATAAGCTCGTATAAGTTAATTAATTAGTAAACAATATGCTTGTAAGAGCTATCAATCTATGAATAGTATGCTTGTAAGAGCTATCAATCTGTGAATAATATGCTCTTAAGAGCTGTCAATCTATGAACAATATGCTCATAAAAGCTATCAATCTATAATCAGTATGCTCGTAAGAGCTGTCAATCTTTGAACAGTATACTCGTAAGGGCTGTCAATCTATGAATAGTATGCTCTAAGAGCTTTCAATCTGTAATCAGTATGCTCGTAAGAGTTGTCAATCTTTAATCAGTATGCTAGTAAGAGCTGTCAATCTATGAACAGCATGCTCGTAAGGCTATCAATCATACATTGTATGCTCGTAAGTGTTATCCAACCAACACACCAATGCATAATATCATGTAAAAATAGTCTGCAACAAATGAAAGACCTCATCATAATCAAAACATGCAACCCTCCTGTAATCATCTCTTCTACTTGCGTCAATCCCGTACTCATCATTCCATATAATTTCATAGCATTCCAACTTATACATATATAATTCACAAGTACACTTTATGCATTCAATCATTCATACCAAGGCACGCAATACCAATTACAACAAATCAACTCAATTTGTACTAAATTAAACTGAACGAACTTACCAGACTGATTTGCAGTAATCGCCAAAGTACAAGGACTACTCCATTACTTTGCCTTTCCCTTGGTTGTTGACACTTTCTTGATCTAAAATAATAATTCCATTCAATTATCTAAATCAATAGGAAATTTAAATTATTTTATGCAATTAAGTCCTTTTTGACATTTTTACAAAATTATTCCTAACATTTTACTTTTATGCAATTTAACCATTTTAACCAAATTTAAGTTCAGCCAAATTTTATAACACCCGATTAAAGGTCATAATTTATTTTATTTCACATCAAGTCCTTGTAATTTAACCACTTTAACATTTTAGTCCTCTAACATTAAAATTACTAAAAATTACTTTACAAAATAGTCTTATTTAACAATCAAGCTTAATAATTTATCATAAAACTTCAAAACACACTAAAATCATCAATGACATAACTCACAATGTTAAACAATTTTATAAATTAGTCCCGAGTTAGCTAGATTAAGCTAATACGAGCTAAAAAACATAAAAATTATTTAAATCAGGTGAAATTTCCCTTACCTATTATGAAACCAAAGCTTGACCAAAGCTTAAAAGCCCTAACTATGGTTGTTCGGTGCTTCCCAAAGAAGAAAATATGAATTTGATGACCTTTTTCTTTTATTTCATACTTTTATTTACTTAATAATTAAAATTTACCATTTTACCAATTAAAAACAAATGACATTTACAAATTCTAGCACTTATACCGTCCAATAAAATCCCAAAAGGTATATTTATCATTCAAGTCCTTAAAAATACTTTTCTATAGCTATTTGACCCTTTTAACCATTAGAAATCAACTTTTGCATCATTTACAATTTTGTCCTTTTTCTTTAATTAACTATCAAAACATTAAAATTTCTAGACTAAACTTTAATACAACACTAATGACCTAATAAATATTAAATGATTCATATTTATGGACTGACACATTAGAGTTGTGGCCTCAAAACCACAGTTTCCAATAATATTGGAAAATGGGTTAATTAGTAAATACTTAATTAATTAGGATCTAGTTGAAATTAACCACAAATCTAGAGAATTCCACATCATTCTAATCAAACAACTTATTTACAATATAACCTTAAACTAATTAGGACTAAATGAATAAATAACCCAAAAGTTAGTGGATGGTAATCATGTCACCATTGCTTGAACTTTTTGACCATGGTTTAATTACCATTTGGTCCCTTTAGTATTCTAAATCTATAGCAACAAAATTTCACCTCTTTTATAATTTAATCCTTTTACCTTAATTAAGCAATTAATCATTAAAATTGCTAGACCAAACTTCAATTCACCTATAATACAACTCTATACATATTTAATAAATATATTTACGGCCATAAATTATGGAAATGAGGTCTTAATATCTCGTTTTCATAAACCACTCGACTTTTGAACCGAACCAATTATACAAACTTCTGATTCAATAATTAAAATTTAGTATAAAATTATTATTGACTTGTATAATTTAAATATAAATTATATGAATTTACTTATCAGATTTGTGGTCCCAAAACTATTATTTTCGACACCACTGAGAAACATACTGTTATAATAACTGGATTTTGTATTTAGATCATAATTAGATTTTTTTTTTTAAATTTCCAAACAAAACACAATAATATATTAACAATATTTTATGTGTGATTTACATCTAATCTTTAGAAAAAATTACAATATAATTTTGTAACAACCTGATTTTCATTGGTGTCAAAAATAGTGATTTTGGGATCACAAACTCCGACGAATCAGGTCGTAAATTACTTATTTTAATATTTATGGTGTTATTGGTATTGCATTAAATTTTGCTTAGGAAATTCTACTGATTAAATAGTTAATTAAGTAAAAAAATGATTAAATTGTAAAAGATGCAAAGGTAGAATTGTTTTGTTAGAAGGACCAAATAGGTAAATAAACCAAAGAAGATTAAGATAGTGGAATATCATGACTTTTATGTGTTAAGGGGATGAATAATTAAGGATTAAGAGTGATTAAGAAAGGTTAATGATGAAAGTTACAAAAATTACAAAAATGTCATTGCTATATATATGAAATAAAAAGAAAGAAGTTGAGAATTTCATTATATTTTCTCTTCTTCTTCTTCTTCGTCACACAGCCAAAAAGAGAAAAACATAGGGTTTTTCATGAAAATCTTGAAGCCTTGATTTGAGAAAGCAAACATTGATCGTTTTTTGTAATTTTTATGCTTTCAAGTTCGTATTAACTTAATCTAGCTAATCTAGGGACCAATTTGTGAATCTGCCAAATGTTATAAAACTTGCCATTGTTGGAAATGCTTTCTCTTGAAAGCATTTGATAGATTTGAATGCTTGATGCTTGGGTTAGATCTTTTTATAAAGTAATTTTTTTTTATGAAATGAGGGTTTAAGGATTAAAATGTAAATGTGATGAGATTGTGTCTTTAGTGGAAATAAATTGCTTGTAGAGACTTGTATGAGAACAATGAGCATTCGGTTGAAGAATGTTTAGAGAACAATGAGTATTTTTCATGTTTTGTGTTGAAAGGACTTGATGCGATGGCTTAGGATTATGTATATGTTGTAGTATCCTAACAGCTTGTGTGAGCAGCATCGCAAGTCGATAAATTCTTAATGAATATCGAATATGTGGACCCCTACGTTGGTTGAGTCTCCGCGTATGTATCGATTTCTCATTAGCTTGTGTGAGCAGCACCGTGAGTGGGAAATTCTGGATCATATCGATGGTTGAGTCTCTGCATACGTTGCAGATTATCATCAGCTTGTGTGAGTAGCTTGGTGTACTGGTTAACCTTTTTTGACTCATAATAGCTAATTCTTACTGGGCTCGTAAGAGCTAACCTTTCAAAGCTTGTAAGAGCTAATTTTGTCTAGGCTCGTATGAGCTAAATTCTAGAAAACTGAAAGAGATCAAATTTGATCCTTTTCACAAGATTATGAACATACTCGTTATCATCTTTATAACTGATTTGGCTATTCTATAAGATAATGATTTCTGCATGTTTAATAAGCTTATCTGTGTATTTGTTGTTGTTTTGTAGATACATAATGCTATTGGAAGATCGGATCATCTTGAAGAATCACACTTCGCGGAACCTATTTGGTAGTCCTTCATCACTTGGTTATATGACATGTACTAGGATGATGTTATCTTTTGTTTACTCATTTTAGATTGTGGCAAACTTGATATGTTTTGATGAAATATTGAATGTTGTATGGTATGCTTGTTCTAGTTGGAATTAAATTTTTAAGCATAATGTAAAGACTTGGAAACTATGAATTATGCATTGGTCTAATGCATTTTTGGATTTACGAATGTTACGTATCGCTAAACTTATGTTTTGACATGATTCTTGAGATTTTCCATACTTGTTTTGGTAAAACTCCTACTTGTATCAGTAGAAATATAGGGTAGGAGAGAGGTTGTTCACTGACTTGAGTGGTATCAGTAGTTGCATAGTAGGTATCGACAGTTCTGCACTTAGAGGTATCTGTAGTTTGTATACTTATATCGGTAGAAGTTACAGGGTAAGACTTCTTAACTCTCTGGAGTTTGTAGTATCGGTAAAAGCATGACATGTTTCAATAGAAGTCTCACTTGTAACGGTAGTACTGCCTCAAGTATCAGTTTAAGTTTGCACTATTCCTGAATTGTTTACTGATTTGATAACTACTAATACTTGCCCAACAAGTACAGGTAGAAGTCTCCAAAAATCTTGGAAATGATCTTTTTGCCCTTGTTGAATTATGATTATAATTGAATGATAATTCATGACGTGTCGGGTGTATATCTTTAATAATGCAAGATCAAATGACATGATTTTAAAGAAAATGTAAAGTGATAGATGAATAAAGTGACATTGGGACCCTAACTGACGACGGTTTTGAGTTTTGGTTTCACATTTAGTGGTATTAGAGCTTATAATTTACTCGTTTCTTGGATTGTATTGACTGTGTGAAATTATCTAAAAGTACATACCATATAAACCTGTGATAGTGTGATATAGATGAATCTAATCTAACTACAGTTTTTGCAGCTAAGAAAAAAATGTTTGATTTAGAACAAGGAGAGACCAATAAGCTAAAAAGAAATTTTCTAGCTACTGATTCTGGCATGAGTCAAGGGCTATCGGTTATACCGATGATAGAAAATGAAGCCAAAAAATGTTCTTCGGCTTAATGGGACAGTGGTTCTCAGATGTCATGAGGAACAATCCTATGGCACCACCTCTCCCCTTTCAGCTACACAGCCTCTTGCCTGACCTGTGGAACCTCTAGTAATGCCTCCACCTCCTCTTATGATAGAACAGAGGCGTCGTATACCGACAGACAGGGTCAGAAAATATGAAGAAGTGGAATTTCGTGAGAGTGTAGAAGACAGTCCATCCAGAGCTAAGTACTGGTTGGAAAACACATTGAGAGTTTTGAACGAGATGGCCCATCCCCAAGAAGACTATTTGAGGTGTGCCACTTCATTTTTTATGAGGATTACCATTGGTGGATGATGATCTTAGCTGTGGTCCCTAAAAATGAAATTAGCTGGGAGTTATTTAAGGAAGAATTCAAAAAGAAGTATGTCAGCAAAAAGATATCTTGAGAAAGAAGAAAGAGTTCTGAGAGTTAAGGTAGGGAAACAAGACAGTGGCAGAATATGAATGAGAATTTGTACAGCTCAGCAAATATGCACGGGAGATTATGCCTACTGATGAGGCCATGTGAGTCTGATTTGAAGACTGACTAAATGACGAGATTAAGATGATGGTAGGTGGTTTTGAAATATGACCATTTGTTGTTCTGGTAGATAAAGCACGAAAAATAGAGTAAATTTACAACCACAAAAGATAGAGGAAAAAGAGGTTCAAAGAATTCAGTAAGAATACCTCTTCTAAAACTTTCTCTTTGTCGCCACCAAAGAAATTCAAAGAGAATGAGAGCAGAGTGACATTTTCATCTAGTTACCAGAGCAAGAGTGGGTCGGCACAACCTGAAACTAGATTTCAGAATAGGCCTTTGGTTAGTGTAGCCAGTGTTGGTAATGCAGCTAACCTAGCTTGTGAGTATTGTGGAAGATTCCATCTGAGTGATTGTCATTTGAAAAAGGGGGCATGTTTTCGATGTGGAGCAATCGACCACATGGTACAAAATTATCAAGTGTCACATGAAGAGGAAGAGAATCGAAGTGTAAAAACCCCTGGTCACACCACAAATGGGTAGATGTCTTGGTCAGAGCAGCATCACATGTGGAAATCATAATGATAGTCAGGAAAATACAAATAGATCTGAAGTCGGAGCACCTTCACAAACCAATGTCATTCGATCCAGAGAATAGGCAACTGCATCCGATAATATGATTCGTAAACTCTATCTTTGGATATGACTGTGTGCACTTGGATTGATTTAGCGTTGACTCATTCTTAAATCGGTACTACTTTAACTACTGATAAAATCTATTTGTTGAGTCTATTGGAGCCCAATTTTGATTAGGACCAACATTTAAACCAAATTGAACCCAATTTTAAATTTTAATTTATTTTAAGTTTAAATTTATTTTAAATTTAGACTAATTTTGAGTTTAAATTTATTTTAAATTTAAATTTAATTTTAATTTTAAAAAAAGGTTCAAGATACAATTTCCAGTCCAAAATTACAAATTTAAGCCCAAAGTCTTAAAACCCAAATATAACTCTAAAATTCTAAAAAACCTAAATTGCAGCAACTTGTTGTTGCTGCCCTGCCTTGCCCATTCAGTAATCTCCACGTCAACTTCACTTGCCTCTGCCACCAGCACCGCTAGTTACCGATTGAACCTGCAACAAGAAAAGAAGAAAAGACAGCAAAATACAGAAAAAAGAAGCAAGTTGTAATAAGGCTATAAAATCGATTGAAAATAGGTTGTAAAAGGGGGCTTCTCTCTTTTTTGGAACATTCAAGAAACAAAATACAGAGTGATTCGAATCAATAAGCAGTTACAAGATCAAATTCAAAGCATCCAAACTTTTAGTATTCTTAAGGTACAAAACATGTATTTATTATTTGTTTAGTATCCAAGTTTCGAAACCTCCACATTCTAAATATGTATTAAATATCATTATTTACTTTTATTTATTGCAAAACGTTTTTATAATAACTACATATAAATAAATATAATATTAAATAAATAATGAATAAAAAAGGGATTTGAAAGGACTTACTCAGATCCAGATCGACGTCGTCGTTCGCCGTGAACGGAGTCCCTCCGGGCTGTTCCATGCTCATGAGGGACTCCACTACTCGAGTACTTGTAAAGAAAATATATATATACAAGTGTAAAAAAAAATAATGTTTTAAATAAAGAACAAACCGATCAAAGAAGTAGAAAAGATCCGAACACTTCTTCACTGATTTAGAAATGTTTAGATCTGGGTTTTCAAACTCAGATCTAGGTTTTTAAAAATGGAAAGGGTAAAGAGAAGGAAGAAATAAAAAAGGAAAATTTTCTTACCTAACCACCGTAGACGATGGTGCATGATAGTACATGGCGACGAAGGAGGGAAGGATCGACGGTAGATCTGTGGTCGGAAGGAAAGGGATAGAGAGAAAAGAAAAGGGATTTTGAAGTTTTTTTTAAAGGGAGGAAAGGAAATGATTTTTTTAGAATTTTTAGCCTTTTATAGGCCTTAGAAACGGCGCCGTTTTGAGGGCTGAGTTTCAGCCCCAAAATGACGTCGATTTGTGCCTTACTCGTTTTCGAACCCGACCCAGCAAGAGGATCTATGTGTCTTTTGAAATTGGGCTATTTATGCCTTTACTCCTTCCGCTTTTTCAGAATGTTACAAGTTCGTCCTTTCTAATATTTTAATTTATTTTAAAAAATTACCATTAATTTTACTTCATTTTCAATTTAGTCCTTTAACATTTTTGAAGCCTAAAAAGCTGCCACGTATCCTTTTTTAAATTATTTATGCAACTGATCCCTCTTTTTTTATTTTGTTTCAATTTCATCCTTAATTTAAATTTTTATTTATTTTAAATTTACCCAGTAATTTTAAAAGCTTTACAAATTGGTCCTTTAACTCTAGAATGCATAAGAAGCTGCCAGGTGTCCTATTTTAGGGGTATATTACATTCAAGGTCACTGCTTTGTTTTAAAATTACATTTTAACCCTAAAACTTTTCCAAAATTACATTTTAACCTCAAACTTATTCAAAATTACATTTTAACCTTAAACTTCCCACAATTATGATTTGACACCGAACTTCTTTTAAATTACATTTTTGACCTCAAACTTCTCCAAAATTACATTTTGACCCTCAAACTTCTCTAAAATTACATTTTGACACTCAAAATTTTCCAAAATTACATTTTAACCCTAAATATTATAAATTTCATTTTAACCACAACCTTTTCAAAATTACATTTTGACCCTAAACTTTTCCAAAATTACATTTTGACACCCAAATTTTTTGAAACTTCATTTTTGACCCCTTTTTTTTTTACTTTTCTTCGATTTTATACAAAATTTAATTATTTTTCTTCGTATTTTCAATTAATCCTATTTTTTTTTATTTTTTTTCCGATTCTATCATATTTTGTATTTTATCTTATGCTTAATTTTTGCATTTACTTATATGCTTAATTATTATTTAAATTTTTTTATCTGTACATTCATGTTTAATTTACGCATTCATCTTTAAAATTAATTTTTCTTTCTGATTTTCTCAAAAAATACAAATATTTTAAAATCGAGGCAATATTCCTTTATTTCGAATTTTAAAAAATTGTGCCTTAACTTACTAGGCGTAATTTTTCTTCAAATCGGAATAATTAAATACCCTTTTAAATGTTTGAAATTTGCAACGAAGGAATGCTTGTTATTGTCAGATCTCGAGATGTTATGTCCTAACTCACTAGACGTGACTTATTTCCTCGATCACTTCGAAATAACGAGACTTTCTAACGAATATCAATTTTCCTTCTTAAACGTGTAAATCATGCATTTTGGGATCGTATTTTAAATTTTACTTGAATTTTCAAATTTTTAACAATCGATGTGGTACCAATTTTGGGCGTGTAAGAGTGCTAATCCTTCCTTACATGTAACCGACTCCCAAACCCCTTTTTGGATTTTGAAGACTAGAATATTTTTCAAAACGGATTTTAATGATTTGTGGTGACCCAATCACACCAAATAAAAAGATTGGTGGTGACTCCCATTTTTCAATTTAAATATATTTTTCGAGAACCTTTTTCTTTTAAAAAAAGGACATTTCGACAGTTTGGCGACTTCGCTCGGGACATTTTTTAAAAATAAAAGAGAATCAAGCCAAAATTGATTATTTTCAGGTATTTTTTGATAAATTTTTAAATAATCAATTTTGTTTAATATACGATCCTTTGTTTTTCTCTGTGATGCTATATTACGTCGATTTTGCTAGTTAAGTTTGCATTCATATGTATTTGTTACTACCACTACTACCCCTTTAAGTGGAATCGAGAAACTGCTCCTTCGTAAGGTTTTCACCTCCGTGCAGGATAATGGATCGCTTTTGGGATTACATCTGTACCCATGTTTTCGTGAAGTTTTTACTTTCGTGCAAACATGTGGGAAATGTGTCCCCCAAATCGAACTCATCCGTATGAGCCTATAATGGGTGGTGATTGAGGAATCTGTTAGTTTGAATACCTTTTACTCTTGAGACTAAACTGCATGTAATGGGCCATAAGTACTTGCCTTAGAAGGAGCTATACCGAACCTTTTAGCAACTATCCAAGATAAGTTCTTAGGTTCTTGTTTTATACCTGTATATTGATACTGATGTGTTTGGCTAACTTGTTCTATTTTGTCTCTTTTTGCATTGCATTGCATCATCATATAAGGAAAGGTATTCATTCAAACTCAATTCTTGATAAGGGATAGATCATGCAGAACAACTATCTTGATAAGGTGGAGGACAATATGGTTGTGTGTATGTGGTCAGAGGAGAATCAATGCCAGAAGGGTGATAGCTTAGTAGAAGGGCATGGATATGACTTTTGGGATTATACCAGAATTAGTACAGCTTAGAACAATGTGAAAGAGTTGAAAGAAATATGGGACAAATGGGATGATGACATGAAGCAAACCTTTTACCAAGAGTACAGGGATTTACCATACTTGCTCGAGGTTAAAGTAGATACGCACCTCTTCCGAGCTTTGGCACAACACTGGAACTCGACTTACAGTTTCTTCACTTTTGGGAATGTGGACATGACACCTACGATAGAGGAATACACCACTTTACTCCGTTATCCGAAGATCTCTGTTGATAGAGCTTACTTAAGAGCTCCTAGTGTCCTGACTTTCATCAAGAGATTAACAAACATAATTGGCATGAGTGAGCAATGGATTATAGCTCAGGTTAAGGTGAAAGGCGACAAAAAATGCATTACGTGGAGGAGTTTGCGAGACTTGATCTTGGCCCACCCGGATGCGAAGAAAAAGATTGACATCCTGACCCTAAGTATCTATGGATTAGTCATTTTTCCCAAAGCCCTAGGACACATAAAAGATGCGGTTACAAACTTGTTCTATAGGTTGAATAAAAGGGTTACATCGGTCCCGATAATATTGGCTGAAACTTTTCAGATCACTAAATACGTGTAGAAAAGAAGGTAAAGGACGGTTTATCAGCTGCTCACCATTGTTGATAGTATGGTTCCACAGTAACTTTTGGAAGACAAAAAAAGTCTCTTATCAGTACCTTTCTAAAGATTATTCTCCTTTGAAAGAGTTTGTAGCTGTGCAAAGACAAGGAAACTTCTCATAGGAAAATTGGATGGCAATACTTCAAAGTCTCCAAGACGAGGACATAGAATGGCGAGCACCATAGTTTGCTCCTGATGAAATCCTGTATCGATGTGGAGAATTCGATTGGGTTCCATTGGTCGAGATAATTCATACCATAGTTTGGGGAGCCGTAGGGTACGTACCTTTATTGGTTTCAAGATAGTACAGGTCGAGACAATTCATACCAACAACTCGAGGATTAGCCCAGTGTGAATTCGCATATAAAGGAGAGAACAATAAGAAGAGAATTCGAGAGATTTTGAATGCATGGAACCAAGTTCGGAGAATGAAAGTGTTCAATGCCAATCCCATGACAACTACAAAATATGATTGATGAAGGAATATAAGGATCAATGACAACATTCCTTTGCCTAACCCAAAAGTTGTTCATCCAATTGAGGCGTACTTGCAGGATGTCTCGACAGAATTGAAAATTATCAAACAAGATTTTGAGAGAAAGAATTCTGAGATGGAAAAAATGATGGAAAAATTGGAAGAAGAAAAGGTACTTTTCGAACTAGATGTTGATGTTCAAAAATTAGTAGTAGAAAAATTGATAAAAGGGAAGAAAAAGGCTGAAGAAGATCTCGATAGCCTGAAGAAAGACTACAAGAAACTTCTTTTGTCAATGAGGACTACTGGTTTGGGAAAAATGTCAGAGAAATGGCAACGAGAAATCTGTGAAGAAAGGATTAGAACAAATTAGTGGAAGAACAAGTTTCAAGATGTCCAAGTTCAAGAAAATGCTGTGAAAAGTAGCTTGTTGGAAAGTCAAGCTGAGATAACTGAGTTAAAGGCCCGAATAAAAGAGTTAGAGGGATCCTTACATAGACATCGTAGCCGAAATTCGATGGTAGAGCTGAAAGCAAGTCGAGTTGAGACTGAGAGGTTGAATAAGAAGGTGGAAGAACTAGAAGCCGCGTTGCAGAGTAATGAGATACGAATTGAGGTTCTCGAGAGGACAATGAAAACAATTGAATGGCACCTTTACCATACTCAGAAGCAAGTTCGAGACAGGGATTATGTTATGGGCAAAGCTCTGAATCAAATGCGAAAGGTAACGAACCATTTGCAAACACTAGTAGTCGGAGTCGATATGTTAAGTGTGCAGTATGAGACAAAGTTAGATCGGGGTCAAAATTTAGCTGGACTTCTCAAGAAAATCAAAACTCTGAGTATTAAGGAAAAATCATTTATGTAAACCTGCTTTATGTAAAGGAACTTGTTATCTAGTGAAGTTTTCTAATAAGAAATTGAATTATAAGTCAATATCTTTCTTTTGCATACATGCATTCATAAGCATTGCATTTCATCAATATGCATAAAATTATAAGAAAATATCTCTAATAAATTAAAATCTTAAGTAGTTAAATCAGAAACCATAGAGAAACCACATCGCTACAGCACTCGAAAAGTAATGGATCAGAGAATCAAATTTTTTAGAACAAATCCAGAAGGAAATGCAATAGCAAGTGCAAGTGTAGTTGCAAGACCATTTGGCAAAGCTACAGCAAGATATGAAATACCAGATTATAAAATCTCAAAGGAGCATTATAAGTTAGCTAAGCATTATAAGTGAGCTAACACAGCTGATAAGAGCATGGGCGGATAAAGGTAAAGGTCCTACTATATGCCTAGGGGAGGAGAGTAAGGAGCCTAGATATCTCCCAGGCTATGCTTCTATGCATACTCATGCACCTCCAGAAACATATCCACGCGGAGTACCTGTAACAATAAGAGCACAACAACACCTAGGCGGCAAGTTAATGCTAGAAAATTTTCAGATGGGATCCGGTTCCAACCCCGGAGATAATGTGGTCATTCCTATCGTCCATGACTTGGATGACGTAGAGGAGACGAAAAGAGCAAAGCCTGAGATCCCTAGACAGCTGGAGGAAAAATACAAATGATTGGAAGAAAAATTGAAAGAAAAAGTGAAGAAAAAGAGCAAAGTATTGTCCTAGACTTAGTACTCCCCCCGAAACTCAAAACACCTGATTTTGACAAATACAACGGGACCAGTTGCCCCGAGGCACACATTATCATGTTCTGCAGAAAGATGACTGGGCATGTTAATAATGACCAGTTATTAATACACTATTTCCAAGATAGTCTAGTAGGATCTACAGTAAAATGGTACAATTAGTTGAGCCGTGCCTAAATAAGCTGATGGAAGGATCTGGCACAAGCATTCATGAAGTAATACAGTCATGTAACTGACATGGCACTTGATAAACTGACCCTCCAGAGAATGGAGAAGAAGCCAAATGAGAGTTTTCGATAATACGCTCAAATATGGAGAGACATAGCAACCCAAGTATAGCCACTACCAAATGAGAGTTGTTGGAAAAGAAAACAACTATGTTATTCGTTAATACTCTGAAGGCCCCTTTCATTAACCACATGTTGGGAAACACTACCAAAATTTTTTCTAACATGGTTATGCTAGGGGAGATGGTCGAGAACACGATCCAAAGCTGGAGGATTGAGGCGGGGGAAGTTGTCAAAAGAGTAGCTCCCAGAAAAAAGGAAAATGAGGTCAACAACGTAGGCTCTTACAAGACAAATTACTCAAAGCCAATGGTGATGGCGTCACCCAAGACCACGGAAGGAAACTATCAAAGAAATCCAAGGTAGAGGTTTGGTTCGAGGCCAAGAATGGAATTCACTCTTATTCCCATGACATACAGAGAATTTTATCTGAAATTGTATGATGAACATCTTGTGTAGCCAATCCATGTAAAGCCACTGTTGCCACAATTCCTAAGTTGGTATGATACGAACGCACGATGTGAATATCGCACAGGAATAATTGGACATTCAATTGAGAATTACACGACCCTAAAAAGGCACGTGCAACAGCTCATCAATGCCAAGGTACTGAGATTCGAGAACCCTATGAATCCCAATGTATCAGGGAATCTGCTATCCAAACATCCCGATTAAAGGGTGAATGCAATAGCCGGAGGAGAGGGAAGGAAGATCAAGACTCGTATTGAGGAGGTAAGATCACTATTGAGATGGGTATGGCTCGAAATGGTAAAAGTGGGTTTAATTGCCTAAGATTCAGGAAAAGCAGTGAGAAAAAGATGCTACTGTGAGTTTCACGGTAATGAAGGGCATGAGATTCAAGAGTGTGACTAGTTTAAAACTCTAGTACAGGGATTGATGGACAATAAGGAGTTAGAATTTTTTTAGGAAAAAGAAGAAGTGGAAGAAGTGTGTGTCTTTGAAGAGGGCACAACTAAGAAAACTTTTGGGGTTAATAATCCAATGAAATCATCTCATGGCCAAAAAGTGACGAAATTAAAGCAAACTCCCACAATGATAATTCAAAAACCCGTAGTCTTTCTTTATAAGGATGACAAAAGGGTACCTTGGAATTACAACTGTAATGTAACGGTGTCTAGAGGAGAAAATTCCAAGATTGAATTAGAAGGAGCTCAAGACGTGAGTCTTGTCATGTGTTGTGGGAAAGACTATGGCCCTGCAATAATAGAAAATGAAGCATTTGGAAAAAAAATTGTAAGAACAGAAAAGAGGAAGTACTAGTGAACTGAAGTCACCAATTAATGAGCCAGTGATAGAAAAGGTGACTAAAAATTTTTTGAAGTTCCTCAAGCACAGCGAATACAGCGTACACAAGCAGTCAGCTCGTATATCCATGTTAACGTTATTACAAAGCTCGAAAGCACATTGTAACGTGCTAATGAAAGTATTAAACGAGACTTAAGTAGCGAGGACGTTTCAGTGACCAAACTAAATCGCTCGGTCAATAATGTCAGCGCTGATAATTCCATCTTTTTTAATGATGAAGAAATACCTCAGGAGGTATGGGGTCAACAAAAGCGCTACATTTCACCTCCCGTTGTAAATGTTACACACTGCCTGATATGTTGATTGATAATAGTTCAGCTTTGAACGTTCTGTCGTTGACAACATTAAAGAGGTTACTGATCAATAGTTCTCATATGAAGACATGCCATAATGTAGTGAGAGCGTTCGATGGAATAGAAAGGAAAGTTATGGGTCGGATCTAGATACCATTGTATTGGTTCAAACTCATACGAAGTAGACTTCTTAGTAATGGATATCAAACCAAGCTACAACTACTTGCTTGGAAGACCGTAGATCCATTTGGCAAGAGTAGTGCCGTCATCATTACAGTAGAAGCTGAAATTGGTGACCAAAGGATGATTAGTCACAACCAATGCTGAGAAAGACTTAATTGCGTCAACAGCAAGTGATGCGCCATACATTGGAGTAGATGAAGAAGCCTTAGAATGTTTTTTTCGATCCTTGGAGTTCGTTAATGCAACCTTCATCGTCGAGGGAAGCAGAATCCCTATACCCAAAATATCAAAAATCCCGAATATGGCCCTAAAAATGACAATTGGTAAAGGAGCCCTAACTGGAAAAGGACTAGGAAGGTTTCTCTAGGGGAGAATCAATGTGGCAGAGTTGGAAGAGAAACGAGATCACTTTGGCCTAGGGTATAAACTAGATGCCAGGGGAAAGAAAAGGGAGTTGGAAAAGAAGAAGGAAAGAAGAAGAGCTCGATTAGCTAGAGAGGAAATCCAATGGGAGCTAATGATTTTTCCCCATATATAAAAAATGTTCATACCAGGGGGAATAATCAATTTAAGGCCAAAGGTAAAAGAGAGAGAGAAGGAAGACTAATTAAAGCAATAGGGACAATGAAGGGTTTGAGCATCAACACTGTATCCGAGGAAGGAAATGAAGGAAGAAATCTATGAGAAATTCGTCCTTTCGCCCCTAGGAGTACTCTCGACAACTAGACAGTAAAGGAGCTCCTTATAGTCTTTAGGGCTTCTTCAGAGTAATGCTTAGAACACATCTATTACTTTAGGCTTGAAAGTAATATGGATCTTTTTGTAAAAGGGCCTTTGATCATTATCTGGTTATTTTGAATGAAAATGCATCTTTTATCTTACATGGAAAATCTTTCGCTAATTATTCTTTCATTCTTAATCCAACCCAACAAACAATTGTACATATCCGATAAACAACATTAATCATTCTTTAATACATACATTCTTGTCCAATTTGACAAACATACTCATACTCATACCATATAATCATTCTTTCGTAAATTTATTTTGTTCTTTGGACCTCTTTTTTATTACTTTGATAGGTCCTTGAATATCAATAATATGAGTGACCCTTATGCTAACTTAGAGCCTTATTTCAAGCAAGATATGTGTTTAGAAGAATTTCAGGACTTTGAAGATGATCAAGATTGTAATTTGTCTCCTGATCTGCTAAGAATGATAGAGCAAGAGGAAAAACAAATCTTGCCTCATTCGGAACCGGTAGAAGTTATAAGCCTAGGGAACAAAGATGAAAAGAGAAAAGTAAAAATTGGGATAAGCATCTCTCTGGAAACCAGAAAAGATATTATCAAGTTGCTTCAGGAGTTCCAAGATGTCTTCGCATGGTCCTACCAATACATGCTTGGCCTAAGTACCGACATTATGGTACATAAACTCCCCATAAAGGAAGAATGCAGGCCTGTACAGCAAAAGCTCCGAAGGATGAGGCCTGATGTGTTATCGAAAATAAAAGAAGATGCTAGAAAGTAATTTGACGCTGGGTTTCTCCAAGTAGTTAAATATTTAGAATTGGTAGCCAACATAGTCCCTGTTCCTAAAAAAGATGGGAAAGTGCCTATGTGTGTGGATTATCGAGATTTAAATAAAGCTAGCTCAAAGGATAACTTTCCATTACCTCACATTGACACCTTAGTAGATAATACAGTAGGTCACACCTTATTTTCATTCATGGATGGTTTCTCCGGGTATAACCAGATAAAGATAGATATGGGGAACATTCTGTTACAAAGTGATGCCTTTTGGACTAAAAAATGCAGGGGCAACTTATCAAAGGGCCATGGTGACTTTGTTTTATGACATGATGCATAAAGAAATTAAAGTTTATGTCAACGATATGATTGTGAAATCCCGAACAGAGGAAGAGAATGTAAGGATCTTGAGAAAGCTGTTTGGGAGGCTAAAAAAGTATCAACTAAAGCTAAACCCAACAAAGTGCACCTTCGGAGCCACTTCAAAAAAGCTATTAGGTTTTGTGGTTAGCAAAAAGGGATTGAATGATCCAGATAAAGTCAAAGCCATACAGGAGTTACTACCACCCAATACGCAAAAAGAAGTTCGAGGGTTCTTAGGGAGATTAAATTACATTGCTCGTTTCATCTCACAGCTGATTGAGAAATGTAATCCTATTTTTCGTTTGCTTAGGAAACGTAACCTAGGTGTATGGGATGATGAATGTTAAGAAACTTTTAACAAGGTCAAAGATTATTTGTCTAATGCTCCCATCTTGGTGCCTCCAATTCTTAATAAACCATTGATCCTGTACTTATCAGTCTTTGAAAATTCTATGGGATGTGTACTAGGCCAGCATTATGAGTCTGGAAAGAAGGAAAGGGTGATATATTATCTCAGCAAGAAATTCACCGATTGTGAGACTTAATACTCACCAATTGAAAAAATATGTTGTACTCTAGTTTGGACCACACGAAGATTAAGACAATACATGTTGTACCACACCACTTGGTTAATATCAAAACTATATCCTCTAAAATATATGATAGAGTCGGTCGCATTGATTGGAATATTGGCTAGGTGGTAGATCTTGCCACTTTGGCCTCGATGATCAAAGTAAATAGACTAGAAGATTTGAAATCCATTCAAATGAGCATCTATGAGGCTCCGGCTCATTGTTATGATATTGAAGAAGAAGAAGAAAAAGAAGAAGAAGAAGAAAGGGATGATCGCCCATGGTACCAAGATATTCTTCAGTATGTAAGAGATCGCAAGTACCCCGAGCAAGCTTCTGAAAATGAAAAAAGGACATTGAGAAGACTTACCAATGAATATATCTTAAATGGGGAAATCTTGTACAAAAGGGGAAAAGATCAGGTATTGCTAAGATGTGTCGATGCAATTGAAGCTAGGAAGATCTTAGAAGAAGTTCACGAAGGCATCTGTGGGACTCACACTAATGGTTTCACAATGGCAAGGCAGATAATGAGATTTGGGTATTATTGGTCTACCATGAAAAGGGATTGTATCAATTATGCTAAGAGGTGCCATAAGTATCGTATCTATAGAGACAAGATTCATGTACCCCGATCACCTCTTCATGTCATGACTTCTCCTTGGTCATTCTCTATGTGGGGCATGGATGTCTTTGGGTCAATTTCTCCAAAGGCTTCTAATGGTCATAAATTTATCTTCGTGGTTATCGACTACTTCACTAAATGGGTAGAGGCAACTTCTTATGCCAACGTTATGAAATCTGCGGTTAGCAAATTCTTGAAACAAGAGATCATCTGCTGATATGGGATGCCAGAAATGATCATGTCCAATAATGCCTTGAATTTGAACAATAGCACAATAGCGGGAGTTTTCGAGCAATTCAAAATCAAGCATCACAATTCATCTCCCTATTTCCCAAAAATGAATGGAGCTGTAGAAGCAGCTAACAAAAACATCAAGAAGATTGTCGTGAAAATGACTAAGACCTACAAAGATTGGCACAAAAAACTTTCATTTGCCCTCTTTGCTTACAGAACTTCAATCAGGACTTCTACTGGGGCAACACCATTCTCACTAGCATATGGTATGGAAGCAGTCTTACCAATTGAGGTTGAAATACCTTCTCTCTGAGTCTTGACTGAGTTACAATTAGATGAGGCAGAATGGATCCAAGCTCGATATGATAAGTTAAATTTAATCGAAGAAAAGAGGTTAAGAGCTATTTGCAATGGTTAGATGTACTAGAAAAGAATGATGCGAGCTTATGACAAAAAAGTCCATCCTAGAGAGTTCCATGAGGGAGATCTAGTTTTAAAGAAGATACTTCCTATACATAAAGACTTCCAAGGTAAATGGATGCCCAATTGGGAAGGGCCTTATGTGGTAAAGAAAGCTTTCTCAAGAGGAGCTTTCATTTTAACAGAGATGGCGGTAAAGATCTACACAACCCCGTCAATTCAGACTCGGTGAAAAAATATTTTGCCTAAGAATGAGATGAAAACCAGCAAAGGGCGTCTTGAAACCAAAGGAATTTGAGTTGAAATCCCGCAAAGGGTGGCTCAAATTCAAGAACGCGTTCGAAGTGATCGTTTCTTCCTTAATTATAACAGGATAGAAGAAAATTACAGCTCGAAGCATCAACAAAGCACTCTAGGTCTTGTAGACACATATTTGGGCTTAGAATGATTCTCAGTGAGTCGACTCAGAGAAGCTCATCCTGCGATATTCGAGGCATCTAATTTTCTTTTGTTGTATACTTGGCAATTTCTTAACTAAAAATTACCTCCTATTGATCTTTTTAATTGTGTCTTCAATAAATTTCAACCTTATTCTTTCATAATCTCGTTCAAGCATTTTGTATTTAAAATAACGGATAATGAACTAATAATATAAATCATACAAAGATCCATGAGCATTACTTTGGAATTTCCTAAATGGTACAGGGGTCTGAAATAGGACCACCAATTGGAAGACTTGAAAACAAGCAGTTCAAGCTGAGCTTAGAAGGAGACAGGACAGCGCACTCATGACAAAATTTGGACAAGCGACAGGCTATGTTAACCCAAATAATAAACGGACATTCATCATACGCATTCATGTAGTTAGAACATTTGATTCATTCTGAGCATTGCATCCTGATAATTCAGGCTTACATATGAGGTCGATAGAAGCATACTTTATAGGTCACATCCCCACAAAAATGGCGAGATGAACCAAGGAAACATTGGAGCTAATACCTTAAAGACGAAGAGGAGTAGATTGAAGCTGTAATAGTAAATCTTCTACCTCGAAGTTATAGTGAATCAAGATCAAACTACAATATCAAGTTTTCATCTCTTTGAAGTTGCAATAAGAGCAAGATGAAATATCAACATCAAATTCTATCTTCTTGAAATTGAAGTGGAGTTGGATTCAAACTACATCATTTCATTTTTACCCTTAATTAATAAGGGCTGATTGAAGATTCGATCTTTTACCCCGAGCTTGGGGCAGATCACCATCAGTCAATCTCTTACCCCAAGCTTAGGGCAAATTTGTAACCATTCGATCTCTTACCCCGAGCCTGAGGCAGATCACCATCAGTCAATCTCTTATCCCTAGCCTGGGGCAGATTAGAGTCATTCGATCTTTTACCCCTAGCTTAGGGCAGATCACCATCAGCCAATCTCTTACCTCGAGCCTGGGGCAGATTACAGTCATTTGATCTTTTACCCCAAGCTTGGGGCAGATCACTATCAGTCAATCTCTTACCCCGAGCCTAGGACAGATTACAGCCATTCGATCTTTTACCCCGAGCCTGGGGCAGATCACCATAAGCCAATCTCTTACCCCACGACAAAGGCAGATTGCAACCATCCAATCTCTTAAAAAAAATCTTACCCTAGTCATGAGGCAGATGAAACTACAAATCTCATCTTTTACCCTCAAGACAAGAGGGCAGATTCAAGCTACCATCTCACAAAAGCGAATATAAATTTCTCTGAAGTTGCAGTGGAGTGGAGTGGAATTTCAAGATCCATCTTCCTAGTGAAACACAAAGAAGTGGACCAAGATATGAAGCTTTGACACCAAACCCCTGAAGTTGCAAGCAAATTGAGTGAAGTTACAGAAGCAAATTTTGTCTTTTTGAAATTGTCTTAAGGCAAGATGGAATCACAACACCGAAGATGTAAAGAAGTGGATGCAGCGAAGTTGAACGACCAACAAAGCGAAGGGTGGGCCAATTGAAGAAGAAGCGTCAAAAAAATGAAACCTGACAAAATATGGCCTCCTTTTGGTCTTTGCTTCGTTCTTGTTACACAGCAACGAGCAAAGAGGGGCAGCTGTTGGAGCCCAATTTTGATCGGACCCAACATTTAAACCAAATTGAACCCAATTTTAAATTTTAATTTATTTTAAATTTAAACTTATTTTGAGTTTAAAATTATTTTAAATTTAAATTCAATTTAAAAAAAAGGTTCAAGATACAATTTCCAATCCAAAATTACAAATTTAAGCCCAAAGTCTTAAAACCCAAATACAACTCATGACCCAAACACTCAAAAGGGCCCAAGTAGCCCAAACTCTAAAATTCTAAAAAAACTAAACTACAGCAACTTGCTGTTGCCGCCCTGCCTTGCCTATTCAGGAATCGCCACGTCAACTTCACTTGCCTCTGCCACCAGCACCACCAGTCACCGATTGAACCTGCAACAAGCAAAGAAGAAAAGACAACAAAATACATAAAAAAGAAGCAAGTTGTAATAAGGCTATAAAACCAATTGAAAATAGGTTGTAAAAGGGGGCTTCTCTCTTTTTTGGAACATTCAAGAAACAAAATACAGAGTGATTTGAATCAATAAGCAGTTACAAGATCAAATTCAAAGCATCCAAACTTTCAGTATTCTCAAGGTACAAAACATTATTTATTGTTTGTTTAGTATCCAAGTTTTGAAACCCCCATATTCTAAATATGTATTAAATATCATTATTTACTTTCATTTATTGCAAAACGTTTTTATAATAACTACATATAAATAAATATAATATTAAATAAATAATAAATAGAAAAGGAATTTGAAAGGACTCACTCGGATCCAGATCGACGCTGTTGTTCATCATGAACGGAGTCCCTCCGGGCTGTTCCATGTTCACGAGGGATTCCACTGCTTGAGTACCTGTAAAAATATATATATATTAAAAATAATAATAATGTTTTAAATAAAGAACAAACCAATCGAAGAAGTAGAAAAGATCTGAACACTTTTTCACAGATCTGGAAATGTTTAGATCTGGGTTTTCAAACCCGAATCTAGGTTTTTAAAAATGAAAAGGGTAAAGAGAAGGAAGAAATAAAAAGGAAATTTTCTTACCTGACCACCGTAGACGACGACGCGTGACAGCGTGTGGCAACGGAGGAGGGAAGGATCTACTGGCAGAGCTGTGGTCGGAAGGAGAGGACTAGAGTTGAAGTTTTTTTAAAAGGGAGGAAAGGAAATGATTTTTTTAGAATTTTTAGCCTTTTATAGGACTTAGAAATGACGTCGTTTTGAGGGCTGAGTTTTAGTCCCAAAATGACGTCATTTTGTGCCTTACACGTTTTCGGATCCGACCCAGCAAGAGGATCCGCGTGTTTTTTGAAATTGAGCTCTTTATACCTTTAGTCCTTCCGCTTTTTCAGATGTTACAAGTTCATCCTTTCTAATATTTTAATTTATTTAAAAAAATTACCCATTAATTTTATTTTATTTTTAATTTAGTCCTTTAACATTTTTGAAGCCCAGGAAGCTGCCACGTGTCCTATTTGGGTTATTTATGCAATTGATCCATCTTTTTTTTATTTTATTTCAATTTCATTCTTAATTCAAATTTTGATTTATTATAAATTTGCCAGAATTTTAAAAGCTTTACAAATTGGTCCTTTGACTCCATAATGCATAAGATGCTACCACATGTCCCATTTTTGGGGTTTATTGCCTTCAAGGTCCCTACTTTGTTTTAAAATTACATTTTGATCCAAAACTTTTCTAAAATTACATTTTGACCTCAAAATTCTCTAAAATTACATTTTGACCTCAAACTTCTCCAAAATTGCATTTTGATCTTAAATTTCTCCAAAATTACATTTTTAACCTTAAACTTCTCCAAAATTACATTTTGACCCTAAACTTCTCTAAAATTACATTTTTAACCTTAAACTTCTTCAAAATTACATTTTTACCTCAAACTTCTCCAAAATTATATTTTGACCCTCGAACCTCTCCAAAATTACATTTTGATCTTAAGCTTCTCTAAAATTACATTTGACCCCAAATTTTCTAAAATAACATGTTTAACCCTAACCTTCCAAAAATTACATTTTGACCCCAAACTTTTCCAAAATTGCATTTTGTCGAATTTTTTGAAACTTCATTTTCGACCCCTTCTTTTTCTTTTTCTTCGATTTTTAAACAAAATTTAATTATTTTTCTTCGTATTTTCAATTAATCCTTTTTTTTTACTTTTTTACTATTCTATCATATTTCGTATTTTATCTTATGCTTAATTTTTGCATTTACTTATCTGCTTAATTATTATTTAAATTTTTTTATCTGCACATTCATGTTTAATTTACACATTCATCTTTAAAATTAAATTTGCTTTCTGATTTTCTCTAAAAATACAAATATTTTAAAATCGAGGTAATATTCCTTTATTTCGAATTTTGAAAAATTGTGCCTTAACTTACTAGGCACAATTTTTATTCAAATTGGAATAATCGAATACCCCTTTAAATGTTTGAAATTTGCAACGAAGGAATGCTCGTTATTGTCAGATCTCGAGATGTTATGTCCTAACTCACTAGACGTGACTTCTTTCCTAGATCACTTTGAAATAACGAGACTTCCTCACAAAAAATTGATTTTCCTTCTTAAACGTGTAAATCATGCATTTTGGGATCATATTTTAAATTTTACTCGAATTTTCAGATTTTTAACAAATCAAGACTGAAAATAATCGATATGGTACCAATTTTGGGCGTGTAAGGGTGTTAATCCTTCCTTATACGTAATCGACTCCCGAAACCCGTTTTCTGGATTTTGAAGACCAAAATAATTTTCAAAATGGATTTTAATGTTTTGTGGTGACTCAATCACACCAAATAAAAAGATTGGTGGCGAATCTCATTTTTCAATTTAAAAATATTTTTTGAGACCCTTTTTTGACAAAGTCAATTTGATTTGAAATACAAGTTACAAACCCTTTATCACAACGTCATAGTTAACCTAGTGTGTTGTAGATGTCTACTGAAGGTATAGGGCAGTAAGTTTCTGCCAATTTGATGTTACGACCATTTCATGATTTTGGTATTTAGTTTGGAAATAGATTAACTGAAGTTATATGTTACTATAGTTAATTATAGATTGAAATGATTTGGTTGAAATGCTAGATTAAAATACTGATTATGGTTGAATCTAGTAAAAATAGATAGAATAAACCAAATTCGTTTAGATGTTTTTGTACAAGAAATGACCTTATATCTAATATAGAAGAATTATTCAATAGGTTAAAAGGGACAACCGTATATCTGGAAGTGATAAAGATTCAATTATTTAGTTGAAGTTGAAGATGTGAGAAGCTGAAAATTTCTTTGAAACTTGAGATAATCATTAAGAATTCTGATAAAATTGTGTAGGTTAACTACTATCTTTGTTGGATTATGAATACGATGAATTAAATTATTCAATTTTATCTAGATAATTTGATAAAGTCGTAATTATGAATATTGTTGATATTGTAAAAGACTTCAAATAGGGTTTGTGATCGAGTAAATGTGAGAAATATGTGATAGGCTATGTATGGAAAATGGTTTACATAAAAATTATTAATGGTGAGTTGTACATTGAGGTCTGTCAAAACCATCCCTTTTTTGCAAAACAATGTTGAAAAATGGGAGTCGCAACCAATCCTTTATTCGATGTGATTGGATCACCACAAAATGTTTTAAAATACCATTTTGGAAACATGTAAGCCTTCGAAATCCAGAAAAATAGGTTCAGGAGTCGGTTACGCATGAGGAAGGATTAGCACCCTCATACGCCCAAAATTGGTATCGTATTGATTATTTTCGGGTCTTAATTTGTAACATTTAACAACTCGAATAAAGTTTAAAATACGATCCTTGAATGCATGAGTTAAGTTTAAAAGAAAACAGGTTTGTTTGGAAATCCTGTTATTTCAAAGTGATCGAGGAAAAAAGTTAAGTCTAGTGAGTTAGGACATGAAATTTCAAAATCCAGAAATAACAGGCTTTCCTTTGTAAGACTTTTTAAATTTTGGGAAAAGGATATTCGATTATCTGGATTTGAAGAAAGGTTGCACCTAGTAAGTTAAGGTGCAATATTTCAGAATCGAAGATAAGGAAACATTGCCTCGTTTAAGGGTATTCGATTATTTCGATTTGAAAAAAGTTTGCACCTAGTAAGTTAAGGCACAAACTTTCAAAACTCGAAATAAAAGAATATTACCTCAATTTTAAAGTTTTTATGAAAACAATTTTGAAAACAAACAAGCGAGTTTAATATGAATAAGCAGTTAATAATGAATATTAAATAACACGAAGTAAGGTAATTAAGAAGATAAATAGTAAGCAGAAATAAAAAATACAAAATACGAGAGCATAATAATTAAAATTAAATGCAAATATTGATGAGAAAGAAGAATGATGCAATCGGAGTTGAAAATGAGATTTTTTGGATACCTGAGGGCAAAACGGTAATTTTGGATTCTTCGGGGTAAAATAGTAATTTCAAGAAAATTTAAGGTTAAAAATGGAATTTTTAAACATTCGGGGGTAAAAGGGTAATTTTGAGAGTTTCGAGGTTGAAAATGGAGTTTTTGGACACCCGAGGGAAAAATGGTAATTTTTTAAAGTTTTAGGGTAAAAAATGGAATTTTTAGAAGTTTAGGGGTAAAAAATGAATTTTTTGAAGTTTTAGGGTCAAAAATGGAAATTTTGGAGGTTTGGGGTTAAAAATGGAATTTTTGGAAGCTTCGGGGTAAAAAATGGAATTTTTTGGAAGTTCGGGGGTAAAAATGGAATTTTTGGAAGTTCGAGGGTAAAAATGAAATTTTTGGAAGTTTCGGGACCTTCAAGACAATAAAACCAAAAACAAGTGACACGTGGCAGCCCCTCAAGCCTCTTGAAGTCAAAGGACTAATTTGAAAACCAAGAAAAATTTTTGGGTCAATTTTGTAATTAAACAAAACTTGATTTGAGGATCAAAATAAAACG